>CM028379.1:37110833-37220617 GCA_013146195.2 Codonopsis lanceolata | reverse complement strand
TGATACTCGGTAGGCTGTTATTATCTGTGAAACTTCGGCTAAAGGTAAATGAGAATCGACTTCCCTTAAATCCCGGCACAAGCTCGCGGCATATCCTCCAAAATCTGAATCAATCGCTCGGGTGACCATCCGTTTGCGGATGAAAAACTATCTTGAAGTCAATCTAGTCCCCAAGCTTCACCGGCGACTTCCAAAATCTTGGCGTGAACCTCGGATCTCTATCGGACACAATACTAACGATGCGCCATGAAGTCTCACGATCTCTGGATATACAAAACTGCGGAGTCAACGAATAGGTGATAGCTATCGAATAAAATAATGCGAGACTTAGTCAATCTGTCAGCTATAACCCAAGCTGCATTAAACCTCTCGCGTGTAGCGGTAACCTGTCACAAAATCCATAGTAATGAACTCCCATTTCCACTCGGGAATCTCAGTGGTTTGTAGAAATCCCGAGGGCCTCGTGCTTTCGGCCTTAACCTGTGACAAGTCAAACACTTTGACACATACTCATAATCTCTCTTCATACCTTTCCACCAGCTGTCTTTTCAAATCTAAGTACATCTTCGTGCTCCCCGGGATGAATGGTATACTTCGTTTTATGAGCCTCATCAAGAACCAACCTCTTCAATTCGGTATTACAGGAACCTGAATCCTACCTCGAAATGTCAAAATACCATCACTTATTAACCACGAAATCGAGCGATACATTCTCAACCAACCCATTGATAATTTTCTTCAACTCGGATCATTCACTTGCTCTTCTCTAATTTTCCCAAAGCAAAGGCGTATACCGAACATTCGCGAAAATCACTCCTCTATCAAAAACACTAGGACCCCACAATCTCATGAGTCCTCGACATCTTCCATAACCATCATACACGACATATGAACCTTTTACGAGGCATCCGCTATTTCATTTGCTTCAGGATGATCAAGAATAGTGCAATCATGATCCTTTAATTTTTCCATCCATCTTCTTTGTCTCATGTTTAATTCCTTTTGAGAGAACAAGTATTTCAAACTTTTATGGTGGGTGAAGATCTCAAACTTAGACCCATACAAGTAATGTTTCCATTTATGCAACGAAAATAATCGCGACCAACTCCATATCGTGTGTCGGGTAATTACGTTCGTGAATAGACAACTTCCTCGATGCATGGCGATCACCCTTCCATTTGCATCAAAACACAACTGAGCCTTCCTTAGAAGCATCATAGATTACAAAATTATCTCCCCACTAGTAAGCCAAAATAGGTGCCGTCAACCGACTTCTTAAGCTCTTGGAAACTAACTTCACATTTCTCGCTCCCGAACAAAGCGGCACATTCTTACGTGTCAACCTCGTCATAGGAGTCACAATCCTAGAAAAACCTTCAATAAACCTTCGGTAATAACCCGCTAACCCAAGAAACTCGAACCTCATTAGCTTGACTAGGCCTCTTCCAATTGTCGCTTCAATCTTAGACGGATCAACGGCTATCCGTAGCTAAGCGATATGCCACTAAGAAAGATACTTCTCGAGGCAAAACACATTTGCTAAACTTTGCGTAAAACTCTTCTCAGAAGAATAGACAACCTGACCCTCGAAGTGTTTCTGCTCTCAGAGATTTCGAGTACACAAGATATATCGTCGATGAAGACTACAACAAAGCAATCGAGAGATAAGCGTGAAGACACGGTTCATCAAGTCCATAAACATTTGATTCGTCAACCCAAGCATCACTACAAATTCAAAGTGCGTACCTAGTCGAAAAGCCGTCTTGAATGTCTTCTCTCTAACCTTCAATCGGTAGTAACCCGTCTCAAATCAAGCTTAGAGTAGACGATTGACCCTTGCAATTGGTCAAAAGATCATCGATGTGGGGTAGAGGATACTTATTCTTAATGGTCACCTTATTCAATTCTCGGTAGTCTATGCGTAAATAAACTCCCATCACTTTCTTCTCATGAGTAAGGCAGGTGCGCCCACGAGGCGACACTGGAACAAAACCAATCTCGAGGTTCTTGCAAGCCAGTTTTCAACTCCACGACTCATGAGCCATCCTATCTGATTTTAGAAATCGGTGAAGTCCAGGAATAAGCTCATCTGAAATTCTAGTTCTCTGTCGGGTGGCTAGCATGATCGGTAGAAAACACGTCGGGAAATTCACATACTAGGAACCTCTTCTAAGTTGGCGAAGACTTCCTCTTATCCTTGCGTAACCCGTACTTGAGGCGGTAATTTCTACAGCCCGGCGGAAATAAAATGCGCGTCACTTTCGAAGCAGATCACCCACAAAAGTAAGCTCTTTACACCATATAAAAAAGTAACCAGCTTCTATGGATCAACTATAGCATGATAAGCACATAACCGGTCCATGCCAAGAATCACATCAAAATCACGTATAGGGAGAACTACCAAGTCATGCGAAGTGTGGTCACCGCCAAAACATCACAAATTTAAACAACCGGGCCTTGACATATATTCCCCGAGTGGGGTAGACACTTCAAGCAAATATGGCAAGGATTGAGTAATCTGGCAGATTCTCAATAAAATGCGAGAAGCAACATAAGAATCACGAAGACCACGGATCTATGAGAACTTCGAGCCTTATGATCGAATATAGAAAAGAGTACCTCTATCACGGTAGTAGACCCCACACTGAACCTCGCTTGGCTGGATCAGCGCAAACTTGACATGAACCAGACACTTGCTTGGTTTACCGTCCCCATCTCTCTAGCCCAGCTGGCATCGTAGCACTTGGCTGACTAGCCTTAAACTTGGACGATCCTTCTTCATGTGAGTTCCATCTCATGATATAAACACTTCCCATTTTTCCCCAGCACTATCAGTGTGTGCGGACCTCTGGCGAACGAACAAATCATAGCTTCACTACGCGACCCTTGCTGCCCCTTAGATGAAGAAGTATTATTACCTTGTTTCCTGTGGCCTACCTTGGCCTCCACTTCTCCTATCACGGTTCCTTGATAACCCCCACATTACCCGAACTCTGTTTCACGATCGTTGGTGCTCTGAGTAGTCTGTCGGCACTACTAGCATTATTCTTGACTCGGTGTTCCTCAATGTCTTGCTCCACTTCATACGCTCGATCAAGCACTCCGTGTCGATGAGCTTAAAGCGCTAGAATCGCTTTCTAAACTCAGTTCTTAACCCTTCACAAACTTGTGTGTTCTCACGTGCCTCAGTGGGAATCGGATACGCACACAATAGCGACTCAGTGCGTGAATTTTGCGAGAATACTACTCACGCGGTCATGCTACCTTGCTCAAGATCATGAACTCCTTCTCTCTTTTGGTTGCGACTACATCCAGCACATATTCATTCTTAAACTCTCTTTGAAATTAGCCCGCGTAATGGGAACTTGTTGCGTAGATCTCCCAACTCTCCTTCAACCACGGTCCACCAATGTTCGGCTCCCTTAAACTTAAAGGTTGCTAGCATAACTCTTTCTTCGTCAGTACACCCCAACATGGACAATACTTTGATCATTTCCTCTATCCATAACTCAGCTTCTCTCGGTTTCGGTTCTCCAAGAAACGAACTAGGCTTTAGCTTAAGAAATCTCTCTGTAAGGGTAATTTAGGCATTGCCTAATTTATCTTGTTCTCACTCTCTTGGTCAAAATAGAATTTGATATTGGAATTATTGTAGTAGGATTTTATTAGGATTCTTTTTTAGATTTAGGTGATATTTTTAGTAACTAAATCCTTGCATAAGTGTTTAGTTATTAATATTGTAAAATTAGGAAAGGTAATCTTGTTTGTTTTTCGCCTAAATCTCTTTCCTAGTAGGTTTTTCTGTCTTGCCGTGTTTTGAGGATTCCTTGGAGTCTTGGTTGACAAGATTTGACTATAAAAGATGAGAAGTCGAAGGCGATCAGTGTACGCATAGAAGCAGAATACGTAGAGAGCTTGAGCGAGAATCGATCATATTCGAGATAAGAGAGATTAAAATCGAGAAGTCTTCGTGTTGAACCGAGAGAAGAATTCAAACAATTCATACACGAAGACCTTCTCGCATTCTGCGTGTCGCTGTAGATAAAGCTTCAGAGAACACGGTTTTCGAAGCATTGTGTTTTGGCTTCCGGTTTCATTATTTTGGAAGTCGTTTTATTTTGATATTTTCTTCCCACGCTTGGTTTAGTGTTTATGTGGGTTTTGTGATCTCCAAGATTCTCAGATCTTGTGAGATTTTTGTGTTGATCGTTAAGTATCAAAACAGCTTTTTGATTTTAATAAAGTTTGTTGCTTGAGGCTTGATCTACAAGATTGATTCTTGTAGATTGTTTTGTGTGATTTTCTGTCTTACTAAGTCTGCTTGATTTCAAATCACAAAACAAAACTTCCGCTGCAATTTTCGTGAAACACTTTCGATTATTGTTAGCGTCATTGTTGCAACATTCACTGCAACATTGATCGTAACATCGCTCCATATTGAGTTCCGTGGCATCGCTTCTTTCACTCTCTAAGAGAGTAGTGTCGATCCTTGGTCTCGGTGGTGGAGGTGGTGGTGGTCCGCCTCCTCTCGACCTCCACGGCCCGCCCGAAAAGCCAATAATCTGCGATGTAGTTCACCATATCCGAAACTACTTGGATCTTCGGCGGTACCTCTACTTCGGTTCAACCGAACTCTCCAGGTCTACCTCTCAGGGATTAACCATCGGACTCCTACAAGAATTCACTCGGCGTTAAAATCAACACACAAATAACCAACCCAACTAGGCCATGGAACCTATCTACTAACCTATAGCTCGATACCAACCGCGACGACCGACCCCCCAATGCGAGATCCAGTCGCTAGTCCAAATAAACAAATTACACAAGCATGCATAAGTAGGATTATAAAATTCATGTGGCGCAACATCGCATACGAACAACAACCTCGGCTACACTTGGCGGAAAAGCAACTAAAATAAACAAGTCTTCGGCGGCGTTACAGAACAACAACTACTCCTACAATTATTAACACATGCTTATAATAACCTCAACGGCCACAACATGCCGGAGACAACAACAACAACAATTAAACGAGCTTTAGCGGAAGAAACTGTAGCGAACCATACACATATAAACAGGCTCGACATATAAGTCGGCATACCAAAAGATTACAAGTGTTAAATAGTTAAGTTACAACAACAACACAAACCCCAAGCCAAGTCTACATGACTTGCTTCCCAACGTCCTTTCCAAAATAAAAGGCAAATCAACAAGTCCAAAAGATCAACCTTTAGAATACAAACAACCAAACGTGGAATAAGCGAGTCTATCTCGTAACGTCTCCTCGGCTCGGATCTAAGGAAAGACAAAGCAAACAAATAGGGTAAGTCGAAAGACTTAGTAAGTTACTACAATGCATGTTCATGTTATAGCATGACATTTATCTCAGTTATAATACATGATCATCATATAGCACGTAGCACATTGTTCACATAAGTGCGGGAAATTAAATCATACAAGTAGGATATGATATAGTCACGGCCGCCGTAGCTCACGCAATAAAACTTTATTATACTTTATCGTGCAACATTGATGCTCGTGAATGCATCAACTTTTATCAAGTACCACTCGATCTAGATAGCAAGCCAATGCGGCACTTAACCGATACTAAAGGGGCTACTTCCCATTGCGGCCAACAATGGAGGTGTGTGTGAAGTCCCAGGTGCGGCGATCCATAGCGAGCACGAATCCCATAATTCGTGAAGGCGATGCATCGTCCCACCTTGACCCAATAAACAAACCAAATAATGCCAGCTGGACTCAATGTGATGCACAAGTAGATATTTACTTGACTAAACCAATTAAGGACCGAATTCGACAAGAGCGAACTCGACCAACCAAGTAGGGTATTAATCTCTACTATAAAATCATATCAAGGCAATTAAATTGCACAAAACCAACCTTTCATAAAAACTTGTTATAAACAATCAAACCAAGCTCATACTTGAGTAAACCAATCAAACGGTGTCCAAACTTCGTAGGGATTGAAACTAGAGTTCAACACGTTCAAATATTCCTTAGAGTCGACTCCGTTGAGTCTTTGCTCTAAATTCCCAAATTTGGAGAAATTGAAGCTATGTGCTTCATAACCCAACCTAGGTCATTTCTAGGTTCAACAAGGTATTAAATTCACCAAGGCAATGCAAAGTGATTCATGTTCATCATAGAGTCCAAAATTGAGGATATAACACATAACACCTTAACAACATTTCAAGAAGGCATAAACTAGGGCATTCACATATCTCAATACTTCCATCACAAATATAATACATGGCTTTAACATGTTCAAAACTTTAAATAGACAAGATGGAAGAGTATTATAAACATTCATAGGCAAGAAACCAACCTATACATGCTCCTAAAAAGCTCAAAATCTCAACATACAAGAAGATAGCATAGGAAGCATACATGTGCCCTCATTGACCTCAACCACCATAGGCTTTGTTTCCTTAGGGTCAATGAGAACTAAAGGAAGAAGATGAAGAAAGTAACTTACAAGTTATACACCAAAGAAAGCAAATGAAGAAACCAATCGGATGGAAATGCTCCTCTTCTTGAGCTCTACAACTTTAATGAAGGTAGCTTGGGCAAATGATGAATGGATGATGAAGACCAAGGGATTAACTCCAAGAAGCCATGGAAGAGCTAGAGAGAAGATGAAATTCGTTTTTGGAAGAGGGAGGGTGAGAATGAGAGTCAAAAATCTGAAATGTGGTTTATATTGGTCTAATTCTTGAGTGGGACAAGTGTCAACAACTTGTGGTCCCTTTTTAAATCTGATTTGTGGCTTAATTGGTCACTAATGGACTCTTAACTCATCATTAAAAACTAGTTAGGGATGTTAGGACTTAAGTTGGAAGGGTTAGGGAGGTTTAGGATAGGTTTAGATATGGGTTCAAGGGGTACAAATCGTCCCAATTCGAAACAGAGAAAATAATCCCGTAACAGGACAGCAGGTGAGGCGGGCGCCTCACCCAAGGCCATGCGGCCGCCTCAACTACTGAGGCTATCCTCAAGTTCAGACCACTCTCCAATTGCTCCCTGCATTTGAGGCGGGCGCCTCACCAGGTCCCATGCGGCCGCCTCGGCTCCAGAACCTCTAAAACTTGATCTAAATGGTCCCAAACTTTTGGGCAACCATTCTAAGGTCTAACCCTACTCAAAACAAGTCGGAAACGCACCCGAACAACCCCCGGAACAAGATGGAACAAGGCGCGAACCACGCGACGAATGATCAACGAATCAACTACAAACAAACACCAATCAAACTAGGATATCTTGGACATGAAAAAGGTTTGTTTCCACATGATTAAGACCTGAATAAAAAGCCAAGAACTCAACGAACACTTCGTACGTCGAAATAGAAGCAAATACGAGCAACGAGAGGAATCGCTAAGGCCAAATTCAACGCGATTAAACCGGCGATTCAACAAACAAGTTTATATGATTCAAAACATGTTATGGACTTCTAAAATGATCTATGAATGATTCTAAGACATTTATAAATCAAGTAAACACGCTCACAATCAACCAAGAAAGTATAAAGACAAGCATAGAATGCACATGAAAGAATACGGGGCGTTACATTTGCTACCCTTGCCAGCCATTGCAAATAAGCATAGTTTCAAGAATCCTACCGGAAATCTTTGAGGAAGGTCTTGAAACTTCGGTTCCTGGCAACGGAACCAAACTGATGTGGCAAATATACAGTTTGGGCCGTCCGTATGATGGGTAAGATATCTGGGCTTGAATCTGCTTCCTTGAGCCTAATTAAAATCACAGAAAACCTTAGTGGAAGTGCAAGACTTGGCCTCACGAAACCACTCCGACGTGAGAGTAAGTATCATGTGAGAGAAGTCAAAAGCAATTTGACAGAGGTTCTAGGCTTAGGAAAGAATGTGTACCTTGTTTGTGATTTATGGAGGGGTATTTATAGGCCCCTAATGCCCTAGAATTCGTGTGAGATTCAGTTTCCATAGTTACCTAGCCAATTAAGGAGAAAATCCCTAAATTGTAGGCATGATGAGCGGCTGGCCGCGTGATTGTAGGAGCAGATAAGGCAAGTGTCCTGCTCGGATATGGAAACCTTTGACTTGCCTTGGAGAGTAAGTTTCCGGGGTTTCCTATTTGTTGACTGAGCTGAGGTAAATGTAGATCCCGGGCGTGGCTCCTGGTCGTGCAGGCAGGGCCAGTGCTCGACCAGGTCTAGACGGCATGAATCTGATTCTTTGCCTGGTGTGAGTGCGGTACCTGGGCTTGGCCCCTGGTCGGACAGGCAAGGCATGTGCTTGGCCAGGTTTTGACGGGAGTTGCTCTGTTCGTTGCTTGATGCCTCGGTTACTTTGTCCGCTAGGCTGGTGGGCCCCATACTAATTATGCTCGTGACTGGCACGTGATGCTAACTCGTGCTTCGCTCGTGACCCGGATTGAGCCGTGTATATCACAATTATATGAATATTATTTGTTCCTTTCATCATGTTTTTTCTTTATTTTTTAATTTTATTTATAAACAATATAATTTAATTAAAAGATATATATGTACGTGCGTTTAACGCACGTGTATACAACTAGTTACTTATCAAGTATAGTCAGCTATCTAACTTAAAACATTATAGAAAAAAAAAAGATGAAAACTAAATGATGGGTGTAAATAGTATTTCTAAGAAACAACAAAAGTTAACTGTTGAATCAAAGCCAATCAACCAAAAGTCAAATCTTGCAATGGCTGAATCAAACTTATGAAAATCAAATCAAATCAAATTAGATTTGGTAAATTGATACAAATCAAACCAAATTAATCCAACAACTTTTTGATTTTTATCTATGTTTTTTTTTGGGTATTTTAGCAATTAAGAAAATGTTTTATTTTTTTAATAAAAAAAAGAGTACTTATTTTTATTTAAAAATAAAGACTTGGTTTGCTTCATTGATGTGGGATAGTTAAAAGTGTTGGTGTTCTCCATTACATAATTAGGTAAGAACTAAACATGACAATATTAGTTGTTAGACATAAATTATACCATATTGAACACATGGAATACAGTAAATCCTAAAATAGGTTTGAATAATTTCCTTTGTTTCTGTAACCATTTCAAGTTTCAACCTCAAGGTGTCGTTTGGTAGTAAGGATTAAGCCAATATATGATTAATAAGTCGAGTTGCCTAATGTTTGGTACACAATAGGTGGTTAGGACTAACAGATTTTAATGTAGTATTATTAGCATTTTTACTAAAAAAATTGAGATTAACATTTTTAATCTCAAAACTATCCCCAATATATTAATAGCGAAGACACTAATAGTACTAGAATTAATAATACTGTTTATCTTTTTCCAACTACCAAACAAACCCTATGTCATTAAGAATATAAACCTGATTTAATGGCTGGTACACATGAGATAACCAAGAAGCTGTGGTTATTAAATTGGAGACTTTAATGTGGTTCGTCTGCTGTAGTGGTTGTGTTGGTCCCACTAATTATAAAGAAATCAGAACGAGAGAGGTCTTAGATAGGGTGGGTGGCCCGTGACCCTAGCTCCGATCTCCGTCTCCTTTCGGACGATTTTTGATTACATGGTGCGAGAACTGAAAATTGGAAGCAAAAACAATGCTGAGTTCGTAGACAATCATACTAGCATTTATTCTTTGGTATTAATGTCAATATTGGATCATTATCTATTGAGTTAAGTGTTTTGTGAGATGGTTTTACTGATCCTAATTCGTATTCGTAAAATGAAACCCTGCTTTTTTACCATTCAGCCCACCAACGTACGGATCCACAACCGGTGAATATATGACTAGCGTAACTGGTCAAGTGCCTGGCTCGTGGTCAGTCTTAACTAAAAGACACAAACATTTACACTGGCTAACTACAAATATAAAGAAGAAGCTAGCTACTGGATAAGGGGTTGATAGCCAAGAATTGTTCTTACGTTTCTCTAAGGTGCAGCACTATTTTCGGTGTCTTTTATGGGGTGTTGGTGGAAAATTTTCCTACTACCATGCAGGCCTACATAGAGGGGGATGGGAAGATAAGCATCAGGAGAGGTTTCAGTTTCTTTGGTGTTTCGGACGGACGTGGGAGGGAGCTCCTTCACCCTCTCTCTCTTTCTCTCTATCTCTCCCTGTCCGTCTCCGTGCCTCCTGCTTGGAAGACGATATAATGAGGAATGTAAATCCGCCTGCATTCTTTCTTCTAATATGCCTTCTCTTTGTCCTCAACCATGGTCAACAAGGCATCGTCTTAGCTATAAAAGAGGACGTCAACATAAACGTAGGCATATATGTATATATATGTATAATCGTATTTGGTCAATTGATATATACTGTATTAATAAGAAAAAAATACGATTCTTAAACTTATGTTCTTTTCATTGAAACATCGATCCAAATAATTAATGTTGTTGCATGAACAGCTTTATATTGTTTATCTTGGAGAGAAGCAGCATGATGATCCGAAGCACACCGAGGATTCTCATCATGAAATGCTCGCCGGTGTTGTTGGAAGGTAACTATGTATGAATGTGTTAGCACTCATCCCTTACTTTTTGGCTTAGAATATATCAATGCATGCTTGTTAATACATATTCTTAATTTTTACCTCCAAAATGCAGTAAGGAATTAGCCTCGGAATTGATGGTGTATAATTACAAGCATGGCTTCTCTGGGTTTGCTGCCAAGCTTACCGAGTCTCAGGCAAAACAGATTGCTGGTATTTCTTTCAATAGCCAGCTAGCTATCTTGCATAAGAAATATTGAAAATCAATCAACAGTAGTTAAAAGTATTAAAAATAATATTCCATCCTATATATGTATGTGTTTCAGAGCTACCAAGTGTGATTCGAGTAATTCCCAATCGCCAACACAAGCTGCACACAACCAGGAGCTACGATTATATGGGTCTTACTCTTGGTTATAATAATCCTAGAAATCTTGTTAAGAAAGTCAACGGTGGTGATGGGATAATAATTGGTGTGATCGACTCTGGTATCAACCCTGAGTCCAGATCTTTCCATGACAAAGGCCTCGGTCCAATCCCAGCAAAGTGGAAAGGATCTTGTGAATCAGGGCCGGGATTTGATGGGAGACAACATTGTAACAAGAAACTGATAGGAGCACGGAGTTTTGTGGAGGGAGCAATTGAATCAATGAAAAGGCTGAATGATGGAAGATTTAACATGACATCATTTGAAACATTCAACACAAGGTCCCCGATGGATACAGATGGGCATGGAACGCACGTGTCGGGGATTGCTGC
Organism: Codonopsis lanceolata; assembly: GCA_013146195.2. Classification (NCBI taxonomy): domain Eukaryota; kingdom Viridiplantae; phylum Streptophyta; class Magnoliopsida; order Asterales; family Campanulaceae; genus Codonopsis; species Codonopsis lanceolata. The sequence goes on along the minus strand of CM028379.1, from coordinate 37,209,360 downwards.
TGGATCATATGTTGATGGGGCTAGCTACAACGGGAATGGTATTGCTGCTGGTACACTTAGAGGTGGTGCCCCGAGAGCTAGAGTGGCAATGTACAAGGTTTGCTGGAATGATGAAGATAATAAGGTTATGAGTTGCGGGGATGCGGATATCCTAAGAGCGTGTGACCAAGCCATATACGACGGGGTAGATGTGTTACAAATATCAATTGGAAAAGAATTGCCAAATGAATCAGAAGTCATGGAGTCAACATATGGGGTAAGTATTGGGACATACCATGCTGTCGCACATGGTATCCCTGCAGTGCTATCTGGAGGCAACGATGGGCCTAAGGCTCAGTCTGTAACTAATGTTTCACCATGGATGATAACCGTTGGGGCTAGTACCATGGATCGAGATTTTAGAGTCACTATCACACTTGGAAACAATTTAACTTTGCCGGTATACAAAATATATATGCAGTATTCTACTATTCTATTATATTTACATATATTTGTTTGTTTTGTTTTGTTGAATTTGGAAAGTCTCTTTAATTGTAGGGTAGCTCCTTGTACTTGGGGAATCTAAGTGGGGAATTCATAGGCTTGGTATATGCAAATGTGTAAGTAAATTAGGTGATCATGAAGCATGCATGCATGTATCAGTTGAATATGTTAATTATTAAGCTTTCATACTAAAATTTGCAGGGCATGTCAGGATATGGTGGCTAATTCTTCTACTAGTGAAGGGTATGGTGGGAACGTAGTGCTGTGCTTTTCGAGGGCCATCATGGACGTAGATATGGGCCATGTCTTCTCAGTTGTTGAGGACACAAATGCTGCTGGTGTCATTGTTGCAGAGATGCCCAATGACTATGACTTAGACGCTTACGAGATTCCATGTGCATTTGTTGATTATGAGGTTGGATCCAAGTTACTCTTCTACATCCAGTCTAACGGGTAAGTCACTAAGTCTAAATGTCTAATACGATTCATTCCATGTTTGTTGTAACTCAGAAAAGTATGTGTCAAAGTAAAAGAGCATGTTGAAAATTAAAAAAAGAAACTAATTAATTTAGGCATTTTTCATTGAGGGGTTATTCGATAACGGTGGCCCACGCTAAGAATGAGAGAGGATTATGGAAAAGATCATCGAAGAATTCCAACGTGACGGAACGCTTCATACTTTTTTTTTATCTAAAATATTTTTCTTTTAATTTAGATCAGAATAAATTTAATTTAAATTTTGAACCCTTCAATTATCTTAATGATGAAAATAGGGCCCCATATTAGATTAATATTAGGGGAAAATTATGGCCGGTCCCTTTTTTAAAGTTTCAAACCCCAAAAGTCCACCTTTTTTTTTTTTTGCAACCGCAAAAGATTACTTTTCGAAATATTGTTCCAAAAATGCTATCGTCTTCTTCAACAATTCCGACAACACACTTTGAATTCGAAAATCATAATTGTGCTCAACGAAAGCAAAGAAAGAAAAGGAAGAAGAAGGCTTACGATAGAGGAGATGGAAGAAGCAGATGGAGGACGTGACCTGGTTATTTGTGATTTTGTATCGCGGTTCAAAAATTAATGCACTATAATTGATGAATCGCGGTTCAAAAATAGACCAGCAATTACACTATTGAACCATGGTGCAAAAATTAATACACTAAAATTGATAACTCGCGGTTCAAAAATAGACTAGCAATTACACTAATGAACCGCGGTGCAAAAATTAATGCATTAAAATTGATGAATTGCGGTTCAAAAATAGACTAACAATTACACTATTGAACCGCGGTGCAAAAATTAATGCACTAAAATTGATAAATCGTGGTACAAAAATCAAGGTTCTAAAAATCGCTAGGCGGGCGCTTTAGAGGCGGGATATACGCGGGGCCTAGGCGGGGTCGAGAAATAAGACATAATATCTGATTTTTAATATATTTTTTTATTATAACCTAATTATTAAACATAATTTTTTTAATTATACTAATATTAAATATCACCTAATAATTTAAAAGTAATAATTACATTATGGTGTTAAATTTTAATGGTAAAATTAGAAATTTAATATCATCTACGGTTCAAAATATTACAAAAATAGTCAACAGTTCAATTATCCATAGGTCCGTTGACAATTACAAATTTACAAAAATAATTTAACAATTTTAAATTGATATTTATTATTATTATTATTTTAAAAACCCAAAATGACATTATTTAGGGCCAAAATTTTTAAAAAAACTAGAAAAATAGGAAAAATCAGCAGTTGGCCGCCTAGCCCGCCTAGAGCGCCTAGCCGATTTTTTCGCCGATTTGCCAAATTTCTAGGCGTCGGGGTGGCGCCTAGCGCCTAGGCGGCGCCTAGGCCGATTTTTAGAACACTGACAAAAATAGACTAGCAGTTAGACTATTGAACCGTGGTGCAAAATCAATTCAATAAAAATTGATGAATCGCAGTTCAAAAATAGACTAACATTTACACTATTAAACCACGGTGCAAAAAATAATACGATAAAATTGATGAATCGCGGTGCAAAAATAATGACCTCCGTAGCGCGCTTGCGGTTCATTAAGGGTATTGTAGTCATTTTGCCACCAAAATTGATTTTTTCCGGTTGAAAATAAAAAAGGTGTACTTTAGCGATTAAAAATTTCAAAAAGTGGACTGTCCCACAAATTTTTTTAATATTACAAATATGAAAGCTTTTATTGTTTTTAAAAGTGGCCCAATTTTTCTTCTAAAAAATAAAAATATTAATATATACAATTATTCCAATATATATATATGTGTTGTCAGTCCTGGGCGTAAGCCTGTCAATGGATTGTATTTTAATCTGAATCCAATGTTATTTTTAAGATATGAATGTAGTTTTTAAATCCGATTACCCGATTTTGATATGAATCCGATAATCCGAAAGCTTAACAAATCGGATATGGATTAAGGTGTTCTGATCCGTTAACAACTCGATCCGATCCGATATAAAAAATATATTAATATTATACATATAAAAATTACTAATGTTGAGTTTTTAGTCATTAATGATTACTAATTAAACTAAATATAAATTTTTCGGCACTCTAAAATCATACTAACATTGTTATTCATGTTTGTGTAGGCTGAAAACAATAATATTTAATTTATTCAACCTTTGATTAAACAAATATACCTCAATATTAATTTTATTCAATACTTTAATAAGGGGCGAATAAAATGTGACTCCGAGAAGTTAGGATATGGATTGAACTTTTGAATATCCGAAAGATAATCCGATCCGTTCCAAGTTTGATAATTTTTTCTTAACAAATCGGATATGAATTTGACTGATTCAATCCGAATTCGATCCATTGACATACCTACCTGAGTTGGGCGGTCGCCTTTCTCAACCTTGCTCAGGGCCGGCCCTGGCCTTACCAAAGGCACACCTAAATAGTAATAAGGGATATGGTAAGGTCTATTACCCTCCAACCTTTTTTAAAAAAATAATATATTTATTAATCCTAATTATTGAAAGAAAAATAAAAAGCACCTTGACTAATTGTTGGATCAATGAGGAGGATTTTCTATACAGATCTCCCATGGTGAAGTTGGGCCACATTGAAACTATTGTTGGGGAATCTGTTTTGACTAGAGTTGCACATTTCTCAAGTAGGGGACCCAACTCTTTTGCCCCATCAATTCTTAAGGTATGTAGCACGACATTAAGTAAGTCTAGCGTTTTTGTTTTTTTAATTATTTATGCGTAAAATTAGTGAAAATTGTTTATATATGGATGAACAGCCGGATATAACAGCACCTGGTGTGAATATATTAGCAGCATTGGTTAAACCAGGAGGAGCTACTGATCCCAACTATTTCAGCTTTTTAAGTGGAACATCCATGGCTGCTCCTCATGTATCTGGCATCGTCGGCCTCTTAAGAGCATCCCATCCTCGTTGGTCTCCTGCAGCTATCAAATCCGCATTGATGACAACAGGTAGGTCTAGCTATTGGTTATTTAGATAATTAATTATCAGACTATGTCAATTAACTACGAGTCCCTCCCCAGTAAAGTCGTTTTAAAGATCTTAATTCGGAAGACACATATCTGTAAGATCGTCTTACCTAAGTTTTTACCATTAACAATATCCACTATATAATTGTGTAGCTTGGAACTCTGATCAATTTGGGTACCCAATCTATGCTATGGGATCTTCTTTGAAGCCTGCTGATCCTTTTGACATGGGAGCTGGCCTCGTAAATCCAAATGGAGCTGATGACCCTGGTTTGGTATATGATATGGCCCAAGTTGAGTACATACATTACCTTTGTGGTATAGGTTATACCCTTCCTGATATCTCTCGACTTGCCCAGAAAACCATTACTTGCCCAAAACACAAACCCTCCCTCCTTAATCTGAACCTGCCTTCAATAACCATACCCTCTCTACCACTCCCAAATTCAACCGTCACTATCAAACGGACTGTCACTAACGTTGGACCCGTTAACTCTGCATACAAAGCTCTAATTACCGCACCCACTGGTACAACTGTTTCTGTTACCCCCAATCAATTGCTCTTCAACTCCAAGACAAATATTATATCTTTCAAACTGACCGTCTCAGCAGTCAAGAAGGTGAGCAGGGGATATAATTTTGGAACCCTAACCTGGACTGATGGCGTGCATGCTGTGAGAAGCCCAATCTCAGTAAGAATCTAAAGATTGATTTGTAAATATGAATTTTGTTCTTGTTTCATATGTTTGTGCCATCATTTGGAAATGTAAATGCGGAAGATCAACTATCTTTTTTTCATGATCATGATTGCACTCTTTCTTTGCCCCTATTTGGCTTTCCAGTGTGTCATTAAATAAATATTGAAAAAATTCGTGTAATCTTAAACAAAATATAAACCAACGTCAACAAATTATTTCTACAAACAAACTATTTATGTCTTAGTAGTAGTCATCAGCAGCAAAATTTGTTTCCTGACATTCACGACCAAAATGCATATGGCTAAACGATCGAGTTGTTCAGCTCAAGCGATTCTATTCGCTCGAGCAACACTCTCTCTTGGTTGTCCAGATGTCATGTCCTAGTATATCTCCATAAAGTGTATAAATTATAATGCAGTTTTCTTGCTTCCATGCCTCCCCATCCAACATATTAATTTATTTTGGCTTTGAGATGGATACCATCTATTAAAACGAATTGCAGATAGTATAGCAGATCAGAAAACAAACTTTCATGTATCTTTCATTCTTAACTAACAATTTTGTGCGATGTGTCTGTAACAACCCGAGTCCAAGAGCTCGGTCCGCTATTTGTAGCCCACATAAGCATGCAATACTTTGGGTCATCAGACAAGCCAACCCAAAACTCCATGGATGATGTAGGTGTCTAGTAGTAATGTGACTACCATATAAAACACATTCAAACCCCACATCTACCCGATGCGGGATGGGGTGTTACAGTGTCTGACATATTGGTTTCATTTAATGGCCTCACACTACAAAAGACTAATGATTTCAAGACGAGTTAGATATATTTACACCAAGGCCAAAGGTTATCTGAAATTTCTATTTCTTTTTTCGATCTTAATTTTTCCTTGAAAAAAGACGTACACAATAGGAGCATGAGCATTCAATAAAGTTAAAGCCTAGAGGACCTAGAGGTTACCGCTTGGTGCAAACAAGGCAGGACTCCGGGACCATCTTTGATGGAAACAGAAGGGCTCTGCACAGAGGGCAGGTCACCTGACCCTCATCCACCCAACGATCCAGGCACTCGACATGGAATACATGTGAACAGTTATACAGCTCTCTAATCTCATGCCTTTCCTCTACTCGATTTAAGCAAAACGCACATGCTGTGCCTGTATCATCTTCATCCTTAGCTATCTGATACGGATACCTTTGAAGAAAATCTCGATATAGTACCACTGGCACTGGAAACCTTTTCTTGGTTGATGGGGATGGGCTTCTTGACGAGTGTTGGTCGAGGGGATTAAGTAGGCGTAGCACAATCCTAGAGATGAATAATATTCCAGTATGGAATATGATAGCAAGTATAAGGGGAATGGGTTTTTTCATTGCAAAGTTAAGACACGGGAACCCCATAAATGAAATCTTCAAGTAATTAATTATTATAGGTGTCGGCAGAATTAAAGAGATTAGATAAATCAAGGGAAGGGAAGGGAAGGGAAGGGAAGGGATGAAACAATTATATATGGTGTTGGAGTAACCAAAGGGGTGTTTGCTTTTAAAAGCTTGTATGATTCTTGAGATGAATAAGCACCGAGGTTCCTTTATCTTTGCTTTGTCCTGTTCTAAAAGTTAAATATATATACATATATATATATATATATATATATATATATATATATATATATATATATACTATGTTACATGTAGAGTATTAATTAATTAATCTGCTTATCCTTAATTAATTTTCGTCGTTGTATTAGTTCATCTGGAAACACTAGGCTAGCTTTTATTACTAGAAAATACAAATCGGCCGATGGATACCACAGGCACGCCAACCTGAGCGGATGCAAGATTTTGAAACCATGTAGACTTCACAAAATATCCGACCAATAAAAGTATGTTACATCATAAAGTATTTATATTTTGGTATAAAATGAGAATAGCCCAAATATTACCATTTTAAAAGTTACGTATAAACGGTGACTTAATGATTGTTAAATATTATATACATGCATATAAAAAAACTTAAGCTAACTAAATCTAACTCTACGAGTCCCTAAAGCTTCAAATCATGTTACTCTATCCGTCTCGGATAAATATGTTCATATTTTCTATTTTTAGATGTCCCAACTAATGTTTCTAAAAACTTCTGATGTACCAATTTTATACCATTCTTCCTAATATATCTCTTAATTTAATACTATCATTATTGTAAATTCTAGAAAACAGTGAGTGTATTGAATACATAATTAATGAGAGAGAGAGAGAGAGTGAGTGAGTGTGTAATGAGTATTATAGTCACAATATATTTTACAACACATCATTAATTACATTTCTTAATCATTATATTTTGTCAACTAGAAACATTTATCCAGGACTAAGGAAGTATAAGAAAATAAACAAAATATAACGATCTATAAATAATTACTACAAACTTAGAATGTAAATATTAAGTATAAAATTCAAGCAACAAACAACCAATTTGCCCCAATTAGAGAACATAAGTCAAGATTTCTTTTTTATTTTGAAAATGATAAAGTAAAAGTTCCAAAATAAGGAAACTTAAGAAGAACCCACAAAATTCCAATACATCAATTTAAATATTCAACAATACTAAAGTAATAAAAAGAAAGTTATTAAATAAATTATAATTGGAGGGACTCGGAAGAAAAATAGATATAAAAGAGAGAATAAGAAGAGCACGGCACAAAGAGAATTTTTTTTTTTGGTTGCGTGGCCGTGTGGGTTTAAAACTGTATATAAATATATTTAAAGTCGGTGAGGAAGCTTGAGTGTGTGATATCTCACATCATTTTGTTAAAATTACATTCTTAAGCTTCCTAATAAAGGAGCCTTTTCAAATTCAACATTAAATGATTTGTTTGTCATTATCTAATAACTATACTTAACTAGTTTTTTTAACCTGTGCGTTAAACACACGTTAACTAAATCGTACATAAACAAAATAAGGAGGATCAGTTTATTAACAATTATACATAATTACACATTGTAGATTCTAAAAAATTTACTAATACACAACATTGGTTGTCTTATTAGTTGGTTTTTCATCTTCACCACATATCAATATTTTCAAATCAAAAATAATTTGTTATTTTATAAATTACGACATATAACTGTTCATGACTAAATATTGGTTTTTTCAAAAAGAGACCTACGTGCAATTATTGACTTTGACACTTGTTAATTGTCATTGCATATGATACCAACAATATAAATTGTTTTTCTGGAATTTGAAAAACAGTCTTACATCGGATAGAGTTAATGACAATCTTTGGATAAAAATAATTTCTCCAACATTGTTTCCTTCAAAAAAATTTGTTTCAACAATGTGATCCCCAAGATTTATAATGATTAGTCTTGTTCTATTGCACAATCTTGCAGTATAGTCAATGTTTCTCAATAGTATTGTTAGAACACTAATTTTAAGTGTCAATTCATGGTCTAACAACCCGAACACTTTATACAATTTAAAAACTCTGTATAATGAATGTTTTCTAACAAACTTGAATTTTTTCTGCCATATAAATAGAATTTGAACTCAAATAAGTTCTTCCATTTGAATAATTACTTTTATTAAATTATATTTGTATTTTATGAATAAATAATTTTTTGAGAAGTAAGCTAAATTCAAAATAACGAAATTATTTTTACCGTTAGCTATTATTTTTTTTATAAATTATTTTGATTTTAATAACTTCCATTATATTTTTTTTGTTTTATTGACTTCGTAACTATTATTTTTGTATTATTTTTAAGAATTAGTTTTACGGAAAAAGATTGTTCCGTATTTTTTTTTATTATTTTGCTAACCACAGTTTAAATTGTTTTGTTTTATTGACTATGTAACTATTATTTTTGTTCCATCAAATATTTTTATTTTATTAACATATTTTTATTTTAAATAACTATTTTTAAGAATTTGTTTTAAATTTTTGTTCCACAAATTATTTTCATAATTTTACTAACCTCAATTTAAATTATTTTTGTTTTATTGACTCCGTAAATATTATTTTTATTCTATTAAATATTTTTATTTAACTAATGTATTTTTGTTTTACATAGCTATTTTTAAGAATTTGTTCTAAAATTTTGTTCCGTAAATTATTTTTATTATTTTAGTATCCTCAGTTTAAATTGTTTTTGTTTTTATTGACTTTGTAACTATTATTTTTGTTCAATCAAATATTTTTATTTTACTAATGTATTTTTGTTTTACATATATATTTTTAAGAATTTGTTTTAAACTTTTGTTCCGTAAATTATTTTATTTTACTAACTTGCACGTTAAATTCTTTTTGTTTTGTTGATTCTGTAACTTTTATTTTTATAGTGGTTTGTTCCATAAATTATTTTTATTTACTAACCTCTTATATTTTTGTTTTCTTGACTCCGGAACCATTATTTTTGTTTTAGTTACTATTTTTTAATTTAAAGAGAGAAAAATGTTTAAACATAATTAAGAGAGAGGAGATGACGGTGATGAGAGAGAAAATAGGGAGGTGACGAGAGAGAGAAAGAGAAATACAACCATAGAAGATAGGAGAGAGAATGTGTGAAATGGTAACTCAAAAGTCAATAATTCAAAAATGAGATTTTAGAGAAAGAAATCTACCTTTGTCATTATATATATATATATATATATATATATATATATATATATATATATATATATATATATATATATATATAACTCATAATCTTTCCTATAAGACTTCTATTATTACCAACTAGTTTTTTTAACCCGTGCGTTAAACGCACGTTAATTAAATCGTACATAAACAAAATAAGGAAGATTGGTTTATTAGCAATTACACATAAGTTTATCACTAATCATTATAGATTCTTAAAAAAATTCCTTATATACAATATTTGTTGTGTTATTAGTTAGTTTTTCATCTTCACTGCAAATCAATATCTTCAAACCAAAATAATTTGTTACTCTAAAAACTACGACATATAACTGTCCATGGCTAAATACTGGTTTTTTCTTCAAAAAGAGACTTACGTGCAATTATTGCCTTTGACACTTGTTAATTCTCATTGCATATGATACCAGCAATGTAAATTGTCTTCTCTGAAACTTGAAAGACAGTTTTACATTTGATAGAGTTAATGACAATCTTGGGATAAAAACATTTTCTCTAACATTGTTTCCTTTCAAAAAATTTGTTTCAACAATATGATCCCCAAGATTTATGATGATTAGTCTTGTTCCATTGCATAACCTGACAGCATGGTCAATGCTTCTCAATAGCATTAATGGAACACTAATTTTAAGTGTTAATTCATGGTCTGACAACCCCGAACACTTTATATTATTCAAAAACTTTGTATAATGAATGTCTTCGAATAAATTTCAATTTTTTCCGCCCTGCAAATAGAATCAGAACTCAAATAAGTTATTTCTTTTGAATAATTACTTTTATTAAATTATATTTTTATTTTATGAATAAAGAAATTTCTAAGAAGAAAATAAGCTAAAATCAAAATAACTAAATAATTTTTACCGTTAACTATTATTTTTGTTTTGTAAATTATTTTGATTTTAATAACTTCTATTATATTTTTTTGTTTTATTGACTTCGTAACTATTATTTTTGTTTTATTTTTAAGAATTAGTTTTACGGAAAAAATTTGTTCCGTAATGTTTTATTATTATTATGCTAACCTCAGTTTAAATTGTTTTGTTTTATTGACTCTTTAACTATTATTTTTGTTTCATCAAATATTTTTATTTTACTAATGTATTTTTGTTTTACATAACTATTTTTAAGAATTTGTTTTAAAATTTTGTTATGTAAATTATTTATATTATTTTAGTAACCTCAATTTAAATTTTTTATTGACTTTGTAACTATTATTTTTGTTTCATTAAATATTTTTATTTTACTAACATATTTTTGTTTTACATATATATTTTCAAGAATTTGTTTTAAACTTTTGTTTGTAAATTATTATTTTTACTAACCTCTGCATTAAATTATTTTTGTTTTGTTGATTCTGTAACTTTTATTTTTATAGTGACTTGTTCAATAAGTTATTTTTATTTTACTAACCTCTTATATTTTTGTTTTCTTGACTCCAAAACTTTTGTTTTTGTTTTAGTTACTGTTTTTTTGTATTTAAAGAGATAAAATTGTTTAAACATAATTAAATGAGAGGAGATGGTGGTGATGAGAGAGAAATAAGGAGGAGGCGGGAGAGAAAAAGAGAAATGCAATCAAAGAACATAGGAGAGAGAAAGAGTAAAATGGTAATTTAAAAGTGAGATTTTGGAGTGAGAAATCTACCCTAGTCATTATATATATATATATATATATATATATATATATATATATATATATATATATATATATATAGAGAGAGAGAGAGAGAGAGAGATTGTAGAAGTGCTTTAGCTATTGCCTCAAGAACTCAAAAAAGTTTCATATATATTGTGTGTTTAAGTTGACAATTAAAAACCATACCTTTCTCAATATCGTCTCTTCCATGTCTCGCCCCCGACCTTTATTTTCCATTCTCACATACGGTAACTTCATCATCCCCTTTACTTTTTTTTCATTCATCAAATGTAGAGAGATTTAAATCTAGATCCCAAAAGATGATGAGCGATGACATCAGTTGAATCCAACAGATTGGAACAGTAAACTAAAGATATTGAACTTAATTTCTTTTAGGTCAACACCTCAAACATCGTATGTTGGGACCTCATTAGAGATTCATCTTTCGTACTTTTAAAAGTTTATTAAGCTGTTATCATGACACGCAAAAGTGATAGTGATACGGTAAGACTTCTATTAAGCTATTTGGGTGATATAATTTTTATTTTGATTTTGATGTATGGTTATTACAAAATTGTTTAATTTTTGTTTCGTTTTCAACTTTTTAGATATTGACCCTAACGATTTGTTTTACTTTTTAATTATAAATTTTGTTCATCCGATGATTTTGATATTAATTTTATTTGGTATTTAATTTTGGATTTAAATATGATTTCAGTTTTAAATTTTATTTTTAATTGCGATCATGCAAGAAAAGTGATGATCTTGTGTTATCTCCATGCAGGTAGCAAATATAATGAGGATATCTGACGTGCTATCATTCCAGACATTAACAAACACTCTCTAACACCTGAGTAACCATGGTTATAACAACGATTACTGACTAATCTTAAACAAAAGATTTGGGATTAAAGAGCATGGAAAAGTATATGGAATTTGAGGTTGTTTATGATTATGATTCTTAAAGTCATGTCTATATGGGGGTTTTGGTGAGGTTTTGTGGGGGAATAAACTTTGAAGGCTCTTGGACACTGGTGCATGCTCAAGAAAAATACCCGTCCCTTTTTCATAACTATTGGAGGCCCTTATATACCCTATCAGGCTGTTGCGCTGTTGATATTGGCCGGGAGGTGGCGGTTTCTCATTAGTGGAGCGGGGCGGCCTTTCATCATTGTTTTGATGCTGAATTAGAAAAAATGATGTGAAGAGACAGAGTGTCTGTCAGAGGAGTTGTTGGCTGAGTGTGGCAATACTTTTGTGGTATGATCAGGCTTTGGGGCAGAGCTAGAGTTCAATGATCTTATCGTGATAAGCTCGGCGTTGGGTCAAGCGGGTAGAGTATTTGCCGAGGTGGAATCATAGCCTTCGACCTCGATGGAGAGAGCGAACGGTCGTGCCGAGCTAGTGTTACTCGGCATATGCCAAATCGAGGAACCTTCCTTACAGATTTTCTAGGTCCGCCCTCCAATTATCTCAGTAGTGGTGGGCCTTGGGTCGACTTGTGCCGAGTTCTTTCAGTGGGTCCGCTCTCCGGTTAGCTCAATAGTGGTGGGCCCTGGGTCGGATCATGTCGAGTTCCTTCAAATTGATTCCTAGATTTCTTTTAGGTTTCAGTTTTGGTTCATGGTTCTTGATTAATATCTTTGTTTCAATTGTGCTTTTGATTTTTAATTTGCTTCTATTTAGATAAAATTATATTGATTTTGAATGATTTTAATTTTTTGGTTTAACACCGATTTTAGTTTTTATTTTAGATTTGTGCATTGGTTTTGATCTTTGATTGTTACCTTTGTTTTTTTAACGGTTATTTTATTTTTATTAATTATTTTTAAATTATAATTTTATTTGTGTTATTTTCTTTCTTCGATTCCGTATTGATTTCAAATATAATATTTGCTACTCGATATAAATTGGTTTTTTATTTTTCTCTTAATTTGACATTTGATATATTACATTTTGTTCATCTGATGATTTTGATATTATTTTTATTTGTTGTTTTATTTTGGATTTAAATATGATTTCAGTTTTAATTTTTTGCAATTGATCCCTAGATTTCTTTTAGGTTTTGGTTTTGGTTTATGGTTCTTGATTAGTAGCCTTGTTTCAATTGAGCTTTTGATTTCTTAATTTACTTCTATTTAGATAAAATTATATTGATTTTGACGGATTTTAATATTTGGTTTTGACACCGATTTTAGTTTTAGTTTAGATTTTTGTGCAAGTTTTTATGTTGGTTTTCATATTGATTGTTGCTTTTGTTTTTTTCAAAACGGTTATTTTATTTTCATTAATGCTTTTTTAGTTATAATTTTATTTGTGTTATTTTCTTTCTTCAATATCGTATTGATTTCAAATATAATATTTGCTACTCGATACAAATTGGTTTCTTATTTTGCTATTGATTTTGGCATTTGATCGTTTTAGTTTGTTTTATTTCAATTTAAATTTTGGTATATAATTTCTTGGGTTTGATTTATTGTGTCGTAACCTTAAAATACTTTTAATAAATTAAAATCTCTACATAGTTGTTTAAATACTATTGCTTACAAGCATTACTACCAAATGTATGTATTTTATATAAAATATTAACACATAAAATAACAAGTATACTTGATTTACCATCTTTTTTAATTTTGAACTAATACAAGGAAAAAAACTGAAGTCAAACACAATGTCATTTTACAAGTAGGAACATGTATACACATGGATTGATCATGCCAAAATCGATATAATAGTTGATGTGCAACAACTTGTAAAAAAAATAATGAATCATACGAAAATGGAAATGCAAAGGGTCTTTAGATTGAGAAGGAGGGGAGGGAGAAGAACAATAATTTGGTTCTCATTTTGTTATTAATATGACATTAAAATGACCGTCAATTGCATTCATTATGGACAATAATTAAGGGTATTGTAACAATAATTTATGTAATGTAAGAATTATTACATTTACTTTTTATTTAAGTAATAATAATAATAATAAAGTGAACATAATCAATTACTTTCTTAATTTATAACCTTTTAAATTTCATTTTATCAATTTGTAAGTTTTTTTACAATTAAATTTATTATTAAATGACATTAACATACCATTCATGTTTCAATTAATATATTTATATCATATTATATATATCTTATCTTATAAAATAAGTATGTCTCATATTTAATAAATTTAATAAGAAATAAAAAACTAACCGTGCAAAGCATGAGTTACACACTTGTTTAATTTAATTATTTGGTAGAATCTGGGCTTGAGCCCTATCCAGCTTACCATTGGATCCGCCCTTGCATGCCAAATTATATTTTATATATGTGTGTGTAGATCTTATGTGAGACCGTCTTACGGGTTTTAATTCATAAAATGAAGCTCTCATCTCTAACAATTGAGCGCACCAACACAACGGTAAGTCGGGTCAAGTGGATCTGAGAAAAAAAAAGTACACGTAAGACAATTTTTGTCTATATTAGTATATGCTTAGAACATCACCATTGTTAATGCGGATGCGAAAGTAATTAGATGTCATATAAGATTTACACTATTTTTGAAAGAAAAAAACCTTTCAAATACAAATGTGGATGATGCGTATGAATATGTGTCAAAATTTGTTCATGTTATTGTCCTTATGGATAACAATATCAAATTTTCACATTCTATTTGAGAATGTTGATACAGCATAGTCATCAATTTTTCTTTTTAAAAACTCTTTCTATTGATTATTCTCTTTTCTTTTCTTTTATTTTTTATTTTTATTTTTTAAAATTTTATTTTAATGGTGGGATGCATGTCCATAAGATCAAATTCACATTTAAATTGAAGAGGTTTATTTTGATTATATGTGAATAAAGAGAGAAAAATTATAACATATGATTAATGATATTAATTACTCATAATCACGTAAGATCAAATTTACGATTGAATTGATGATGCTCTTAGTAGCAATGTTTGGATAGGTGGGTTAGCAAATTAACGAGACCCACCTCGATTGGAAGCAAAAGACATCCTTGGTTTTGTGGCTCCTAGTTTTCCTAGTGAATTTGGTTCCTTATTTATTTATTTATTTATTTAAATTATTATTATTTCGGTCTCTCTTTCTTTTACTTTTTATATTTATTAGTATATCACTACAAAACTACGAACTAAAAATATACAAATTATTATCTATTCAAGCATTTTTAGATATAGCTTAGAGGTAGAAGGCTTGAGAATTTTTTGCCATGAATTTTGGTTCAAGCTCTTGTAGTATATATAGTGTGCATTCGGCACAAACCAACACTTAAACTAAACCGTAGTTAACAATTAACTTGACGGGAATGTTGCTTGCTTATGCTTATTTCTAAAAATACAATAATTCCATATAGTGACTTGCACTATTATTAATGGCAAAATTTTAAATACGAAGGTTTAAAATATATTTTTCGTAATATGATCCTCCTTATTCGATCCACCGTATATAGGTGCGTTGAAACTGTAAAAAGTAAAACTTTCTCTTATGAATGAAGATATTTAAAACCGTTTTACAGGGACATACTCATTGTTAAATATTTTCTCGTTCTAAAATCATTGTCTTATTTTTATTTTTTCGTCTATTCCAAAATAGTTATTCTATTTGTAACTTTTTTTTTTTTTGAGGACATCACTTTTATTATTTTACCCGTATTTTATCGTTCACTTTAATTATGAGCTACATAAACGTAGACTTTATTGAAGAATTACACCTCGTATCAATATTAATAGTTAAATCAAATAATTATTTTTAATCTGTGTACGGAACTAAACACCATAATAATTTATCCAGGGCCGGCAGGATACAAGTTGTTGCAAAGTTTGTGATCACTACTATCTTGGTGGAGATATTATTATTAAAGCAAAAAAAATACTCCAATAAATAAAATGAAACAAAAGTATTTGTGCTCCGTAAGTTCTACTTGCGTAATATATAATTTGGTATCTAAACTTTAACACTTTTTTTCTTTCAATAATGGTTTTAGATGTTTCAAATTTTGTATGTTGGTTCGTGAAATCAACGCTTTCTCTCTCATTTAGTCACTAGTTGCATCACTGCTAACAATTTTGTTAAAATTTTATTGAATTGGCAAATTTATGTTAAACTTTTATACATGCATGAGTTTCAAACATAAATCATTTTTTAGAAACTCATGATACTATAATAAAACCCAAAATCTTGAAAGACATAATTCTTACGATTCAATGTACAAATACATGTAATGGAAATTAACCTGGATCCATGATATTGACTTATAACTATTATGAAAAGCGGAATTTTCAACCTTGCCTTTCACTTTAATTTCTCTGGATGGCGAAAAGAACCTTTCTTTTCCCTTTAATTTTCTTCCAAAGACATTCTTTCCTTTTCCTTACTTTTATGGCTTTCTTTTTATTCTCTCTTTTTGGTTTCACACTTTCTTTTTTCCCACCTAATAATAGCCGCCTCACAGCAGCCCTTAAATAGGGAGAGTGCACATTCATTGTCTTGGCTTCTTCTCATGGAAGAAAGCCAAGTCAATCTCTATCATTTGCTCACTGCCTCAAGGAATGGAAATGATGTTATTGATAAACATCATTGACTTTGGTCAATGATGTTTATCTATAAAGGGAATATATATATATATATATATATATATATATATATATATATATGTCCATTATTATGTATATATCATGTACAATTTTTAAAGGCATAGGAAGAGGGAGTACCACTTTAAAACTTTCAAATTTTAACATACTCTTATTCTCACTTAACCATCAAAATGAGACACTTTATTGTTAAAACTTTATTTAACATTAATTCATATAGGTCACCTTACGGAATAAATCCAACATTCTCCCACTTTTCCCATACGACGATTTGAGGATTTAACAACTTTAAGTGTATACAACGTTAAATCCACTTTAATGTCAATTTGACTTTCTTTTAATTAAGTCAAACTAATCGGATCATGGCGGTTACACATCATTTAATCGATATGTTCCCTTCCAAGTATCACAAATTAATTCAACTCAACTTTAACCTTAATGAGGTAAAACATAAGTGTTGATTCCTATTTCTAGATTTGGTTGAGTCATCCTCTGATTCTAGTATACAGTGGCTAAAAGGTCTGCGTACCGATTAGTGTGGCAACTGTCTTAGAATCAATTTGTTTAGAACTGTTTAAGTGTTAGTCTAGGCGCAGATTTGCAAAGCTTCTATAGCAGCCTTGAAGGACCAGCAGACTTTGAAGTCTGCTCAGTGACCGAAAAATCAATTTGGCCATATCACAAAAATTTGACACGTGTACACCTCTTTAGATATTTTCGAAAATATCTAGTCATCTTGTCTTCATCAGATTTCACTTTCAAGAAGTCAACTCTGCATGCTGACAACCTGCCTAGATCAAGCTTTCTGGCGAAACAAGACATTTACCCGCTTTGGCTAAGAAGACTTTCCAAGCTGCAGAGCCTGCAGTCTGAAACCTTACTCGAATTGGGAAGGTCTACTCTGCACTCTGCATCTCTGATGACTGTGGCTGTTACATCTTCCAAAGCGCCGAATTGCATTCAATGTAAAAGAACGTTGGACACAGTTCACCCTGTCTCAGTCCAACGGTCCAAAGATCTCTTCCTAGTATTTATTCAAGTCTTGAAGATCTGAAGAATAACTCTTGCGCATTAAAAACTCTCAAGCTTCATCTTCAACATCCAAGCATTCAAGAGATCAAAAGGACAAGGACTAACACTTCACCAAACTTTCTGAAGCTGCAGATCTGCCATCTTAAATTTGTTCTTAGCTTCATTTAGTTTGTCTTTAAACTGTTCTTTAATTCTGCACGTGAAGAGAACATTTAATCATTGAGTGTCTCTCTCACCTTTATACACTTGGTTAAAAACCCATTTTGTACACGATCCATTAGTGATCTTACTCATAAACCTAGTGGATAAACAAGTGCACTTTTAAAATCCAAAGCTAACCACTTTGGTAGTGGATGTAGTATTATTCACAGTACGAACCACTTCAAATTCCTGTGTGCTGTTCAAACTGTTCTTATCATTCTCTATAACTGTTGGTGCTTAATTGCTTCAGAATCTGTACTACTTTATCAGCACTCTTTATAGTTCAGATTCTATCTTGTTTCCGCTGCCTTAACACTTCTATTCAAACCTTTCAAAAATCTTTAAGAAGTGTTTAAGAAAAGTTTTGCTAAAAACACAACTAGGCTATTCAACCCCCCCATTTTAGCCTAGATTGAGCCTATTTTGGGACCAACAATTGGTATCAGAGCTTGATTCTCTGAAAAATCATTTTTCCAAGCTTAACCTCTTGAGAATAGATCCTATGGCTCACTATATGCTGCCTACTTCAAATACCAGCCACGTCCCAATATTGGACGAAGGCCATTTCGAAGTATGGAAAGATAAAGTTATGAGATATATGAACTCTATTGATAATCGGTTGTGGCAATGTGTTCTAACAGGTCCTTATATTCCAATGAAACCCAACCTACTTGCCGAAGTAGCCAGTGGTCCTCCCGAGATACCTAAATCCATGAACGAATGGACAGACGAAGAAAGGAGGCTCGTTGAACTCGACAGCAAGGCTATTCATATTATATCCAGCTCTGTCGACACAAGCACATATCAACAGATCATCAGATGCAAAACTGCCAAGGATATGTGGGAAGCTTTGGTGGAATACCTTGAAGGAGATCTACCCACCAGAGACAACAGGAAGTACAACTACATTCAACAATTCGATTCATTCAGAAAAGATCCTAAGGAGATTCTACGGCAAGCCTACGACAGATTTTGTGAGGTAGTAAACAGCTGCTACTCTTTAGGAAAGGAATATAGTGTTAAAGAGGTAAATATGAGATTTTTAGCTTCTTTAGGAAGTTTGTGGCACGTAAAAACCACTGCAATAAAAGAGTCCAAAGACTTGAACTCCATGCACCTCGAAGTTTGTATGCGAGTTTAATGCCTATGAGCAAGAATTACTTCAAGCTCAAGAACAGACAAACATTTTAAACTTCCTTCCTTTTCTCGCTATCTCTCAGAAATTCCGCCCAAGAAAATAAACCATCTACTTCTTCAAATGAGAATGAAATTCTTTCTGACGAGCAATTTGCCATGTTCGTTAAGAAGTTTCAAAAGTTCTCAAAATTTAACAAAAGAAAGAAGCAAACCAAATAGACTTTCGAAAGTCTGTGAAAACTCACACAACAATGAGTTAGTTTGCTACAATTGCAGGAAACCTGGTCACTTTGCTTCTAAATGTCCTAAGCCTAAATATGAAGCCTATAAAAGGAGACCTTCTAAATCATTTTCTAAACATAGAGGTCTTCTGGCTGAGGACTTAGAAGAAAACCATGTATCCACTTGGTTTGAAACTGATTCTGACGAGGATGATAGTGATGACTCACCTGAGCAGGCACACATTTGCCTCGTTGCTCTAGAGTCACCTCCCACCTATGACTCAGATAGTGAAGTTAAATACTCTCCTTTTCAAGCTAACATAGAACAATCTCCTGAAGAGCCTTCAAAAGAAGAAATCCTCAAGGATGCTCAAGACATGCTAGAGGAATTCAATGAATTTAGAAAGGCCTATGTTAAGTTAGCTAAAAGTCATGAGAAGCTGAATTGAGAAATCCATGCTGGAAGCCGAGTTAAAAACTCTCCATGGAGTCCAGCAGGAAAGTATCAAGTTAAAAGAAGAGAACAAGTTTCTCAATGAAAAGGTTGCTTGCCTTATTGATCATGCCAAAGAGTTATCTGCTGAGAAAGAAGAGTTGCAAAAAACCATTAACTCATGGAATAACTCAACGGCAGTCTTTGATCAAATTCTTGGAGATCAGAAGCCCTCAACAGATAAATCTGGGCTAGGATTCTCTAATAACATTTCTGGTGCAACCTCTGAACAAGAAAATGAACATTTTACAGTGAATAGTAATATTCCTGCACAATATCAGAAACCTAACAAGGGTAAAGAAGGAATTGGCTACACTGCTACTCCTTATAAATACCCTAAGGTTCAAATTATCAAAAACAGTGAAGCTTTGAAAGCAAAACAATCATCTGCCGGAGATAAATCTGCTAAAGGTGGTGCAGACTTACAACAGCCCTCCACCAAAGACTTCGTGAAAGCAAAGGTCGCTGTTTCAGGCCTACGAAAAGTCCGCTCAAACCTATCGATTCATCAACAAAGACTACAGATGGTGCTATCGCGTAATGTTGATACCAAGCTTAAAGGCAAAATGCATGAGGTATCAAAGTCTACTACAAAGAACATTCTTCTCGCTAAAGCAAAGACTCAGATATAGACTCAAGAAGCCTCATACGATGCTCCTAAGCCCGTTGTTAACAAGTCCGCTAAATCAAAAGTCTTGTTATGAAAAATGTTCAAAAACTTCCAACACCCAAAGCATGATCAAACAAGTTTCGTAATTTCCATCATTGTACATTTTGCAAGTGTTTTGGCCACTTGGTCCATGAATGTCTTGAAATCCATCATGAAGCCTCGCCGGATCCCCTATTCCAAAAATCGCAAGTATGGGTTCCAAAAATACGCTAACCATTTGGACCCATAAGAAAAATAAAAGGGGACCATGATTTTCTTACCCTTACATCTCAGGTGTGCTTCATGGCTAGCTCAAATTCGTAGAAGAAAGATGTATGGTATCTAGACAATGGCCGCTCAAGACACATGACCGAGAATCCTGCCTTCTCTCTAACATTTCAAGCGGAAGGCCCTCCATATCTTCTGAGACAATGCTAAAGGAAGAACAATTGGCTATGGATCCATCATTCGAGGAAATCTCTCCATTGAAAAGTCTCTCTAGTAGAAGGCTTGAAACATAATCTCTCGAGTATTTCTCAATTCTGTGACAAAGGGCTTATATGTCAATTCTCCTCAAACAGATGTGATATCAAGGATCCAGCCTCTTGCTCAACCTTATTACCGGACATAGACAAGGGAATGTCTATGTGATAGATTTGAATGCCTACGGTAAGGTCGCTAATCTATGTCTTGTGGCAAACTCGCTCAAGACAAAAGTCGGATGTGGCATAAAAGACTCACCATTTGAACTTCAAGTATCCGGCCAAGCTATCCAAAGAAGGTCTAGTTAAAGGATTACCAAAGGTCTCGCCGATCATGATCGTGCGTGCAAAGCGTGTCAACCGGGAAAGCTCTCAAAAACATCATTCAAAAGCAAACCAGACTCTCAACGACGAGACCTCTTCAACTCCTACACATGGATCTCTTCGACCAGCCACTACAATTAGCTACGGCGGTCACGATATACGCTAGTAGTTGTGGACGATTATACAAGATACACTTGGACGAGATGATGTCTTCTAAAGATCACACATACGATCTTCTTACGCCTTTGTTCGTAAGATCGCAAACGCAAAAACTCGATGAGATCGCTGACGCTCGATCGACAATGGTACCGAAGTTTACACAACAATGGAATAGCAAAGTACCGTGATGATCACGGCATTGGTCACAACTTCTCGTAAGGACACCACAGCAGTAATGGTGTTGCGTAAAGGAAAAACGTAACACTTATCGAAGCCGCTAAAACTATGCTTGCCGAAGCAAAGTTGCCCAAACACTTCAAGGGCGTAAGCCGCCAACACGCTTCACTCGTAACGCATCGTTGATCAACAAATTTCACGGTAAAACACCCTATGAACTTTGGAGAGGTAAAACCCCAAACATTGATTTTTAAAATCTTCTACCGCAAATGTTTTGTAGTCTACAATGGTAATGACTACAGAGGCAAATTTGATCATAAAGCCGATGAAGGTGTATTTTTGGGTTATGCTTTACACTCCAAAGCTTACAGTGGTTTTCAACAAAAGATCATTAAAAATAGTTGAATCTGCTCATGTCTTCATTTGATGAATTTGATTTATTAGAGCCACACGTGGCTCCAAATGTTGCCGATGACTTTGTTAATGTTGAGACAGTACCTCCCAACCATCAACCTCTCATATACCTAATCCTTCACCAAAGAACTCAATCAAATATTCCTCGACCATCATTTATTATCAAACGGGTCATCGAAGACTTCAACCCCGCTCAAGAAAACTCAATTCCGTAACCCTTTGTTTCGAACCCGAAAATCCTATTCCTCAACTCACCTATGAACCAAATTCTAATCACAACACTCATCAAGACACAACCGATCTTCCTTCTAGCCCTCCTTCGAACCTTGTCATGAAGAAACAAAGAAGAACTCATCACATTCCCGCTGTCCACAAGAACATGTAAAGACCATCCAATCTCTCAAATCATTGGTGACATTCATGTTGGAGTACGAACCGTAAGATCCTCCAAGAATGAATGTATGTTCTCAGGCCGCATTCGCTTCGTAAGAAGAGCCAAAGAAGATCGAAGAAGCTCTTCAAGATCCAAGTTGGTCGGAAGCCATGCAAGAAGAACTTCAAAGAATTTGAACGATGCCAAGTATGGAAGCTAGTCCCAAAGCCCGCCGATCATACCGTCATTGGCACAAAATGGGTGTTCAAACAAGAAGGATGAGGATGGGAACATAGTGAGAAACAAAGCAAGACTCGTTGCACAAGGATATCGCCAAGAAGAAGGAATTGACTATGATGAAACGCTTGCTCCAAAGAGCAAGATTGGAAGCTATCGTAATCTTCTTAGCCTATGCTACATACAAGGACTTTGTCAGTATCAAATGGATGTCAAGAGCGCATTTCTAAATGGTGATCTTCAAGAAACGGCCTACGTTGCTCAACCTCCGTGCTTTGTGGAGAAAGGAAAAGAAACTCATGTCTACAAGCTTAAGAAGGCTCTCTATGGTCTTAAGCAAGCTCCTCGGCCCGGTATGAAACTCTATCCAAATTCTTGGTGGAACAAGGATTTGTGCGAGGAAAGATAGACACCACTCTCTTCATTCTCAAGCACAAAGGACATTCTCTCCGGTACAAATTTACGTTGATGATATTATCTTCTGATCTACCAATGAGAAGTCAAGCGATTTGAAACGCTCATGACCGGCAAATTTCCAAATGAGCATGATGGGAGAACTCACATTCTTCTTGGGTCTTCAAATTCAACAATCCAACAAAGGAATATTCATCAGTCCAATCCAAGTATGCTAAAGATCTTGTCAAAAAGTTTGATTGGAAACAAAGAAACACCTTTGATACACCAATGGTCGCTAAATGCAAACTTACAAAAGACTTACAAGGAAAGAAAGTTGATATCACCCACTATAGGGGGATAATCGGATCTCGCTTTACCTCACCGCCAGCCAGACTGACATAGTGTATGCCGTTGGGTGTGTGCTAGATTTCAAGCTGCACTCGTGAGTCACATCTTCTTGCACCAAAAGAATCATTAAGTATGTGTCGATACCACCAACTTAGGTATCCGGTATCCAAGGGAATCCTCTTTCAACTTGGTTGGTTACTCGATGCCGACTATGCCGGGTTGCCAAATTGACGTAAAAGCACCAATGAACTTGTCAATTTCTAGGAGATAGACTTGTCTCCTGGGCTAGCAAGAAACAAGCATCTGCTTCCAACTCCACCACCGAAGCAGTAGTACATAGCCGGTAGTCGCCGCCAACCGCTGGATCAAACAACGCTTGGTAGACTACGACATCAAAGTAGCAGACTGCCCAATCATATGTGATAACACCTCATCAATCTCTATCACCTACAATCCTGTGATGCACTCTAAAACGAAGCATATCGATGTTCGATATCACTTTCTAAGGGACAATGTAGAAAAGAGAAACATTAGCATGAAGTATATTTCAACCGACCATCAATCGGCGACATCTTCACCAAAGCTCTGAAGCGCATAAGTTTGCTTATCTAAGGGAGAGCTTGGTATGCTTGACCCAACCGCTTAAATTTAATTTTAAATTAAAATTAACTTTTCATTATAAAGTTTTGAAATTTCAAAATTAATTTTTAAGCACTTGATAATCTTTTAAGCGCATTTGAAAATTTCTCTTAAGCGCACTTTATTATTTTTCAAAATCTAGAATTTATAAAGTCACTAGGAGAAAAATGTAAGCTTTCTAAACTCTGAGTTTTAGAGGGTTGTTTATGAAAATTGTGAGGGACTAATTTCAAATTTGGTTGAGTTAATTTATGAAAAGGCATTTTTTCTCTTTCCTAAAAGCCGTCATTCATTAAGTCTTGTCAATCAAAAAGGCGTCTGACTTAATGACATTTCACAAGTCTCTATGACTGACGGCACGTCCTTTCACTTATAAACTCTCAACCGCCAAAAATTTCATTTCACAAAACTGTCTCTTGCTATTCTCTCTCTCTAAAACTTTCTTCTCTCTAAGAATTTCTGGTTCCTTCACCCTGTTCGCTTAGTTGATTCTGCAGATTTACTTCATTTTCATCTTCCTCTTCTGCAAATCCTTGACAATGGTAAGAAACTTCTAACCCTAACTCAGTAATCACAGTGTAAGCATAAATTTATGCACTTTCATCCTTGATTACACCATTATTGACTGTTCATGTGACTGTTAGCTCCATATCTTTTAGATCTTCAAATTTTACTGTTCAATACTGGTATTTTCTACTTATAACTGTCCTCGAACTGTTAATTTTCGTATTCTGAGTTATATCTAGCTTGTATATGGCATTTCATGAGTTGTCCAGAAATTTCTAGGGCTTAATGCTACATTTTGTTTTCATTTCGAGTTCTTGAGTTTTTGCCCTAATTTCTAAAATGTCTTTTAGGCTGGAACTTCTTCTGCATCTGCCATTCCTGAACACACTCAGAGTTCAGCTGTTGAGATTCCAACTTTGCCCCCATCTATGTATCACCCGGGGATGTGCATCGACGAACCATCGGTTCGTGCTTACGCTTCTGGGGTCAAGATAGTGCTTACCATCGGTTCGTGCATCGACGAACCATCGACGAACCAGTCAGGCATTTTGCCTCTGTTCATGCTGGACGACGAAGACTTCAGCTATCTTCTAGTTGAATAATTTTTCCAGAAGGCCATTATCAATGACTCAAGGTCTTCCATCACAGCTGTAGTCAGAACCGTCAACGTCACTATCACTGCTTCCCGAATCGCCAAGATTATCGGCGTGGAGTTCGATGGCCCTACCTCTCTCACAGACTCAGAAAAGGCTGCTGCTTGGTCATATATGCGTGGCGAGAATACTCCCAAGGAAGCTGCTGCTAAAATGAAGAGGACCTTGATTGAAGACGACGTTACTTCATCAGCCATTTGTTTGATAAGAGTCTAATCTTCAAAAACGGCACCCACGACATAATGACCTCAGACCAGCTGGAGTACACATCTGCTGTCATTCTCAACATCAGACTCAACTGGGCTCAGATCCTCTTTGAGCTGCTGTGTGATACCGTCGAAGCGGTAAAGGTCTCTCTGAAGCAGAAGCGACCCTTTGTACGCCTTCTCAACACTCTTCTTCGATCAAACACTCAATTCCACACCCGCATCTTTGCCTTTGAGAAAAAGAAGGTCCAAAAATCTATTCAATTCACCAGCACCTTCCTCATCAACTACCAGAAATTGAAGAATGAGAAGAGAGCTCTGCAAGGTCTTCCTCCAATAATCATAATCCATGTTATGAACCCTCCTCCTCTCAAGATCATCAAGATCAACCCGGAGACAACTGTGGATGCTTTTATGGCTAAACAGCTAGCCAAGAAGCTATCCAAAGAGGCTGCTGCTGAAGGCTGCTCCACCAAGACTGCTGATCCAGCTCCCTCAACACTCAAAAAGAAAAAGAAGATCTCTTCTGTTGAGGAGGAGCCGGCCCCCAAAAAGAAGAAAGTTGCTTCCTCTTCAAGCACTGCTGTTGCTAATCCTGCTGGCCCCCAACTTAAAAAGAAAAAGAAGACCGCTGCCCCATCTGCTCCCACTCCCGTGCCTGAAGAAGCTGCTGATCCTGATGTTGCTCCCCTCCGCCCTCGCAAGCGTAAAACCAAACGCATTGAACCCTCCGAACCTTTCATCCCTTTCATCCCTTTCATCCCACCTTCTTCTCCCATATCTTCTTCCTCCGCTCCACTCACTTCTTCAACAGCCCTTGCTGCTGTTGGGGAGGAGCCAGCCGTTGAGCCTGCTGCTACCTCTCCTTCTTCCCCTACTCCCTCTTCAACCCCTGCTGTTGTTGAGGAGGAGCCTTCTTCACCTATTCCCAAGGAGAAGAAACGCAGACTTCGTAAGAAGTCTGTGGCTCCAACACCCTCTCCTCCACCCTCTCAACCCATAGACCTTATCCCTTCTCCGCCATCTTCTCCCGAACCTATCTCCACCATTCACCCAGAATCCTCACTAGCCATCGTACCAGTTCTCACACACTCTTCTCCCTCTACCTCCTCTCCTTCCTTCTCCATGCCAGAACACTTCTCTCCTCTTGCCCCTCACATCTCTACCCTTCTTTACCAAACCGCCTTTCTACCAGAAATCTTCCCACCTATCTCTCAATACATCACTCCCTTCTCCATCTCTGCTGATCTTTACCAAATTCTATTTCCTTCCATCTCTTCTGCCACCCATTCTTTTCTCTTCGATCTTTCCTCTATTTCTGATCTCTTCTACCCCTCTAATTCTCCTCCAAATTTCATTCTTCTCCCTGACTATCCTTTTCCATCCTACCTCTTAGAAGCTTCTTCTTCTTCTTCTTCTTCCCCTTTCTCTGTCAGTAGCCTAGCCATTGACATTGAAATAGATTCCAAACCCTCCTCTACTCCACCTACAACCTCTGCCACTAACCACCCTGTTTCATCTTCCTCCTCTCCAAACCCTGCTCATCATCCTTCAACAAGCCATATTTCCATCAACCTCAACCCTTCTCTACCTTCCAACGCCGCTGATCCTGCCCTTCTCGATCTTCTTCGAGCAAACAACGACCAGCTTGCTCAGCTCAACAGCACGGTCTCATCTATGGTCCAGCAGATCGACGTCCTCAGCTATGGCCTCAATGCTACTCATGCCACCATCTTTGACATCGGCAAGATTGTTGATCAACTGGTGAATGACACTGCTCAAGCTTTCACTACTCACCGGTTCCTGGTTCAAGATCAACAGGCTGCTCTGATAGGGATGCTGCACTCTCAGCAGATCAGCATTCGTGCCCTTTTCGATGAGCTCAAAACCGGGATGGCACGAGCAATTCTTCGAAGACGTGAAGTTGCTGATTTCACTGATCTTCGCCTGGTCGAAGCTGCTGATGCAAGGGCTGCTGCTGCAGAACAACGTAGGGTTGGTGCCATCAGGGAGGAGAGAGCTACTCACTTTTTGAATCAAGCCCTGATTGAAGAACAGAACCGACTCCGTGAACGCCTAAATGACAGAATCAGAGTCTGGGTTGGAGACTACTTAGAACGACGACGCACTCAGCCCAATCTATTCTGAATCTGTTGGTATTTAGTTCTGTATCTTTATCTTTAAACTATGCTGTTTTGCCAAAACTTCTGCTGTTTAAACAGCTTGTTTAATCACAGATGACTCAGTTTCTTCCAAGTTTAAATTGCTTTATCTTGATATTATCTGCTCTATTTAAACTTCGTGTTTAAATCTTTACATGTTGCATGTGTGCTTATCTCATAGATTTAAACCCTGCTTTACTTAGTACTAGTTTTTAATGCTTTACTCTTGTAAGTACTTAGTCTAGTAGCTATCTCTTTACTAAGGCTTCTGCTCTGAGAGACATGTCTGCTCTTAATAAAAATCTTTAAGACATGTTATTATCTCAGTGCATGATTCAAAGTCTGCTAGTAGCTGAGATGATGACATCAACCAAATAGGAGGAGATTGTTGATTCCTATTTCTAGATTTGGTTGAGTCATCCTCTGATTCTAGTATACAGTGGCTAAAAGGTCTGCGTACCGATTAGTGTGGCAACTGTCTTAGAATCAATTTGTTTAGAACTGTTTAAGTGTTAGTCTAGGCGCGGATTTGCAAAGCTTCTATAGCAGCCTTGAAGGACCAACAGACTTTGAAGTCTGCTCAGTGACCGGAAAATCAATTTGGCCATATCACAAAAATTTGACACGTGTACACCTCTTTAGATATTTTCGAAAATATCTAGTCATCTTGTCTTCATCAGATTTCACTTTCAAGAAGTCAACTCTGTATGCTGACAACCGTCTGCATCAAGCTTCTCGAAAATCAAGATCAAGATCAAGACATTACCCGTTTTGGCTAAGAAGACTTTCCAAGCTGCAGAGCCTGCAGTCTGAAACCTTACTCGAATTGGGAAGGTCTACTCTGCACTCTGCATCTCTGATGACTGTGGCTGTTACATCTTCCAAAGCGCCGAATTGCATTCAATGCAAAAGAACGTTGGACACAGTTCACCCTGTCTCAGTCTAACGGTCCAAAGATCTCTTCCTAGTATTTATTCAAGTCTTGAAGATCTGAAGAATAACTCTTGCGCATTAAAAACTCTCAAGCTTCATCTTCAACATCCAAGCATTCAAGAGATCAAAAGGACAAGGACTAACACTTCACCAAACTTTCTGAAGCTGCAGATCTGCCATCTTAAATTCGTTCTTAGCTTCATTTAGTTTGTCTTTAAACTGTTCTTTAATTCTGCACGTGAAGAGAACATTTAATCATTGAGTGTCTCTCTCACCTTTATACACTTGGTTAAAAACCCATTTTGTACACGATCCATTAGTGATCTTACTCATAAACCTAGTGGATAAACAAGTGCACTTTTAAAATCCAAAGCTAACCACTTTGGTAGTGGATGTAGTACTATTCACAGTACGAACCACTTCAAATTCCTGTGTGCAGTTCAAACTGTTCTTATCATTCTCCATAATTGTTGGTGCTTAATTGCTTCAGAATCTGTACTACTTTATCAGCACTCTTTATAGTTCAGATTCTATCTTGTTTCCGCTGCCTTAACACTTCTATTCAAACCTTTCAAAAATCTTTAAGAAGTGTTTAAGAAAAGTTTTGCTAAAAACACAACTAGGCTATTCAACCCCCCCCCCTTCTAGCCTAGATTGAGCCTATTTTGGGACCAACAATAAGCCTCAACTTTACTGTCTTCAAAGAAGACTAAACTTTTCGTACATTAAACCGTACAATGTAAATAAACAGAAACATAAAACATTTACATGAGCTCAGAGTATCATAACCTAAGGAGCAAAACAATTGTTATGTATATATATACAAATACACGCCCATTATGTTAACAAGGACTTTTCCATGATACACATCCTATCGACATGACCATGAAATGTTTTAGGTGGTAATCCTTTTGTTAACGGATCCGCTATCATTATGTCGGTGCTAATATGCTCTATAGACACTCTTTGTTTCTGCACTTCTTCTTTGACAACCAAGTACTTTAATTCCATATGTTTAGCACCTTTGGAGTACTTGTCGTTCTTTGAGAAGAAAACAGCTGCGGAGTTATCACAATAAATTCTCAGCGGCTTAGCTATAGTGTCGACAATTCCAAGCCCTGAGATAAAATTTTGCAACCACAATCCTTGAACTGTGGCCTCAAAGCATGCCACAAATTCAGCTTACATAGTGGACGTAGCAATGACAGATTGCTTTCCACTCCTCCATGAGACCGCTCCTTCGGCTAAAAGGAACAAATAGCCAAATGTTGACTTTTTGGAGTCAACACAT
This sequence comes from Codonopsis lanceolata, assembly GCA_013146195.2. Lineage (NCBI taxonomy): Eukaryota > Viridiplantae > Streptophyta > Magnoliopsida > Asterales > Campanulaceae > Codonopsis > Codonopsis lanceolata. Next base: position 37,179,768 of record CM028379.1, on the reverse strand, counting down.
CTGGCATAATCAGAATCTGAATAACCTATTACATCGAGGTGATAAGACCTCCTGTAAGTGAGCATGTGATCTTTAGTGCCTTGTAAGTACCGAAGAACTTTCTTTGCGGCCTTCCAGTGGTCTATTTCGGGATTACTTTGATATCGACCTAGCATTCCAACAGCAAAGCTGATATCAGGTCGAGTACAAGTCTGTGCATACATTAAGCTCCCAACCACTGAAGCATATGGAATAGAGTTCATTTCCTTTCGTTCCAAATCATTCCTTGGACATTGCATTAGACTGAACTTGTCCCATTTCTGTATTTGAACTATCCCAGCCGAACAATTCTCCATTTTGAATCTCTCTAGAACTTTATCAATATAGGCCTTTTGAGACAATCCTAACAATCCATGGGACCTGTCATGGAATATTTCTATTCCTATCACATAGGATGCCTCACCTAAATCTTTCATTTCAAAGTTCTTAGAGAGAAATTCCTTTACGTTATGTAACATTCCAATATCATTTGCAACAAGAAATATGTCATCTGTGACAGCCCGACCCGGACTCCAATGCGGAATCCCAAGGTCGTGCCGTCAAGACAAGCTAAAAGACGGACAAGCACCCGCTAAGCGTAGTGGTGCGAGTCCAGAGTTGAACCAACAAACTCTAAACAGGAATGTAAAGCCATAACGGCAAAACCGAATAACCAAAAACTAAAATCCGCGGAAGCAAATCATAAGTGGGACCAAAGCCTATAATCATAAACGAAGGAATACAAGGCTGAGAGACGACTATCTCTCGACAAATCTACGACGCACGTGACGCAACATTGCGCACGGGCAACAAACCATCGGCAACCTAAGGCCGGCGAAGCAACAAGAACCCAACCTGATAAACAACAACTCAACGGCTATAACGTGCCGGAGGAATAACTCAACTAAAAGAATAAGATATTCAAATTCTAACAACTAAACCCAAGTCTCGCGACTAACGTCGTCGGAGATGACAATATCAACAATACTAGAATGAGTGAGCTAAAGCATGCTCGGAATAATAAAAGGGAACAACTCATAAGAGATACAACAGCTCGACCAAACAAGTCGGCTACCAAAAGATACGATAACAAAATACTAATATAATCTACCCAAGTAAAGTCTACATAACTTTACATTCGTGTCTCGCAAATACATAATAACATAATAATAATAAATCCAAGCTTAAAGCCCGGAGACCACCTTCTAGGAATCACTATCCGAAGCCGCCACGCGTACTAACGGGATCACTGCACACACTAAGGAAAACAAACACACGGAGTGAGTCATAATGACCCAGTAAGTTACTAAATGCAAATGTATGGCATAGCATGTCGTGGCATGGCATAATGCACAAGCATGTATAAAATCATGGTATCTTAGCAGCACACCAATAATAAACTTGTATTAAGTCATCATGTAACGTAAACTTCATAAACCACATAGCACGTTCTCTTTCATATAAGTGCTTATACATAAGCACGTAAAACCAAGATCTGGGCCTAGCCCTTCAATATTCAAACCACGGGTCCAACCCTCAAATGATCATAGTCTGGGATTCAATCCTCGAATGATCACAACTCATCAGTTTTCTTAATGAGTACCTCGTTACCTTCATCCAACCCTGGGATGAGAAATGGGAGCTCAATATCAGGCTAGGGGGCGCTAATACGAGACCACATCCCACTATCGGCCAAATAGTGAGGAGAAAGGGTACCAATGCGGCGATTCATAGTGAATGTTTCCAAAGGCTATGAATCGTCCCATTGCCGACAAAACGACCAAGACGCCAGCTGGACTCAAATCAAGATGCTCAAGTAGATATTTACTTGGATAAACCAATAAGGACCAAGTCCATCATAAAAGAACTTATCAATTCAAGTAGGTCATAATGCTCTACAAAACCCAATAACAATGCACATAATTGTACACACTTAACATGTTCAACTAACTTGTAAGTTTAGTTTAAAAACCACATATGGAGGTATTCATAATCCTCAAGTCATCACCAATTCAAGAATAGCTTATAGCTCAATAATTCACAACGTGAGGTCTACTATAGTCCCCTACTCGAGATTAAATCAAAGACTATTATTTTAGTCTAAGAACAAACACAAACAAGACCTAGCATTTAAGCTTATACATAAAGGCATACCGGACTCAACCATAGTCCTAACCGTCGAACATAATCGACATCCTCAAAACCATTTTCATGAATGACAAGACTACACCGTAGTCCAAGACCCGCAAGTTTCCATGTGCGTTCATCTGAATTCCCTAAAAGAAATCTCATTCAATAATCATTTCTTATGGATACACGAGATCATTGATTGGTCTCTAATGCCCCGTGCTCTACGAGCACGCTCTAAATAAATCCCCAATAAGCCTCTATATCACGGGTGTCACCAATGGGACACAATTCGAGATGCTCGGGTACTCACAATCAAAACCAACCAAACCCGAACATCGTAGGATTTCGACATAAGGCTCACTAACATCTTATTGAACCTAAAATGACTCCATTGAGTCTTAATACCACATTTCATAAAATACACATTTCATAAATCCCAAAACTAACACATCATTCAAGTTTATAATAATTCTCCCAAAAATAATCCGGGCTTGTTTCCCAAGCCTAAAAATCCAAGAATTCAACATAATCAAAATCAAACGAATCCCAAATATCGTAGGATTTCAACCCGAGTTCATTAACACTTTATTGGACTTATTTCGACTCCGTTGAGTCTAAATACTAAGTTTCGTTATTTACATAATTCATCAATCTCAACAATTACACCCACTTCAATTAACAATAATTCTCCAATAGTTCGGGCTTGTTTCTCAAGCCTAAAATTCATAACAACTCAACATAAATCATATACCCATTTTATAAATCACATAATCTCCGTTAAATGGTCATACTCATATTACCTAGTGAGATCACACATCCAAAATTCCCAAACTTATGAATACTTTCATAATAAACCCAAATAACATATAATCAAGGTTTCTAGCATGCTCATAGGCCTAGGAACACAAAATGGAGAGTAATCACATATTCAACAATCATAGAAACCACTCTACAAATGCTCTCAACAAGTTTATACTTCCAAAAATCCACAAAATAGGGATACAAGGCATACAAGGTGTTCATTGCCCACAAATAGCACATATATTGGTTTCCTTAGGGCCAATGAACCAAAATAAAAGAAGGTAACTTACCTAGCTTGAGTGAAAACTCAAGAGAATGCAAATCCGATCGGTGAAGTTGTTCTACTCGTCGAGGGCTTCAAGATTCCGAAGTTTGAAGGCAATCGGGTGGATGGATCGTCTTGGATCGAAGAGAGAAGGAAGCTAGGGCTTGAAATCTCCCATGGAGACTCTCTCTCTCTCTAATACGTATTGTGAAGGAGGAAGAAATGAAGAGAATTTTGGAAATTGCAAAGGGGTTTGGGTATTTATACCCCCAAATTGAGGAGGGCACATTTGACATTTCCCAAGTACAATTAGTAGAGATTAGGACTAATCAATCACTAATCTAACCTTAATTAACTTCCAACTAATGTTAGGACATGATTTGGGTTAAGTATGGGTGGTTAGGAAGGGTTTAGAGGGGGTTTAAAGAGGGTAGGATAGGTATAATTCGTCCAAACTCAAAACAGGGGAAAAATCCCGTAACTGCATTCTGATGTTGAGGCGGGCGCCTCACATCTCTCCAGGCGGGCGCCTGGGCTTCTGCCCAGGGTATTTCATTTTGCAAAGCTCTCAGCACTTGAGGCGAGCGCCTCACTATGTCCAGGCGGGCGCCTGGGCCTCTGAACCTCCAAAACTTGGTCTAAACATGTCCTAAATGGTCCCAAACTTATGGGCAACCATTCTAAGGTCTAACCCAACTCAAAACAAGTCAGAAACACACCCGAAGAACTCCCGAGACAACTCGGAGCGAAACCGGGAAGGGGTGCAACAACGTGCAACCGGAACGACGAACGAACTCGAAATCGAACGAGCAATGAAGGGAGACTTTTAAGGCAAGTCTAAGGGCTAATGAAGAAGCTTAAATACTTCTTAGAAAGTCGAGTAACAACTAGGGAAATAAGAATCCCAAAGGAGAGACGATTACGCGACTCGATTCCCGAACTACGCGATAGAGACGAACGCTATCTCCAAAGCTTCCAAAATCATCGATAGACTTAAGGAACACCTCCAACTTGAAGTCTAATGCATCTAAACATGTTAATAAACCATCTTAAAGAGGTCTAGGACCCAAACCGAGGTCACGAACACAAAACGCAAGTAAGCCCTCAATCGCGTCGCATTCCGACTATCGTCGAGTCACGACTTGTGACTTTAGCAAGTCAACAACTATATGGAGTCTCTAAACAATGTTTTGGTCTTAATATGGTCTCTCAAACATATCTAGACCCTCTCACAAACCAAACATACAGTCAACAAAGGAAGAAGTGCAAGTATAGCACGCAAACCGAGCTAACGAAGGAGCGGGGTGTCACATCATCGACATACAAGACCAATAGTATAAACTTGCTCCCACTAACCTTCATGTAGATACACCGATCAATGGTGTTCTCTGTGAAGCCATAAGATGTAATGGTATTATTGAATTTCAGATACCATTGACGGGAGGCTTGTTTTAGTCCATATATTGACTTCTTTAATTTACACACTAAATTTTCTTTTCCTGTGGTCACAAACCCTTCTGGTTGGTCCATATAAACTTCCTCTTCCAACTCACCATTTAGAAAAGCGGTTTTAACATCATATTGGTAAAGCTCTACGTCATAATGAGCTACCAAAGCCAAAACAATTCTTAAAGAGTCCTTCTTTGATACTGGGGAGAAGGTCTCTTTATAGTCAATACCATCCTTCTGTGTATAATCCTTAGCTACAAGTCTGGCCTTATACCTTTCGATGTTACCTTTTGAGTCATGTTTGGTCTTAAAGACCCATTTACAACCGACTCTTTTAGAACCTTCAGGAACTCTACTAAGTCCCAAATCTCATTGTCATACATCGACTTAATTTCTTCTTTCATGGCATTGATCCACTTTTCAGAATTGTTACTATTCACCACTTGACTAAATGAGTCTGGATCTTTATTAATGCTCAAGTCACACTCATGCTCAAGATTATACACCACATAGTCATCAGGAATAGCTGATCTTTTCTGCCTTACAGACCGTCTTAAAGCTACTTCCTGTTGTGGTTCATTAATATCTTGCTCGGCTGTGACTGGTTCATCTATAATAATCTCATTTTGTGGGTTTTGAACATTAACCTGTTGTTCTTGTATGTTGTTTAACTGTGATACAACAATTGGAACAACAACTACAGTAGGAATATCGGGTAATGACACTTCTACCCGAATTTCCTGAATGTCAATTTCACGTGGTTTCCCACTCCCACTGATTGAGCCATTTTCTATGAATCGAGCATTTCCTGACTCAAAATTCTCGTACTATGGTTAGGACAATAGAACCTATACCCCTTAGACTTTTTAGGATAGTCAATAAAATATCCACTGACTGTCCTAGCATCAAGTTTCTTTTCATGTGGATTATATACTCTTACTTCCGCTGGGTAACCCCAAACATGAAGATGCCTCAAATTGGGTTTCCTACCTGTCCATAACTCATAAGGTGTTTTAGGGACATCTTTACGAGGAACCCTATTGAGGAGATACACAGCGGTCTTTAATGCATGCATCCACATTGATAGGGGTAAGGAACAATCATTTAACATACTCCTAACCATATCCATTAATGTACGATTTTGTCTCTCAGCAACACCATTCTGCTAAGGAGTCCCGGGCATTGTATACTGTGCACAAATGACACGACTTTCAAGGAACTTTGCAAATGAACCTGGACATCGTCCATTTTCAGTAAATTTTCCGTAATATTCACCACCTCTATCTGATCTCACTATTTTCACTTTCTTATATAACTGTCTTTCCACTTCATTTATGAACACCTCGAGGATGTTCACTGAATGAGACTTTTCATGAAGTAGATAAACATAACCATAACGTGAGTAGTCATCAATAAAGGTAATGAAATACTGTTCGCCGCTTGAACTTGGAACGTCAAAAGGACCACAAATATCAGTGTGTATCAGCCCTAAGAGCTGAGTGCTTCTTGTGGCTGATTTCTTTACTGTGGTTTTAGTTTGCTTTCCTTTAATACAGTCCACACATACGTTCCAGTCACTAAAATCCAATTGAGGAAGAATTTCACTTTTCATCAACCTCAATAACATTTCTTTGGAAATGTGACCCAATCTTTGATGCCACAAGTAAGCTGAACTTTCATTTGGTGTACTACGTTTAATGCCTGTATTAATTTCAACATGAAACAAAGATTCAGCAAAATCGTTGTTGAGATTTACACGATAAAGTGAGTCACACAACTTTCCTAACCCACAAAAACAGTTATCTTTGTACAACTAAAAACTGCTCTTACAAATCTCAAAACGATAACCTATTATATCCAGCTTCCCTACTGAAACAAGATTTCGGGCACATTGAGGTACATAGAGACATCTTTCCAGGTTTAAATGACACCCAGTGTCCAAAAGCAACCTATAAGTCCCTATGCCCTCTATCGTGCCTTCATCCTGTTTCCCATAAACGAGTACTGTTCATTTCCGTTTATGGGTTGGATCGTACTGAATCCCTGCACAACATGAGACATATGAGTAGTTGCACCAGAATCTAACCACCAAGTATTAATAGGAACTTCTATAAGATTCGATTCGAAACACACAGAAACATAATATGTACCTTTCTTTTCGAACCATTCCTTTTGTTTAGGACAATCGGCCTTTACGTGTCCTTCTTTGTTACAGAAGAAACACCTAACTTTCTTTTTCTTGATTTGGCCCTCAGAAACCTTAATTGGGGCCTTATCACTTTTCTTGCCTTTGTCCCTTTTACCTGGTTTGAACTTGCTGCTGCTAGCACCATTATAGACTGTGAGGTGGATGGAGTGATCTTTTATTTTCTTTAATCTCCCTTCCTCTTGTACTAATATGGCCTTTAATTCTTTAAAGTTCCATTTATCTTTCATGGTGTTGTAATTCACCTGGAACTGGCCAAATTCAACAGGAAGGGAATTCATTATGAACTGTACAAGAAAGCTATCACTCACATCCATTCCCATAGTCTTCAACTTTGCTGCTAGGTTGGACATTTCTGTAACATGATCATGAATTGACTTTGACCAATCAAATTACTTTGTAGTTAATTCACCCATGAGATTGCCTACAATGGATTTATCAGCAAAATCCGACTGGGAATATTCTTTAACCTTCAACATGAACTCTCTAGCATTTTCAGTCTTTGGCATCGATGGCTTAATACTTTCAGCCATAGTCATTTTCAAAAGGTTTAAACTCAGTCTGTTAGACCGCTCCCAAGCCCCATAGATGGATTTGTCATCTTCTGAGCTAGTCTCTGTAATGGCTGCGGGCTTTTCATCTGATACTATAGCTATATCCAGATCCATAACACCCAGTGTAAATTGGATTTGTTCAGACCAGTCAGTATAGTTTAGCCCGTTGAACTTAACAACTGAACTTTCAGATGCGAAAAGACTTAATGAGGCTGCAAAACATTTATACATGCTCAACCATTAGTGCTTTGAGTTAACTTTATAAATTCAGAAACTGTCATGAACTTTAAGCATGTATTTAAGTTCACCTTTGGGTAAGCCTTAAACACATAAACAATTTAATCGATGCCATACGATAGAAACTTTAATGGACAATCATAACATACAATAGTCAAATAAGTTGTCTATCTTTGGATATACATCTTATTTAACCAAGGTACAATGATTAGTCCATTTAACGATATAGACTAGTTGTAATGGTTCGTCTTTGGACGACCTTCTAGCAATTTGTCTATAAACTCAATTGTTCAATCAACTTTTCTTGTTATTTTAGAGGCATCTCTGTAATCATGAACAACTGATATAAAATTAATTTAATGTGTTAGACATTCCATTTAGCCAGGCCACTTTGGTGACTAACAAGCTATTAATGCCTTAACAATAAATTATACTTTTATATTCCAAGCCTTTAACAGAACATTAAAATTTTATATGGAAAATAAAAACATAATATCCAATTTGTTCTGCAAATTTTCTGTAAAGCTTGAAATTTAACATAACCGGTGTTAAACACCCAATTAATTTTGCGCAAAAACTTTACTGCACAAAAACTTTAATTTCGCTCTTAAACAATACAAGAGCAACCAATATTACCTGTACAATTACTGTACAAACTTTACAGTTAAAAATATAATACACTTTAATCGGAGAAATTATGAGTTCGCAACCTTTAGCTCTGATACCACATGTTAAACTTTTATAAATTTATGCGTTTCAAACATAAATCATTTTCTAGAAACTCATGATACTTTAATAAAACCCAAAATTTTGGAACACATAATTCTCACGATTCAATACACAAATACATGTAATGGAAACTAACCTGGATCCATGATGTTGACTTACAACTGTTATGGAAAGCGGAATTTTTGACCTTACCTTTCACTTTAATTTCTTCGAATGACGAGGAGAACTTTTCTTTTCCCTTTAATTTTCCTTAATTTTCTTCCGAAGACATTCTTTCCTTTTCCTTACTTTTATGGCTTTCCTTTTATTCTCCCTTTTTGGTTTCACACTTTCTTTTTTCCCACCTAATAATAGTCGCCTCACAGCAGCCCTTAAATAGGGAGAGTGCACATTCATTGTCTTGGTTTCTTCTCATGGAAGAAAGCCAAGTCAATCTCTATCATGTGCTCACCGCCTCAAGGAATGGAAATAATGTTATTGATAAACATCATTGACTTTGGTCAATGATGTTTATCTATAAAGGGAATATATATACATATATGTCTATTACTATGTATATATTATGTATAATTTTTAAAGGTATAGGAAGAGGGAATACCATTTTCAAACTTCCAAGTTTTAACATACTCTTATTTTCACTTAATCATCAAAGTGAGACACTTTATTATTAAAACTTTATTTAACATTAATTCATATAGATTACCTTATGAAATAAATCCAACAATTTACCCTCAATTGATGCTAAGTGGACTATCCAAGTGGAATAGTAATGCCACATTTGAAAAGTTAAAGGAAATACATTGACCAAATTACTCTTTTCTTCCAAATCTCAGTTCTTCATCCATGCTAAAGTTTTCAGGGTTGTGATTTGTCCCAGTTTACCACCTTTCGGCTATTACCATTTTAAAATCGACGTTAAATCGCACATGGTTTTTCACGTGTGGGTTATTTGGTCCTTTTATGTAAAAAAAAAATAAATAATAAACAAACAAACAAACAAAAACCTATGCTACCACATTTACCCCATCTTCATCTTCACCACTCCCATTCCTAGTCAACACGAATCACATCTCTCTCAAAGCCAATTCAGGATCTGGGTTAAGAACTGTGTGTATGTGTCTGACGTGGGTTTTTTTTTCGCTCGACTGAATCTAACAACGGTAGTATATATGAATTAGGTGGGCTTAAATCTAATACCTGATCCAGATCCTCTTTCAGACAAGAATTATAGTATCCTTGCAATCAAATACAACAGTGGCAAAGAGTGATGATGGCCATGGAACTCCAACTAGGTTCCTATAAAAATTGACAGAGAAGATGATTGTCATACATTACTGTGGACATATCGACCACGAATCACGAGAAGCTTTTTAGTGGTAGAAGATCAACAACATCAAACAAGAAGAAGATCAACAACAGCAGACAAGAAGATGATCAAAGTGCAAGGGCAATGAGAACGATGGTGGATCGCAAATGCGATACGAGTGGGTTGGTTTTGCGGCTTGACCACCACTAACTTCTGTGTGGATACATTAATTTAGCGGAAGGTCCCATTTTCGATTCCCACTGGATAAAAATATCATTATGTAGATGTAGACACCCCAATTTTGTACTCCTGACATGTAACTCTGGCAGATGATATCAAAAACTGTTTAAACTTAACAAAATGTCAAGTTACATGGTTGAAAATGCAAAAAGAAAAGTAGGATGCATAAATAGTGAACTGCGAGGGGTAGAATGTCAAAAATGGAAGAATTTTCAGGAGTTGGCGCCGCGCCAAAATACCCTTTTGGTCGTGCCAAGGTCCCAAATAGTGCCGAACAGTTAACGCATTGTGCAAATTATCAAACGCGCGGTACAAGCCGATGAAGCACAAATCCAACTATAAATATCAGTGCCCGACTATGATTTCAGAACACAATTCGACGAAGGCTTGAAGCCCAGTTAAACTCTGCGTATTTTTAACGCAGTGAGCGATCAGTGAGCGAGAGTGATCCCCCTCTCCTATAAAGCCTCGAAACTCTGCCAAACCCCCTACAAACACAAATCCAACCGTTTAAAGTGATCCCTAACCTTCTAGTTAGGTATCCACCTTACTTCCCCGGCCAAAAAACCATAAAGTAAGCCGTTACCCTACCCAAGTAAATAAGCCAAAAACACCAAAAATAAGCCGTTGTTCCGTCCCGCCAAAAAAGCCAAAACAACCACAAATAAGCCGTCATTCTGCCCGAGTGAACGAGCCAAAACTACCAAAAACAAGCAGCCATTCTGCCCAAATGACAACAACAACAACAACAACAACAAAAAAAGACTCCATCTCCCTGAAGGACAGAGCAAGCACACCCCGCTCTAAAAGGTAATAGTCTTTAAGGGCGTTATTTATTTAATAAATGTTTTTTCTTAAATCCGGCCCAATGTAGAAAATATAAGCCGTTGTGCTGCCCGGATTTAGTTAGGAAATATTATGTAAAAGAGCCGTTATAATGACCAAATATTTTTAAATATATCTGTAATTATTGTAAAGAGACGGCTGCAAGTCCGTAAATAATGTAGCCGCGGATGTATTTGCTTTTATTTTCCTATCTTTAAATGCTTTATTTATTTGCTAGATAAATATAACAAAAAGCATACTTTAGCCAAATACCATTTTTGAGACCGAAAGGGTAAGTTGGGTGCCTAGCACCTTCCCAACTCGTAACTTAGCCTCCGAACCCGTTTTACAATCTCTGGTTTTTCTTTTTTTGGTTTTGCTTTATTTTTGTCTTAAAATAAAGATGGCGACTCTAAAACATTTTGGATCCAGTGGGGCCTCGCAACACTCATTTCTTGCACTTTTCCGTTTTCCCCTAAAAAAGGGAGAATGAAAATGAAAGGGTGATGTATTACCATATCCTAGTATCCCCTAAACAAGGGATAACTTGATGTGGGAAACCCAAAGCTCCCATAGTGATCCGAAATAGGCCATAAGACTATTTTTATAAAATCCATAGTGGGGGCGCCGCAACATCCTTTTTTGCACTTTTTCGTTTTCCCCTAAAAAAGGGAAAATGAGAATGAAAGGGTGATGCATTCCCATATCCTGGTATCCCCTAAACAAGAGATAACTTGATGCGGAAAACCCAAAAATTCTCATATTGGATCAAAAATCCACTAAAGGTAACTGAGGCGCATTCCAACGCGCTATCTTAGACAGCACGCCTCTCGCACTTTTAATTTCGTTCTCCCCTAAATAAGGGAGGATGTAATGAGAGCAGTGGTGTCCCGTATCTGCACGTACGCGCACCCCTATCCAAGGGTGCGCGAGGCGTGGGCGCAACGCCCGTGAACCCACAGTAGAGGCAAGCTTTACTATTGTAAGAGTAAATTACTTTCAAATCCATCGCGATTTGGAACTGTGAAAGATAAAAATAAATAAATAAATAAATAAATTTTCATATAAGGAAGAGGACCTCATTTGGGTACAATTAGACTACCCAATTAAACTATTGAACCGTTGTGTAAAAATAATGTAATAAAATAATGAATCACAGTACAAACATTAATAAATGACGATACAATTAGACTACACAATTAAATAATTGGATAGCGGTGCAAAAAGTAATGCAATAAAATTAATGAACCGCGGTACAATTAGACTAGGCAATTAAATTATTGAACCACGGTGCAAAATTAATGCAATAAAATCGATGAATCGCGGTGCAATTAAACTATTGAACTGCGGTATAAAAAATAATACAATAAAATTGATGAACTTTGGTGTAAAAATAATTACCTCTGTAGTACGCCTACGGTTCATTAAAGGTATCGTGGCATTTTTCCACCAAAAGTGACTTTTTTCTATTGAAAAAAAAAGTACTTTAACGATTAGAAATTTCAAAAAGTGAACTGACATGTAATTTTTCATTGTTTGTCCACGGGTCGCGTCAATTCTTTTTGGGCTTTACCAACTGTCTCGTTAGATATCATCAAGCCCCAAAAGTATCCATGGTAAAACTTTGGCCGGTCCCTTTTCCAAAGTTTTAATTACTCCAGTACTTCGTTCATTTTTTCAATCGCAAAATATTATTTTTTGAAATATTGTTAAAAAAATGTCATCGTCTCCTTTTGACAGGGGCAATACTTTAGATTAAAAAATCACCATTGTTTTGCAACAAAACGGGGATCGACCTGGATTAGGTATTGCGGTGCAAACTGGATTAGATAATATTTTATGTATTACAATTCAAAAATTAATTCATCGCGGTATATAAAAGTTCATACCGCAGTACAACTTGGATTAAATATATGTATCGTGGTTCAAAAATTAATTTATCGAGGTACATAAAAGTTGGTATCGCGGTGCAATTAGACTAGGCAATTAAACTATTGAACCGCAGTGTAAAAATTACTGCAATAAAATTGATGAATCACGGTGCAATTAAACTGGACAATTAAACTATTGAACCGCAATGTAAAACTTAATGCAATAAAATTGATGAATCGCGGTTCAATAGTCAATGCACCGCGATTCATTTCTGTAGTGCGTCTCATGCTCATTAAGGGCATCATAGTCTTTTTGACTTCAAAAATATCTTTTTCCTATTTAAAAAAAACACGGGACTGTAACAATTAGAAACTTTTAAAAGAAGACCGACCCACAATTCTTCCAAGTATCTATTATGTTTTGGGTTTTACCCAATTATACTATTCGTTTTGAATTTTAAAAGGGAAAAATTGCGGGTTGATTCTCTTTCAAAAGTTTTTAACCAAAAAATGCACTTATGAGAGTGAATAAATGACTCTGCCATTAATGAATCGGACACGCACTACATATACTTATCAAACGCATCATAATGCATCAATTTGTTCATTGCGATGCATCAATTTATGTCTTGTGATGAGCATCACTCAGAAAAAATGTATCAAATTTCAATCACGATGCAACACAATATTATAAACAAAAGAGATATTTACAAAAATCATTATTGGATTCAATTTAAAGGAAATATTTACGAAAATCAATCAATATATATTTAATCTATTTGATTCTCATCTTAATTGTAATATTAAGCAAAATAAAGAATTTGACTACATAATTACGGAAATCAATTAATCTGTATTCAACCTATTTTATTTCTAGCTTAATTACAATACCAAGCACAATAAGAAAATTTTGATTGAATATTTATGGCAATCAACCAATCAATCTATGAATAATTCATACATTGATTACAATATCAAGGAAAATAAGAAAACTTTGACTAATCGTGATGCATGATTTTGTGCCTAACGATGCATGATTTTGTGTCTAACGATGCATGATTTTGAATCACATTGTATTATTATGTGTCGCGATGCATGACTTGTGTATTGTGATACATGATTTTATCTAGCTAAGTGATTCCCGCATGTGCTTTCCATTCAAAGTGTATCGCAGCCTTTTCGCACATAAAAATGTCATTTTCCGATTAAAACAAAACCATATGGTATTGTAGCGGTTGAAAATTATTCATAGCGGACTGACCTGAATTTCACTATAAAAAAAGGAAGATGTTATTTCCACCGCATTAATTGATTATCCACATCAGTATTTATTATAATATTTAAATAATTTATAATTGAACAAAACTACTCTCAATTAGTTACCTATTAAAATGATATAATTCAATTTCGAGTTATCTTTTTATTTTTCGACATAACAAATTAAAAGATAATTATTATTATATTCATTCGTATTTTCTAGGAAAAAATCAATCAATATGATTGAGATGTGTTCAAGAATTAAAAGTAAATATTTGCATGATATTTATTTGTCTATAAAACCCATCAAAATAACGTCATAATTGTAACTTATATTGCTAAATAAAATTGTAGATTAGATTCAAAAAATATTATTTTAAAGATATTACACAATAATACAAAACTACGTAATCCTTCATTTTTGTTCATTTCTAATAAAAATATAATTGAAGGCCTTAAAATAATTAGATAAGAGTTATTATTGTCAACATAATATTATTTTAAATAAATATAGTGGATAAACAAAATAAAATATAATGTTAAGTTGATTCAAGGAAAATGAAGGTAAAAGAAATTGTATATTATAATTGAAGCAAGAGACTATTTAAAAGTCATTTAGATAAGACAAAAACTTGAGTAAGATGATCTTAAGAATATTTTTTGTAAGATAAATTTTCTTTACTCAATTCATCGTGTATTAGAAAATTAAGATATGAGACAGTTAAGCTCGATCTTACTTGCACATAAAAATCTATAAAACGGTATTATATAAGATTTTAATGCAGTGGAAATAAGCTTTATGTATAATAGAATTCGAAGATGGAAGGTTGATAAATGATAACGCGATGTTTGTGAGTTATCAATTGATGTGGGCCACACCTGTAACTTATTGGATTGGAGGGAGTTATGATTCTTCTTCTAGGTATGGCGATGTTTCTGAATTAAGACTCGTTCGTTTGTTTGTTTCGTAGAAAATAATTTTGGGTAAGATTATTAGAAAATGAAAATATTTCACTTTTGACGTTTGATAAATATTTTAAAAATATGATGAAAAATATATTTAGATATTTGATAAGGGCATGAAAAATAATTTATAAATAAATATATAAAATATATTATAAAATTAATACCCATATTGAATACTAAGATAATGTTAAACTTTAATTAATTTTTCTTTAGTAACCTTTAATTTATCATTATTGGTTCAATAAAGTCCATCAATTTTTCAATCTTACAAGTACAATTTTTTAATAATTGATATAAAAAACGTTTAAAAAAAAAGAAAATGAGTAATGTTTGAAACATCTCTAAATAATATACTGGACTATTTTTATGATGTAATGAATATTTATTAAAATTATAATTTATAAATAGTGTGTAAAAACTCAATTTATTTTTCTAAAAAAATTATTTTTTGTCTGTAATATTGCGCGTGTATGTAAATATGTGTAATCGTGGAACGGTACAGAGAGGTGTTCGAATATTTAAAAAATGAGGTTACGTTTGTTTCACGAAAAATAACTTCCGAAAAACGTTTTTTTCATTTTTCAGTGTTTGATAACTTTACGAAAATATAGTTAATGTAAAAGCTTTTCTGAGTTAACGGAAAATGAAGTCTTCTTTTCTAAAAAATGATTTACAGATTCATTTTTGGTAATTCATTTTCCAAATGTTTGAGCACCCTTTTGCGTCCTTCCACAATTTATATTATAAAACAACTAGGTAATTGACTAGGGCTACTCAGACGTTGAAATTAAATTATCTTAAAAAATTTAACGGTTGTAATTCACCCTTACCCTTATCCTCACATTCACATGTGTGAGTAGTTATACATTTTTAACTCCATAATTTTTCTTTCCCTATTAGAAGTAGTATTCTAAAACTCACCGCCTAGCTCCACCTAGGCGCTAGGCCCCTCTCTATCGCCGCGACTTTCTTAGTCGCCGCCTAATCGACCAAGTCGGCGTCTATGCCAAACCTCGCCGACCTTAATTTATTTTTATAGCTTTGATTTTGTGGCATGCGGTGACCGGAAAAGGAAGGGGACGAACTAGAGAATGAAGGGGAAGTGGTAATGGTGAGGCAGAGAGGGAGGTAATGGGGGCAAACTGAAGTAAGATCTTTTTTGTTTTTAGTTCTAAACTTGATTGATTTATTGCATTGAGGTTGTTGAGAATTGAGATTAATGGCATGTTTGCATATTTTGTTCATTTTACAAATATAGACAAGTGTTTGATAAAATGACAAATATAAAAAAATTAAATTTGTATTCAATGTGTTTGATATTTGATGTAAATTATAAAAAAAAAAAAAGAAGGTAATTATGCTTTAATTCTAGGCCCCGATTACGCCTCAATTAGTCCCCTAGGCGCTAGGTGCCAGTGTGCCGCCTAGGGACCGCCTAACGATTTTTAGAATCATAATTACAAGTCACCCCTTACAATTAATATTATGAGCAGTCACTCATTTTTCTTCTCTTTATGTATTATCTTCATATTATAAAGTCATGCCCTGCGATTAATCTTCTAAACAGTCACCCCTTATAAAACATCTCTCCCAACTATCACTTGAAGCAATGTACCCCTCAACTGTAACATTTTTTAAATAGTACATTATATTTAGGCACTGTTATTTCAATTGATGAAATCAGATATATTGGCACCGTGCCATAGGTACGAGCATGAAAATCTAGTCTAATATACAATGAAGCTCATACTAACACATGTGCAATTAACTAAAACTATTTAGAGGTTGTGATTAAATTATCTTAAAAAATTTAACGATTGTGATTCACCCTTACATTCACATGTGTGAGAGTAGTTTTCCACTTTTAACTCCATATTATAAAGTTACCATCTACAATTAATATTATGTTTTGAACAATCACCTCTTATAAAACATCACTCTTACATTAATATAATCTCACAATAAAGCTCATTAGACCGAGGTTATCTAGCGATGTGAATTGATTCTAGTTGCAAAATCAAACAGTCATGAGTCTGTTACATACAACTTCTTACAAATAACCCCTATCAACTATGAGTCGAGTTCAAATAACACCCACCAACTACCATTTGAAGCAATGCACCCCTTCAACTGTAACATTTTTTTTTAAATCGCACTTTCTGTTTAAATATTATCGTTTCAATTGACGAACTCATATATACTAGCACCGTGCCATAGGTATGGACACGAAGATCTAGTTACACATATTTACATACATACATAATATTTAATTCAACAAATAAATTGTTTAGAAATATAAATGGAGTTTGTCCACACTATTTATAAATTATAATTTCAATAAATACTCACTACGTCTTAGAATTAATGTCCAATTACGTTTATCTTGTACCGTTAAGTTCAACCATTTTTGACCGGGTGCAAAATTTTCATTTCAAGGATAAAGGTTGAGGGAGAAAAAAATGATTTGATGAAAATTTGTTAACCCATCCAATCCGACCCGTTAATTTTTTTAAAATTGAAACGGATTATCCATTTCGATCCAAAAAAATCGAGGGATCAATTTGAATCGGGTTAAAACGAATTAAACTCGTTACCCATTTTGACTCATTATTCTTTGTTATATAAATGTAGTTTTTTTAATGAAAAATACGAGTCAAAAATGATCAACCCATTCTAACATGTTACCCGATTAAACCGACTCATCAAATCAACGGCCCTAATCATTGAGCTTAGAGCAACCACAACAATAACACCCAATACCACACTCTACCCACCTTGTTTTATGTTCCTTTTACATTTTTTCAACACTCTAAAAAATAATTCACTCCAATAATTACCCTTTATACAATCCTCTAAAAACTTCAAACCTCTCTCATCTCAACTAACAAACCTAACTACTATCATATTTTTTAATTTTTTTATCCCTACTTTTCAACACAATTGAAATAAAAAATATATATTTAAACTACTATTCATGCTAAATGAATCGCAAAAGCTTGCGATTCATTTAAAGCGAGATTAGGATGGAGGCTGAAATTGGGTGGCTGTTGTGGGATAGAGTTCCCCAACAAAACTCAAAAAATGATTATAGAGGTTGAATAAAAGTCTCGATTGCGGAGGCTCTTAGACCACACAAATTGAACAGATAAAAGAAAGTACCCCACCGGAGAAGGATAATAATCATAATAAATTAAATACTGTACTAACAATAAATCAAGTGAGAATAAACTTAAAATCAGATCAATATACTCGACTGATAGGTCGTTGACGGCAAGATCGGTCGTGATGAAAACGACTAACCATATTCTTTGGAGGAAGAAGCAAAGATCTACACAAGGGGCAAGTCACGTGACCTTCGTCCACCCACGTGTCCAAGCACTCACGGTGGAACACATGATCGCAATTGTAGAGCTCCCGGATCTGATGCCTCCTCTCCAGCCTTTCCAAGCACACCGTACATGTTATTAATTCTTCGTCTTCTTCTTCTTCTTCTTCGGCTACAGATCCACCGGCCAGTTTCTCGACGAAATCTCCGTACGGTAAGATGGGAACTCTAATTTTGATGGCGGCGGTGACGACGTGGACAGGAGTTGGGACTAGGGAAGGAGAAGATCCGTCAACGATGAGGACGTAACCGTGGAGGTTGTCCCTCACGAATTCTTCTTGAGGAGGGGGTTTGAATAGACCTAATTGAGTGAGTACCCCCAGGACCATTAATTTCAATTGGTTCATCAGGTTGACCATGAATGGCATCGTTAAGGCACTCGGTATCTTGATTGCCAGATATATCATACCCATCCCTACGCTACTATTCCTGACAGAGACACGCGAAGAAGAAGTAGATATAGAGAGGGAGGGAGGGAGGGAGAGAGAGGGACGGGACGGGAGAAGATTGGGCACGAATCGAAAATTTAAGTGGAGGAGAGGAGGTTAATAGTAATATCGCGAGGCGCTCTAGAACGTTATTTGTAATTTTGTATCTCTCTCTGTTTAATTCTCCTAAATTTTAAAAGAAAAAAAAAACTGTACTACTTAATTTATTGATGACTTGATGTTGATGTGGACACCGAGACGAGAGCAACAAACCTCTCCCTCTTTTGCTTCGGTAAGTTTACATGGGTGGGGCTATTTGGACCCCCCAAATATTATGATCATACCCCTCAAATCTCCAAACTTCCAATTTTACTTTTCACCCATAATAATCAATTCTAGAATTTGTAGCCACCGACCGCCAAGATAAATACAAACCCCTTGGGCCCTTCCTCTCTTTCTTCCTCCTTAAGCCTTGAAGAAGATTGTCCCTTTCATTCTTCTATGCATTCATGGAAAGAAAAGGTATGTCCTTACCTCCTCTCTCTTCTCTTTTATTTTCAATTTTTCCCGTAAGCTTTAATAATAATAATAATAATATATTAACTAGTATTATAATGAAGAAAACCAACACAAGAAAAACGGAGGATGAAGAGTCAATTTGTAAAGCAATTCAGTGGGTCCAATAAGTGATCAACTCATATATATATCAACCCAGGAAGAAAAAACAATTGACAGTACTTTTGTGATGCCTAAGCTACTGTGACGCCTAAGCTAATGAAGAGGAGAAGAAACGGGGCCGGCACACCTTTTTTTTAGGGCAGAAAATTATATCTCTCACTCTTGTTACAAAATCTCAATAACACACATATTTATAGTACCTAAATTAATCATTTCTCTAATCGGATTTGGGCTAGGTTAAAAACTAATACATAAATAAATCCTTTATCAAATTGGACTTAGTCTTCTAATTAGACTTGGTTTAGAACCCAACATTGCCTCCCTTAAACCAAGTCTTCAAACTTGATCATGCCTAACATAGTCTTCAACTTCCAAAATAGCTCGGTCTTCAATGACTTTGTAAAAATATCTGCAACTTGATCTTCAGTCGGACAATACTCAACCACTATCTCTTTATCACGAACCAAATCACGAATGAAGTGAAACTTGATGTCAATATGCTTGCTTCGACCATGAAAAACTGGATTCTTCGATAATGCGATCGCCGACTTGTTATCACATAAAATCTTCGTTGGACCATCTTGCTTAAATTGTAGAACATTGAGCAATCTACGCAACCACACTGCTTGAGTAGCACTACCCGTTGCTGCCATGTATTCTGCTTCAGCTGTAGAGAGAGCGATAACCTGTTGTTTCTTTGAAGACCACGAAAACACGCCCGAACCAAGATAAAATGCATAACCCGAAGTACTTTTCATATTCTCAGTATCACCAGCCCAATCGCTATATGTATAACCAACTAGCTTCCCATTACTTGAGCTCGAATAAAAAATACCATCACTACACGTACCTCGAATATAGCACAAAATTCATTTTGCAGCTTGCAAATGAGATTGTCGTGGAGATTTCATAAACCTGTTAATCAATCCAACACCATAAACAATATCTGGCTTTGTTGAAGTTAAATATCTCAAACTCCCAATCAATCTTCTAAAATAAGTAGGATCGACGAAACCACCATTACCATCATTCACTAACTTCAACTTCGTCTCAAGTGGAGTCAAAATTGGTTTAGCCTTATCCATTTTAAACTTCTTCAAAATATCACTAGCATACTTTTTCTGTGAAATAAAAATTCCTCCATCTACTTGAGCAACTTCAATTCCAAGAAAGTAAGACATAAGCCCCAAATCTGTCATCTCAAATTGATTTATCATAGCCTCCCTAAATTGTGCCACCATCCTCGAATTATTGCCAGTGAAAATCAAACCATCTACGTACAAGCAAACAATAAGAATATCACTATGCAACGATTTGACATATAAAGTATGCTCATACGGACATCTTTGAAAACCATTCTCCACAAAATACGAATTAATGCGAGTATACCAAGCTCTAGGAGCTTGCTTCAAGCCATACAAAGCCCTTTTCAACCGATAAACTTTATCTTCATTGCCACTTTTAACATACCCTGCAGGTTGTTCAACATATACCTCTTCTTCAAGGACGCCATTCAAGAAAGCCGATTTAACATCCATTTGATAAATTTTCCAACTATTTTGAACAGCTAGAGAAATAATCATACGGACAGTATCAAGTCTAGCAACTGGTGCAAATACTTCAAAATAATCAATACCTGGCTTTTGCTTGTAACCTTTTGCAACTAACCTTGCCTTGTAACGATCAACTTCACCACTTGGTTTGTACTTAGTCTTGTAAACCCACTTCACACCAATCGCCTTCTTACTACTTGGCAAAGTAGTAAGCTCCCATGTGTTATTCTTCTCAATCGCATGAATCTCATCATCCATTGCTTGAATCCAATGATCTTCACAAGATGCCTCATCAAAACTAACTGGATCACAATCTGCAAATAAAGCGAAGCTCACTATATCTTCATCGGATATCTCATTATCATTGCCCACAACATAATCTTGCAACCTAGCTGGTAAGTTACGTTGTCTCTGCGACGCCGTAACTTTCTCCCTGCGGTTGTAGGAGTAGGAACATCACCTTGAACATTAACATCTTCATCTTGAGCAAAACCATTTGGAGGATCAAAACTTGAAGTTTCCTTTTCTTTAGAAGACCAATCCCAAACACCAATCTCATCGAAAGTCACATCTCTACTAACAATTACCTTATTTGTTACTGGGTTGAACAATTTATAAGCTTTTGACACATCACTATACCCAATAAAAATACACTTTTCACTTTTGTCATCAAGTTTCTTTCTCAAATGATTAGGCACATGAGAATAAGCAATACAACCAAACACCCTAAGATGTCCAATAAAAGGTCTTCGGTCACTCCAAGCCTCTTCCGGAGTTCTATCACACACACTTCTTGTTGAGCACCTATTCAAAACATAAATTGCACACGCAACTGCTTCGACCCAAAAACTTTTTGGCAATTTCTTGAAACTCAACATACACCTAACCATATCTATAATAGTTCTATTTTTTCTTTCTGCTACACCATTCTATTGCGGAGTATATCTAGCAGTCAACTGATGTTCAATACCATGTTTCTCAAGAAAATCATCACAAACAAGATACTCAGTGCCTCTATCGGTTCTCAAAGCTTTAATTTTATTCTCACTTTGTTTCTCCACAAAATACTTAAACTTCTTAAACATATCACAAGCATCAGATTTTTCTTTCAAAAAATACACTCATGCTTTTCTACTAAAATCATTAATAAATGTGACAAAATACCTGCAACCTCCGTTAGAAGCAACTTCAACCGAGCATAAATCTGAATGAATCAACTCCAACATTCTCTTTGCCCTCCAA
Source organism: Codonopsis lanceolata (assembly GCA_013146195.2). Classification (NCBI taxonomy): domain Eukaryota; kingdom Viridiplantae; phylum Streptophyta; class Magnoliopsida; order Asterales; family Campanulaceae; genus Codonopsis; species Codonopsis lanceolata. The sequence goes on along the minus strand of CM028379.1, from coordinate 37,157,628 downwards.
GATTTGCCAGTAGGAAAAACATCTCTATGTTTCTTGCCCAAAACACATGTTTCACAAACTCCATGAGGAACATCAATCGCAGGCAATTCATTAACCATTCATTTACAACCAAGATAATTAAGACTTCCAAAATTAACGTGCCCAAAACGCATGTGCCACAACCAATTATGATCATGAATCACAGAACTAAAGCAGGATAAATTTCCACAATCTAACGTCAAACTGAATAAGTGATTCGGAGACATATTTACCTTTGCTATTAGTCATCTCTGCCCATCAACAATACTACAGATTCCATTAAATATTCTCATATCATAGCCCTTTTCTGAAAGTTGCCCCATATTCAATAAATTTTTCTGAAGACTTGGAACATAGTAAACATCGGAGATAAAAATTTTAGAACCATCTTTCAATGAAATTGAGATCCTTCCTTTTCCCATCACCGGTACTTTCACATTATTACCAAAATTTACCTCAGATCTAACAGATTCATCCAAATCAGAAAATAATTCTTTGCTCCCACACATATGATTGCTACACCCCGAATCCAAATACCATGTATTTTTATCACTTGAGTTCTCACAACTACTAACCAACAACAAAGTTTCTGAATTTTCAACATTATTTTCAGCATAATTATTAACACAATAATTTCCATTATTTTCCCTTCTATATCTGCATTCAGTGATTTTATGACCCGATTTTCCACAATTATAACAGCAATTAGTATTGTTACCTCTGCCTGATCTGTCATACCAATAATTATTTCCTCCTTGTCCGCCACCAGAATTGTAGTTGCCTCTACCTCGATTGTTGTAACCACGGCCACCACCATTGTTGTAACCACGATTACCATTATTGTTGTAACTTCGTCCACCGCCATTATTGTAGCCACGACCACCACTGTTGTTGTAGCCACGACCACCTCCAATATTGTTACCGCGACCACCTCTATTGTTGTATCCGCGACCTCTGTTGTTATACCCGTGACCTCTACCACCATGGTTTTGGTTTCCTTGAGTTGATCCATTATTATCCTTTGATCCATCATTCACGTTTTTCAAACTAACTTGACTTTGCAATGCAGCTTCTTCTGGTTTCTCCGATCTTTCACCAAATAGTAATTCATGACTTACAAGGGCGGATTCTAATTCTGCTACCGTCAACGTCTTCAAATCTTTAGTCGCCATATTTATTTCTGCAACACCTTGAAAAGCTTTCGTCATCGAACGAAGAATTTTCGAACAAATTCTTTCATCTGAAGCATCATCTTCGTTTGCCTTCATATCTGAAGCCATATCGCACACACGAGAGATATACTCCGAAACTTTCTCTGATTTCTCCATATTTATATTTTCAAATTTTTCGTCAAAACTTGTAAATAATTTCTCTTAACTTTATCATCACCTCCGTACGTCTTTGTCAAAACATTGAACGCTTCATGTGCTGATTTAGAACTAATAATCTTCTTCCGAACACCATCTTCAACTCCATTAAAAATATAATCAAGTGCTTCAGCAGACTTAATTTTCTCTCCTTTACCCGCATTCTCCGAAAGCTTCTCATCAACGTATTTTTCTAAATCACAGACCACCAAAAAATTATACATCTGACATCTGCAATCAGGAAAATTAATTTTTCCATCAAACTTGGGACCCATATAAACCTTGCTACAAACCATCTTGATCACGAATTAGCTCTGATACCAAATGTAAGCTTTGATAATAATACTAATATATTAACTAGTATTATAATGAAGGAAACCAACACAAGAAAAACGGAGGATGAAGAGTCAATTTGTGAAGCAATTCGGTGGGTCCAATAAGTGATCAACTCATATGCATATCAACCCAGGAAGAAAAAAAAAACAATTGACAGTACTTTTGTGATGCCTAAGCTGCTGTGACGCCTAAGCTAATGAAGAAGAGAAGAAACGGGGCCGGCACACCTTTTTTTTTTAGGGCAGAAAATTATATCTCTCACTCATGTTAAAAAATCTCAATAACACACATATTTATATTACCTAAATTAATCATTTCTCTAATCGGATTTGGTAGGTTAAAAACTAATACATAAATAAATCCTTTATCAAATTGGACTTAGTCTTCTAATTAGACTTGGTTTAGGACCAACATTTCCCACAGCCGAACAACACTTAGTTGAATTAAAAAAAAAACAGAAGGAGATGGATCGGGAGAGTGTTTGTCTTGGCCTGAGTGGGGACCGACAACTATGGTAGCTGAGGGAGGAGGGATGAGGCAGTGATAGAGGGTGGGCTGGTTGCAGAGAGGGGGAAGAACGGTGGGAGGTGTGTAAATATGAAGGGTAAAAGTTGAAGCAGTAATATATTTTTTGTGTTCTTAACGATTTTAGTATGCACACCTTTAGATATAAAAGTTGAACAAAAGTTTAAAGTGAGAGTAAGATGACAAGAAATATGGACAGATGTTACCAGATGATTGTACACATCAAATAAGGGGTTCACAAGGAGTCTCGGAGTGTGCGTCTCACTCACGGCTGAATTGTGGGCTGCTTTACATGGACTTGAAATAGCATGAAAGGAAGGATTCGAAAATGTTCACTTTGAGCGTTTTGACCACAAAACTGATAAAATATAGAATGTTTTTTTTAAAAAAGTGATTCAATGTAACGTTTTAAAAATGTGATTCGTTTAGAAATGCTCTACTTTGGAATAGTGACTGATTTTGGAATAACAATAAAATCACTTTGAGGAACTTACCACGATTCGGACATCATCTCACGATTGATTCAAGGAATGCTATAATTCTTTTACATGGGATCTGTGAATGAACTATCATTCAAGTTCAATGTGCTGTCTACACTTTGCTTACACAAAACAAATTTTAAATACTCATTTTTGGGCTAAGAAACAGACTACAAGATTTCATACACATAATTCACTTCACAATTGTTAATGAGTTAGATAAAATTCACTCTTTACCATAATCTTCTCTACATATTCTTTATTCAGGCCCAATCGAGTTGAGCTTGTTTGTGAAATTTTCTCTATTTTTACTTTCTTCCTTTTCATATTTTAGTATTATTTTATTAAACTTCATGCTTGTTTTATTAGTGAGCATAATATAAATAGTTAATTGTGATCGTTATAGATGACATCTAAAGGTAAAACAAAGAGGGTTCAAAAAATGCAAGATACTAGGGAGGATGTTTGTGAAGTTGATAGGGATAACAACGTCGAGAGGGCCAATTGGGATAGCGAATCACATGCAAATTTTGTGAAACTTTGTGTAGAAGAGAAAAAAGATGGGAAACATGCCAGCAGTACTCATTTTAGTACCCAAGGCTGGGAACATATATGCATGCTTTTCATTCGACGTGAAACATGTGCTGATGATATATTTCGTCGATATGAAAACTTGAGAGAGTGTCCTCATGATGATAGTGATGATGAACTAGATGTAAATCACAACTCAAAGGGAGAGACTTAAGTCTTTGAATCAATCGGTCGTAGGGAAGAAAATCATATGATGGATAATTTTTGACACTCCTTGTTGGAATCTATTTGTAATAATTTTTATTGGACTTTATTTGAGATACTATAACTACGCAGTTAACTTAGATATCTCTTGTTTTATATTGGTTGGAATTATTAAATAATTTGCAACTACTCTGAAGTGTTACGTAACAAGTACTTTAATTATTATATATACATTAATATTGTTTATAAAAGGGTAAAAATCTCATCTTTTACAACTACTTTGGTTATAAAAGTAGCTTTTTGAAATAGCTTCCCAAACGTGTTTATAAAAAAAACTGTGTTTTGAAAACACTGCATTTTCAAAATGATGCGTTTTGAAAACGATGCACCAAACGAGGCCTTAGAAACAAACTCAAGGTGATTGGTAGCAACGTAATAGTAGAAGGTCGACTTCGTAATGTGGTTTCAAAAGGCAAAGAATGTCGTGAGTAGGAGCGGGAGCTACGAGTTCTCCATACTCATCGAGAGACGAACCAATGTACAAATTTTTATGGAAAATATGGTCATGGATAATCAAGCTAATGGGCTGGTTGTGTATGAAGGTCCTGCCTTAGGTGTTGTTTTAAAGCTTGATAATGATTTTGTAAGGGTTACATGGTCTCTGCCGGTGTTGGTGGGCGTAGGCTCTTCTAATAGCCTCTCATGTACCAAAAGAGAACAAAAATAAAAAAATTGTGATCACGCCACAAAAATAGGGTGACTAAGCTGGTGATCAACGTAATGGACCGAAGCTGACGTGTCATTGGTTGATGTACACGTAATGGATAGAGATACTTGATGTACCAAAGTGTATAGGATATCTGGGCTTTGTTCTCTTGTAATCTGACTGGTGTGTCTGACCGTGATCTCTTATGACCTGAAATGAAACTACCGTTAGGGTGTCGGGGGTTGTCCCAGCTACAGCCTTCCGGTGTGAGAGTCAGTAATCAGGGAACGGAGCTAGGTATTCCCTTAAGCATCCGGTGATCGTGTCTAATAAGCTTTTTCTTTAGTACTCTTGAACGTGAATGCCTTAGATTGAACTTACCTTTCTTGTAGGGGAAGACTTCCTTTTATAATAGTTGTCCTTTGGATATCATGATCAGCATATGGGTCCCAAGACATAGGGACCTGTTGCTGGTTGGCTGGCTGGCAGCTCCTTACTGGTTGATAGTCTATGTGTAGCCTTACCCAGTGGATGGTTGCTTACTTCCCAAGTTATATCTACTCTTCAAATGTAAGGGCTTGTCGCCTGGTCGACCAGTTCTCAATCTCTCACTGGTTGACTTATGCTTGCATGGACGACTCGTGGCCTCCAATCAGGATCTGACACCTAGTGATTACTTGATCGTAATGGTCGCATGCCGGGCATGGATGCTCCTTGGCTTCGTGGTCGCTCTTTCTTGGCTCTTGGAATGACCCTTGGTCGGTCCAAGATCCTTTGTTCGGCGAGATGAGTAATGGTCGGCTCTGGTCAGTCCCTTCGTTAGATGACCTGTTGAGAGATGTGCCCCACTTATGCCTAGCTGGGAGCCACATGTTTGCTCCACGTAAGAGGACCCAGGTCGGGTCCCTTCAATAGCCCCCGAGTTTCCAAGCGCCAGAATTATCCTTAGCTTGGAAAGTATGGTTTGATTCTTTACTTGGCTATCAAGCACTGTTGCTTCTTCGAATTTCCTCGGTTTTTTCTGTTTTCTCGCTTATGGTCGTTCATATTGTTCATCATTGTTACTCGATAGAACTTGCTCGGGTTTTAAGTTGAGGATGGATTCAGAATTAATAGTGGAATTATCTAGGAAATTGGTGCGCCGATTGCAATTAATGACGCGGTTATCGAGGGGTCGTAGGTAATCATTCCGGTTTACTGCTCATAATTGTGCCGTCGTCACTCTTCCAAAACGTCGTCGGTTTATGTACATGATTTTGCATGGTATCCGCCATATGTCGCCCTGGGAGTGGTTAGGTAAGATCCACGTGTTTTTTCTTCGGGTTGACCTGACGTTCTCGGGTCGTAAAAAAAGTAATTTTTCCGGCTTCTTCCATACGTTTCCATCAACTCTGAACTTTTTCCTCCTAAAAATCGTGTATTTGTAGAGGCGAAAAACTTCTTTCCTGTCGTTTCTCTCGTTTCTTGCTACTTCCAGCCGCCATCTCACCTTGCATTCTAGTTTCCCAGGTTTGTCATCTTCCCCTCTTTCTGTTAAAGTAAATTTTCATGATTTTTGAGTTTGATTTGAGTAGGATTCTGGGTCTGTATTAGTTTCTGACGAGCCAGTCGCTGTTCCTGTTACTCGGGTACTAATTCCGGTGACCGTCCTTTTATTTTCAGGTCCCTTCAATCGCTTTACTTTTCCTTCCTGTCGCCTTTTGCTAGCAGGTATTTTGTTATTTATATTCGCTACTGTATACTTCTTAATTTTAGGTTTTAGGCTTCATGAGACCTGCCCCCGAGTTCACCCCAAGTGAAACCTCCTCCTTTTCCTCTACTAGTTCTGCCAGTGCTCCACGACCTGGGATGAGGACTAAACACGTAAGCCTAGATCCCGTCTATGCTCGGTGTCCCCTTAGTCGGAGGGTATACTTCCAGACAGATGGGGCCTGGAGGATTTCTTTACCTAGCCGAGAAATGACCCTTTTGGTGGAAAGGGAGTACGATATGGAGGGCTTGCCCACTCTCCCCAACGAATAATATATGACTGATGACCTCCCCGCTGGGACCGTCATGATGGTCTGCAGGGACAAAGAGAGAGCCCTTAGGTACTTGTTTAATCAATATTACTGGGAGATCGTCGCTGAGGAAGTGGTTGCAGCCAACAGGACTTTGGTTCGCGAGAAAAAAGGAGAAACCTCCTCGGCTGCTGCTAGAGTCGAGGATGCCCCACCAGCTCGCCGAGTACTCAAGGAATGGATAAATAACATATGTCCGGAGGATTTACTTTCATGGAACAATAAATATAATCACAGTTCCAAGAAATTTCGAGGGTCCGCTCCCTACAATTCGCTTAGTTTGGATGAGCTTAGGAGTCGTCGCGATCGGGTGGGTTTTTATACCACATTTTTTGAGGTGGGTCTTCGCTTTCCCCTCGACCCTTTGATCTGTGACCTTCTCGAAGAGGCAGGCACCCATCCCCTCGATCTCTCTGTCAACCTGGTAAGGTATCTGGTGTTGTTTGCGGCTAGTGTCCGAGTGCTCGGGTTTGAGCCAACCCTTCCTTTATTCAAGACCTATTTCTCTGTGACCAAGTCCCTCAACCGGCTTAAATGCAAACATCACAACTAGGGCATTAATCTGTTCGCTAAGTCCCCTGGAAAAACAGGGCACTGGGACAAGGAATTCTTGCTAGTTGAGTGTCGAGTGGGATGGAACTTTCATGTTCCTCGGAATTCGGCTTCTGAAGTTAAGTCTCTTTCTCCTGCCGGGACTCTGAACGAGTATGAGGAGTCGGCTCGAGCAACCATTGAATCTTTCTTGGGGGTGCACGGGGTTGAGCCTGCCCGAGTCTTTTGCTGGAGTTCAGTGACCGAGGACGAGGTGTTACTGAGGATGGTCGGGATGTCCACCATAAAGATAGAAGGAATCAATACTGGGTGCAAGGTTCCCGAGTATATCCAGTATCCTGGGTGGTTGATGGACGAAGGGAGTAGATTTAGAGAGGACTGCCCTCGATGCAATATATATATATATATATATATATATATATATATCTTTTCATCTTTCTTGATCTTTATGTCTTTTGTTTGTAACTCTGACTTTTTTCTTATTGTTTCAGCCATGGTGTTGGACCTGGATCAAATACCTGGAAGGAGTGCCAGGCAGACCCGAGGTGCTGAAGGATGCAGCTGCTGACACTAGGAAGGCCTACGCCTTGCCCATCGATGTGCAAGGGGTTGGGTCCTTGGCCCAGCCTGATGCCGCGGCCTTAACGGCGCCCACCTATGGTAATTGTTGCTTGGAGGCCTAAATCTTCGGCCCCCGCCCCCATGAAGAAAGATCCTGCCACCACTACCGGTCCTACATCCGTTGAAAGCGCCCCAGTCCCTCTTGGCAAAAAACGACTAATCGAGGAAGCACCAGTGGTTTCCGAACATAGCCTCAAGGACATGTCTACTCGTTCCCCTGCTTCCAAGAAATTGAAGGTTGTGGCTGTGGCTGTGCCTTCTTCGTCCAGCGAGGACTCTGTACCCTGGCCGAAGGATGACTTCTCATTACCGACGACACGTGCTGCTGGGATCAAACTCGGGCAAAACATCAGAGACATTCTAGTGTTACAAAATATCGATGTGACCCAACGTGACGGTCCTACTGCCCTGGCCGGGGAAGGAATAGTTGTCCGGGCCCAGGTGAGGGATCTGATTGGGGTTGCCAATTCTCTGCTCGCCAATGAAGCTATAGGCCGCATCGGGCTCTATGTGAGCAAGGTAAAAGTCTTCCCTTGTTTTTTTTATATATATTATCATCTGATGTCTAGTATCTGATTTCTCATATATTCTTCTATTTTCTTGTAGCTATGCTCCTTTGTCAGCTCTTTGAGCAGTCGCTCTAGTCGGGCCGAAGTTGAATTAAAGAAACTTAAAACAAAAGCTTAAGCCGACCAGGATGAAATTGAGATCCTTAAAGCTCGGTTGGCGTCTCTAGAAAGCGACCAAGCCACAAAAAACAGCCGAGCTGGAGGGAGTGACGATTAAGATGGCCGCTTTGGTTGAGGAGAAGGAGCAAGCAGAGCGACGAGCTAGAGATGCCGAGTAGAAGGCTAGCCAGACCGAGCAGACGAAATCTTTGGTTAAGAAGGAGTTGACTGAGTCGTCCGAGTGGGCGAACGAGCTTGAGAGACAGGTGACAGAGGTGACGGCATCAACCTTCGAAAAATTTATGGACACGGAGGAATTTACCAACGAGGTCCTCCCATATTATGAACAGGGTATTCGCCACGTGCTCCACCTAGCTGCTTCCTTGGGAGTCACGCTCGAGACCATTGTTGACTTGGGCGGCGAACATTTCACCGGAGAAGCTGCGAGGGAGGGACATGAAATGGTCCCTTTTGATGAAGGCGAGCTCAAAATGATCAAGGGGAAAGATGCTAACGTTAGGCTTGAAGAGTGGGTGCCCCGATTCCTTGGTCTCAGGATGCCATCTTTCTAATCAACGTTGTGCAGAATGGCGAAGAGGTGGAGTTTGACGCGGAGCTCAAGTTGAGACAGTTCATGGGCGAGCAGCCTAACCGCAATCAATTTTCCGATGAGTCTTATGCCATCGAGCAACGTGGTCTGCCCTCTCCTGTTCGTGACGTCGAGGTCGTCGACCTCCCTGAATAATTTGTAGTCCTCGTTGTGTCGAATTGATTGGGCGTATGTGCCGGTAACTTTCGAACAATATTTATTATGTTTTTGAAGTGTAATTGACATTTTGCTCTCCTGGTTTTGATTTGATATACCGATCATTACATGTTATATTTTCGTTTTGCTTGGTATTCCATACTTGTATTCTTTTCATTATTACTTTTTTTTAACGAGAATATTTCCCTTGGTCTTACCTCCGTGCGAGGATGAGAATAAGCACTTAGCTCATTTATTTGTTTGTGACATTCCTCGTGTACCGAGGATGAGGCCTTTGATTCCACCTCCGTACGAGGTTGAGGATGAGCACTTAGCTCATTTATTTGTTTGTGACCTTCCTCGTGTAGCGAGGATGAGGCCTTTGATCCCACCTTCGTGCGAGGATGGGAATGAGCATTTAGCTCATTTATTTGTTTGCGACCTTCCTCGTGTTTCAAGGATAAGGCCTTTGATCACACCTCCGTGCGAGGATGGGAATGAGCACTTAACTCATTTATTTGGGAATGAGCACTTAGCTCATTTATTTGTTTGTGACCTTCCTTGTGTACCGAGGATGAAGCCTTTGATCCCACCTCCGTGCGAGGATGGGAATGAGCACTTAGCTCATTTATTTGTTTGTGATCTTCCTCGTGTACCGAGGATGATGCCTTTGATCTCACCTCCGTATGAGGATGAGAATGAGCAGGGGACGAACACTTTCATTTCGAAAAGATGCATCCTTGTTCATTGAGCACTTGAGACTTTACAAAGAGGTTATATCAGTGGTAGTATGCTTTGAGGTGATCGGCATGCCAAGGGTTTCTCAACGGAGTGCCGTCGGACTCTACCAATCGGTATGTTCCCTCTTTAACAACGTTGGTGATTTTGAACGGGCCTTCCCAATTTGATGAAAGCTTGTTTCTTCCCAATTTTTTGCCTGTCGCCTCTATCTTCCTTAGGATCCAATCGCCAACTGAGAAAGCTTTCGGCCTAACTTTTTTGGCATGGTAGATCTTAGTAAGTTTCTTGTAGTTGATCATTCTGAGGCGGGCTTCCAGTTGTTTTTCTTCTAGGTTGTCGAGGTTAAGCCGCCTGGAAGAGTCTTGTGTAGTTGGAAGGGCTAGTTCGACTAATGCCATAGCCTTGGTCCATAAGTGTGTGCAAACGTGGTTTCACCAATAGATCCCTGAACAGACGTTCTAACTCCCCATAGGACAATTGGCAATTGTTCCAGCCAACTTCCTTTTTTATCGCCCAAGTTTCTTTTTAAGGCATGCATGATCTTTTTGTTCCCTGCCTCTGCTTGACCATTGCCTTGCGGGTGAGCTACCGAGGACATTCGGTGCTTAACATTCAGCCTTTCGCAGCTCGCTATGAATTTCTTTGAAAACAGAGTGCCATGATCGGAAATGATCATCCGAGGTAGTCTGAATCGACAGATGACTTGCTCGTATACGAATTTATTGTTTGATCCTCGGTGATGCTGGCGAGCGGTTTTGCTTCTATCCATTTGGTGAAGTAATCCACCGTGACAATGACATACTCGCACCCATGTTTGGCTTTGAGGAAGGGGCCAATGAGGTCGATTCCCCACATGTCAAATGGCCATGCCGCGACTACCGTTGTTTGTAAGACCGAGGGAAGCCATGGAATGTTTGCATGTCTTTGGCATTTGTCGTATTTCATCACATACTCCGCTGCATCCCTTCTCATGCTGGGCCAATAATACCCATGAAAATTCATTTTATCCGATAGTGTCCTCGCACCTGGATGTCCCCCACACTCTCCATGTATCTCAGCGAGTATGTTTTTCACCATTTCTGGCCTTATGCATCGAAGAAGAGGCTTTGTGTTGGATCGTTTGTACATCATTCCTCCTATAACCGAGTATCTACAAGTTCGGCTCCTTACTATTTGTGCCTCATTCTTGTCATCCGGTAAAATTACCAGTTCGATGCACCCCTTTATGTCATCGATCCAGCACCTTGAAGCCTCTGTGATCACCATAATCTCCTCCTGGTCGATGGCGGGGCTTTTAAGAAACATATGCTCAATGTCGGGAGGCACCTCCTCAGTTTACGAGGATGTAATCTTGGAGAAGTAGTCGACTCGAGAATTCCCTCCTCCGAGGATTTGCTCCAATTCCCAATATTTGAATTACCCCAATAGTTTTTGGGTTAATTGTTGATACTTGGCCAATATTGGATTGTTTACTTCGTATTCACCCAGCACTTGTTTAACCACCAGCTGGGAGTTGTTGTAGATCACAATGTCTTCGACCCCTAAGCTTAGTGCGAGCTCGATTCCTGTGACCAATGCTTCGTACTTGGCTTGATTATTAGAAGCTTTGAATTGGAATCTTAAGGCCAAGTTTAATTCTCCTGACTCTGAGATGAGCAAAGAGAGACCTGCCCCACTTATGTATGTCCCCGTAGATCCATCTACGAATAAGATCCAGTGTTGGAGAGGCCTTGTCTTTGTTTGTTCGTTGTTTATGGTCGCTTTATTGGTCACAGGGGTGACTTCATTGCTAATTTGTTCTTGATCAGCTTTCTGCTTTGTGAATGAAGTTTCAGCGATGAAATTTGCTAAGACTTGTGCTCGGATTGTCTTCTTGGTCTCATAATCGATGTCATACCCTGAGAGCTCGACTGACCATTTCAACATTCTGCCCGCCATGTTCAGCTTTTGCAGAATTTTCCTTAGAGGAATGTTGGTATACATTGTTATCGAGTGTGCCTGGAAGTAAGCTATTAACTTCCGTGCGGCGATCACCAGAGCAAGGACCATCTTTTTGACCTCTAAATACTTCCCTTCAACATCTGTCAGAACGTAGGAGGCATAGTAGATTGGCTTTTGGATTTTATCTTCCTCTCTGATCAGGACTGCCGCGACTGCCGAGTCTGATGCTGCCAAATATATGTACAACTTCTCCTTGGGTATTAGAATGCTGAGGAGTGGTGATCGCCCAAGGTATTCCCTAAGTTCTCCAAAAGCCTTGGTACAGGCGTCATTCCATTCAAACTTTTTGCCTCCCTTCAATATTTTAAAGAAGGCCAAGCTTTTTTCGGCTGATTTAGCAATGAAGCTACTAAGGGCTATGATCCGACCATTGAGTTTCTGGACATACTTGATCGAGGTTGGAATGTGCATAGTTGCTAAAGCTTTGATCTTCTCTGGATTGGCTTCGATTCCTCTTTCATTGCCTATGTACCCGAGGAATTTTCTTGCCGTTAATCCAAATGCGCATTTAGCCGGGTTAAGTTTCATCATATTCTTCCTCAAGTTTGCGAAGGTTTCCCTTAGGTCTTTGACATGGTTGGAGTGTTTGGTTTTGATAACCATGTCGTTAATGTAGGCCTCTACGTTCCTGCCCAACTGGTCGCCGAACATTTTATTCACCATTCTTTGGTATGTAGCCCCCGCGTTCTTGAGGCCAAAGGGCATCATAGCAAAGCAATACAATCCTCCAGCAGCTCGGAATGCTGTGTGTATTTGGTCGGCCAACCACGTTTTGATTTGATGGTGCCTTGAATAAGCGTCAACAAAGCTGAGGATTTTGTGCCCGGAAATAGAATCAACGCTGATCAATGCGGGGCAGCGGGTACCAATCTTTTAGGCAGGCCTTGTTGAGGTCGGTGAAATCTACACGCATCCTCCATTTCCCGCTCGCTTTCTTGACCATCACCACATTTGCAATCTAGGTTGCATACAAAACCTCCTTTATGATTTTGGCCTTTAGCAATTTAGACACCTCCCCTTTGATAGATGTTTGCTTTTCCCCTGAGAAAATCTGTGCTTTCTGCTGTATGGGAATAAAGTCTGGGTCGATGCTTAGCTGGTGCATAGCGACGTTCTCGCTAATGTCCTTCATGTTCTCGATCCTCCAAATGAACACATCCAAGCTTTCTTTTAATAGCTTGATGATTGCTGCTCACTCTTCCTTGGGTTTTTATCTTCCTACCCTAACCTTATGCTCGGGAAAATCAAGGTTAATCACAATTTCATCAAAGTCTTCGTTCGGCTCGATAGTTAGGTGGTGATCGATGTCCAAGCTTTCAATTGTGATTATTTTTGTGGCGACCTTGCTATTCTTGTGGCTATGTTCGGCGCTATCGGTCGTGCCGAGTATATGGTCCTCGCTTACCTTTTTATCAAGCGAGCTGGCGTTCGGAGCTCGCTTTAATTGCTAGACTTGAGTTAGCTCAGGAAAGGTGGGGATTACTTCTTCCTCAGTTTCTCGGAGCCGTTTGGCTGACCTGCTTACTTCGACCATTTCTCATTTGGGGAGGGTGATCGTCACTTTCTCTTTACACCTCTCCTTGTAGATTACCTCCAAATTGCTCGCTAGATCGTTTAAGACCATTCCTATTCCCTTTTCAGTGGGGAACTTTATTCTTTGATGGACCATTGACGCGACCATCTGGAATTTTGTTTGAGAGGGTAGATTGAGTACCAAGAATACTACCTCCTCCGTTTGAGGAGTCATGCTTTCTTCTCCCAGGGTCACCGTGAGAGTGATCGTTCCTTTTACCGCTACCTTGTGATCAGTAAATCCCTCTAACTGTATGCTGCTCGACCTTAGGTGGGCGTCCCCCAAATCCATTCCTTTAAAGCAAGCGTAATACAAAATATCTCTTCCAGCCCTCGTGTCTACCAGCACTCGCTTTACCTCGCTGTCATGTATCCTTACTTGGAGGGTTAAAGGCTCTTGACGAGCGGTTTCACTAGTAGCTATCTCACTTGTCCAAAAGGTAATTCCCCTTGCTTCGTTGGGTTGCGGCATCATGTTAACCACATGCTTCAAGTTGTAAATCATATGTTTTAATTGAGTGCCACTTGGTGTTACTTCTCGGATGGTGTTGATCACATTCCTGGGGCCCCCATTATTTGGTCGGGGGTTCTGATTCCTCTCTGGCTCTCTTTGCCTTCCTCCTTGATTATTGCTTCTCTGTTCGAACCTCTTGAGCTCCCCCTTGTCTTTCAACTTCTGAATGGCCTTCTTCAGGTTGATACATTCCTCGGTCATGTGATCGATATCCTTGTGAAAGGCACAACATTTGTTGGGGTTGTGGGGATATCGAGTGCCTTTCAGTGGCCATGGTCTATCTATCTTGTCTTGGTCGAGCAGGACATTCATGATATGTTCACGAGTGGTTGTGAGCGGAGTCTAGTCAATTTCGCACCATTTATTCTTGCCCCGATGATCCTCATCTTTTTGGGCTGGCCCCCAAACTCCCTTGTTCGAGTTATCATGGGCCCGATGCGTTCCATCATGCTCCTTCTTCTTCCCATATTTCTTCGTCTCCTCGGTGTTAATGACCAGAATGACATGTGCATACATCTCCCTGAATGAGCTTTGATCGCGCAGCATCATCTCTTGCCTCATTAGCCCTTGCTGTAGGCCTGAGATGAAATACATCTTGATCGATTCCTCCGAGATATACGGTATCTGATCGACCATAGCCATGAATCTATCCATGTACGTTTGGTTTGATTCATTTACTTGTTGCTGTATACTGCATAGGTCGGTTTGCTTCTTCAGCTGGAGTCCGGCCGAGGAGAACCGTGTGACGAACATCTGTCGGAATTCGTCCCAACTTTCGACTGAATCCAATGGAAGACCTGTATACCACTTTAAAGCCTTTCCCTTTAAAGTCCCCGCAAATATCTTTCCCCACACATCCTCGTCTTCAGGGGCCACTGCGTTTATCTTGACCTTAAAGCTCGCCATGTGATCGACTGCGTTGGTTAGGCCTTGGTACGTTTCAAAATTTGGGATTTTCTTATCGGGTAATGGGGCTTTCCTCATTCTCTCTTGGAATGACCCATTTTTTGCTGGGGGGGGGGTAATATCATTGGTTTCCCTTTCTTCATGGCCTCTAGCCTGCCACGAAGGAACTTCACTTCTTGTTCGATCGCTAGGGATGACTTGTTGGTCGATTTTTGCACCTCGGTGGTCGCGTTCCGACCATTCCTTTGGTGCCCTGCTCGTGATAGTTGGGAGTGGGTGCAATGCCCACATGTTTTGTTCTTTATCACATCGGTCCTCGGCATGGACTAACCTTCCTCGCTCCTTTCTCTTGTGCGACAAGATGAAATGGTTTCACTAGGGTAGGTTAGCCGGCTATGAATGCTGGGCTTAGGTGTTTGTTCGCTCATCGTATCCTCCAATCTGGATCTTACACTAGGCCGAGGTACATCCCTCTCCTTTTCTTTGCCTTTGGAGATAGTTTTTTTGTAGGTTTTGGGTCGGCTCCTTATAGGGTAATGTATTGGTTACTGCTCTTTCTTTCTTGTTGAGCGTGAACATCTTGAGCTCGGCCTCTTGGATTCCCGTGAGGTAAAGTCTCTGGCCTTCCCAAAACCTTACCTCCTGTAACACCCCTGATTCTTGCATGAGCATTGTGTGCTTGCCTACATGCATTCTTGATGTTCATGAGCATGTTTACTTAGTCTATATATGTTTTAGAATCATTTATAAGTCATTCGTAATGCTCTTAACATGTTTAGAATCGTGTTTGCATGCTTGTTGAATCGTCGGTTGAATTGCTTGTTTAGTTCTCCTTCCTTCCCTCCTTCGTTCGGATTGTTCGGGTGTTGTTTGAGTGTGTTTGAGATGAGTTTTAGACTCATTTTTGTTGGGGTTTGAAGCCCCATTGATTTGGCTAAGTGTTTGGGGGTCTTTTAGGTTGCATTTTGATCCTTTTGGCCGGGCTTGCGGCCGCAAGGTGGAATGGCCTTACCTCCGTAAGGTAACCAGAAAATGGAGAGTTTGGCATGCAGGTAGCTTGCGGTCGCAAGGTAGGAAGGACCTTGCATCCGCAAGGTCCCCCGAGCCTGGTTTGCTCTGTTTTGCTACTTTGTGATTTTTGCACCTAAACCCCTATCCAAAACCCTTTCTAAACCCCACCTAAACCTCCCTAACCCTCATTACTTATACCCTAACATTAGTAACTTGTTTTAAGAGTGGATTAGTGAGTGCTTTAGTGATTAAAACAAGCCCCAAACCAGATTTTTAGAGACCACATCAATGTGACACTTGTCCCACTAAGTTTCTAACCCTTTAAACACCACAATCTGATGGTTTGACCTCATTTTCCCTCCCTCACTCTCCAAAAACGGGATTCATCTCCCTCAAGGTCCTCCCATGGCTTCTTGAAGCTTTTCCTTTGGTCTTCCATGATTCTTCCCTCCATTGCTCAAGCCACCTCCATAGAAGTGAAGAGCTTGAAGAGTAGATCATTTCCTACCGAATAGATTTTTCATTTGCTTTCTTGGGTGTAGAATACATGTAAGTTACTTCTCTTCTTCTTTGTTTTAGTTCTCATTGACCCTAAGGAAAACAAAGCCTATGATTTTTGAGGTCAATGAGTACACATATATGCTTCACATGCCTTCATCTTGAGATTTGAAAATATGAACATGTTAGAAGCATGTGTAGGATGATTTTAAGGTTACAAAAGATTGTAATGCTTTTTCATCTTGTATATTTAAGACTATAAACATGTTAGAAACATTAATTACATATGTTGCTTGAAGTGGTGCCATATGAGAGTACCCTAATTATAGCCTACATGATATGTTGGTATGTTGGTATGTGTTCTACCCTCTAAATTGGACTCTATGATGAATATGAACTACATTGTAATACCTTGGAGAATTTATAACCTAGTTGAACTTAGTAATGGCGTAGGTTGGTTTATGAAGCACATAGCTTCAAATTCCCAAAATTGGGAATGTGTAGTAAAGACTCAACGGAGTCGATTTTAGGGAAGATTTGAACATGTTGAACACTACTTTCAATCCCTACGAAGTTTGGACACCGTTTGATTGGGTTTACTCAAATATAAGTTGAGCCTATTAGTGTACAATCAAGTTGTTGTGAATGATTGGTTTTGAGCAATTAAATGCCTTGATATGATTTATGGTAGAGATTAATACCCTACTTGGTCGGATGAGTTCGCTCTTGTCGAATTTGATCATTATTTGTTTATGACGAGAAAATATCTACTTGTGCATCACATTGAGTCCAGCTGACATTATTTGGTTTGTTTTATACGTCAGGGTGGGACGATGTATCGCCTCCACGAATTGTGAGATTCGTGCTCGCTATGGATCGCCACACCCGGGACCACACACACGCCTCCACTGTGGGCCGCAGTGGGGAAGTAGCCCCTATGCCGTATCAATACGTGCCACATTGGCTTGCTAATTAAATCGAGGCGGTTCTCAATACAAGTCGATGAATTCATAAAACATCGATGGCACGAACCAGTTAACACGCTTTATTGCGGGAGCTACGTAGTGGCCGGCCTATATCATATCCTACTTGTATGATTTATTTCCGCACTTACGTGAATAATGTGCTAGGTGCTATATGATGAACATGTGTCATAATTGTGATAAATGCCATGTTATGACATGAACATGCATTTTTAGTAACTTACTAAGTCTTTATGACTTACCCTATTTGTTTGTTTTGTTTTCCTTAGATGCGAGCCAAGGAGACGGTTCTCGCTAGATTCACCGTATCCGTGTTGATTGCTTGTGAGCTTAAAGGTTGCTCTTTTGGGACTTTGTAGTTAGACTTTTATTTTGGCAAGGACGATGGGAAGCAAGTCACTTAGACTTGTCTTGGGATTTTGTTGTTGTAGTAAAACTTGAATATTGAGACTTATAATCTTTTGTATGCCGACTTTAGTGTCGAGCTTGTTTATATGATATGGTTCACTACAACTTATTCAGCTTAATACTCTTTTATAGTATTGATGCTATTGTCTCCGGCATGTTGTGGTCGTTGAGGTTATTATTATGCATGTGTTATTATAGTAGGAGTAGTTGTTGGGTTCCGCTCGCCGATGACTTGTTTATTTTAAGTTATTTTCCGGCCAAGTGTAGCCGAAAGTTGTTAAATGTATGCGATGTTGCGCCACGTGAAATTTTATATTCTTACTTGCGCATGCTTGTATTCTTGCCTACTTGGACGGCACGACTTGGGATTCTCGTGATTGGGGTCCGGGTCGGGTCGTCACACCTCCTACAAATATACATCGCTTCGGCGGCGGCTTTGTTCTTTTCGCCTGAGAATGTTCAATCTCGGCTTCCTCCACGTCTCCGTCGAAGAAGGTGTTCGTCTTGCCCATATCAGCCCCGAGGTTGCGAGCAGCCTCGTGGGTGCTTTTTCCTCCCAACGCCTTCGAACTAAGGGTGGCGAGGTCCATGTTGGTTGTTTTGCTCACTGGTGAGGGGGGTGGTATGTTTGTTTCATGTTGATCTTGTTTCGTGGGAGTTTGTTTTTCCATTTCTTTAGGTCATAGTTTGAGGAAAGTGAGAAAGTATGAGGTTCCCGGAAATGTTCGCGCCCGCGCCTTGGATAGGGGTGCGACGTGCACGATGCGGACACCATTGCTCCGTTCCATCCTCCCTTGTTTAGGGAAGACGAAATCCAAAGTGCGAGAGGAGTCGTCTATATTAGCACGTTGGAATGTGCCTCGGTTGCCCTGAGTGAATTTTGTATCCAATATGGGAACTTATGGTTTTCCATGTCAAGTTATCCCTTATTTCGTGGATAACAGGATATGGGAATGCATTACTCTTCCATTCCCATTCTCCCCTTTATCTTTCAGGGAAAATAGAGAAGTGCAAGAAAGAATATTGCGACGCCCCCACTATGAATTTTATGAAAATAGCCTTATGGCCTATTTTGGATCACTATGAGTGCCTTGGGTTTTCTACGTCAAGTTATCCATTATTTCGGGGATACCAAGACATAGAAATGCATCACCTTTCCATTCTCATTCTCCCTCGTTTAGGGGAGAACGTGAAAGTGCAAAGAAAGATGTTGCGAGGCCTCACTGGATCCAAAATGTTTTAGAGTCGCCACCTTTATTTTAAGGCAAAATAAAGGAAAACCGTAGAAAGAAAA
Organism: Codonopsis lanceolata; assembly: GCA_013146195.2. Taxonomy (NCBI): domain Eukaryota; kingdom Viridiplantae; phylum Streptophyta; class Magnoliopsida; order Asterales; family Campanulaceae; genus Codonopsis; species Codonopsis lanceolata. The sequence continues at coordinate 37,138,888 of CM028379.1, read as the reverse complement.
CCGTAGATTTTAGAAAGCGGGTTCGGAGGCTAAGTTACGAGTTGGGAAGGTGCTAGGCACCCAACTCGCCCTTTCGGTCTCGAAACGTTTTTGGCTGGAGTATGCTTATTGTCACATTTACTTAGCAAATAAATAAGGTCTTATTTTGACAAGGAAAATTAAACAGATACATTCGTGGCCACATTATTTACTGGACTCGCAGTCTCTTTCCAATAATTACGCACATTTAAAAATATTTGGCCATTATAACGGCTCTTTTTAGTATTATTTCTTAATAAAATCCGGGCAGCATAACTGCTTATATTTTGATATTGAACCGGATCGGAAATAATACATTTACAAATAAAGAATTTATTGAATAAAATAAATAAATACAAACTCATCTAAAAAATATTTTGCCATAATAACGGCTACATTTAGTACTATTTCCTAATAAAATCCGGGCCGCACAACTGCTTATATATTTACATTGGGCCGGAAATAATACTATTACATAGAAATAAAAACTTTAACAATAAAAGCTTACAAATAGGGGTGTGCTCGCCTGTCCCTCGGGAGAGAGAGTCTTTTTTTGCAGTGCAGTGCGGTTGAAGTTGTGTGTTGTGTGAATTTGGGCAACAGTAATCGCTCACGAAAGTTACTTTTCGGCCTCGGGATCGGGCGGGTAACTGTTTATTTCGGTTGTTTGTTTGACCGAAAAGGCTAAATTTTGGCGAGTAACGCTTACTAGCTATTTTGGCCTTTTAAATCGGGCGAGCAAGCTGCTCTATCCACGATTTTGGACCGGGAAAAGGGTGGATACCTAGTGGGGGCTAAGGTAACACTTCTAGGTTGGATTTGTGTTTGGCGGAGGTTTGGCGGGGTTTCGAGGCTTTAGAAATTTATCTATCGGTATTTATTTCTTCGTAACGAAGAGAGAAATTTTACGCAAAGCAGGTGTGTTGAATGAAGGAGCCGGAGGCCTCTATTTATAGGAGGAGGCTGGGACATCGAAGGAATTTTGAGATTTCTCTCCGTGCATCAGAGAGTTGTACACCGCGTTTGATGAATTGCATTTCACAAACTTTGCGTTGAATAGTCTTGGGAGGAGAAGGTTTGGGTGCCACCTATAGGAGGTTTGGGCGCCACACCCAAACCTTTGGTAGGTGGTGCCTAAACCTCAAACATTGCTCATTTTTGACACTTTGGCCCCACAATTTGTCCTTTTGTGCATCTGCTTTGTCCTTTTGCAATTTTGACCTGTAACTTGACATTTGTTAATGTTTTAACAGTTCTTGATATTTTTGTCATGTCATGTATAAAGTGCGAAATTGGGGTGTCTCTGAGCCCTCAACGATGGAGTCTACGGGTAACCCGCGACTTCTTGAGTAGGCGAACATCGTTGATTAGAATAGACTCTCCAATTTCGTTTCATTTCAAAAGCGGGAGAAATATGCAGGCAGCTTATAATGCAACAATTTATCAAACCTCCATATCCTAGACATTTTAGTCGGTTATAGCATGTTATCGTAATTTTTAAGCAGATCTGCAAATTAAATGCTCTGATGGTCGGACCTACTAATGTAGGCTGCCTACGTATCCCTTAATAAAAGGAATCAGACCAAGCGTAGTTCGGCCTAAGCCGAAACAAACAACCAAATTGAAGAAGAAAAGATTTTCATGTTTTTCGAAAAGTATTTTTCGGTCGAAACCGTTGTCAAATACGGTATGAAGATTTTTGTGTATTTCGAAAACCATATTTCAACCGGTCTCTATCCGTGGAAATATGTTAAGAGATCAATCTCAAAATTGTTAATGCGGCTGGTCAAATACCTTTCTTCCAAACACAATAAGAGGACCTTGATTTTAAAGCGTACTCGGCCGATCAATACGTCATCGAATACGATAAAAACTTTCTTCAAATTTTCAAAAGCGTATCCAACCGAGACCTCTTGGACACGATAAAGAATTTTCTTTTTCTTCTTCCTTCTTTTTTTTTTTTTTTTTGAATATTCCTCTTTTTTTTTTTTTTTTTTTGAAACAGAAAAAAACTCTTTTGAAAAAGATTTTCTTTTATTTTCGAAGGCAAAATAAGAAATCTTACCTTCCTTACCTTTCTTACTGTTTGCTTTTGACTTTTGATTCGGTGATTTGACTATTTGCCGCTCTTCTTTGGGAATTTTATTCTTTTTTTTTTTTTTTTTTTTGTGATGGTCGTGCCTACCAAAGTAGGTTGCCTACGTATCCCTTTTCAGGGAATCAGACCGTCGTAGTTCATCCCTGTTGGGATCCTTGGTCTGCTTTTTTTCATCATTTTTGTCTCTTTTGATCGATTTTTCTTTTCTTTGATTGATTTTTTTTCTGATTGATTTTTTTTCTTTGATTTTTTTTTCTTTGATTTTTTTTTAAAGAAGAGGAATTTACCTTTTCTTGAATTTTTCGATTTTTACGCATGCAGTAGGCGACTTGGGAGATATGAACTTTCTTGTCTTTTGGGTGAAAGATCATCAAATATGGTTTAACAAGAATCACTTTTGTTAACTTTCTGTTAAGTTTCAGGGACCACTTTGCAGCTTTGAAACTTGAAGGACTTGAGTGCTGATGCTGATTTGCTTGGAGGGGGAAAAGTGAAAATATCACTTTTTCCTCCCTTTTTCCCATCACCTACGGGAGAATGAAGGCAAAAGCCTTCATTTCTTCTTCAACTTCATGTCCTTTTCTTCCATTGACGAAGGTAAGCTTTCTTCTTTCATTTTTTTTTATTTCCTTTCTTTTTCTCAATTTTCTTTCACCAAAAATTTTGTTTTTCTGTACAGATGGCTTCTTCTTCTAGATCTAGAAAAGGAAAGGCGCCGATGAACCCGGAATCTGGTAAGAAAAAACAAGAACTCCCTCCTTTGGTTCGAAACAAAGTCGGTTATTATTATTCACAGCATGACTGGGGTAATTTGGTGAGGGACTGGTACAAGCACGTGTCGAATCTCCCTGATTCCAATGTGAGTATGATTTTCTTCCACCCACTTGATCAATTTTTCAGATCTGTTCAATTTCTGTGTTGTTTTGGACTTTTGGAGCATATATATGCAGCTTATGATATTTATACATGTGATTTATAGACTAAAATGATGCAAATTTGGTAATAATGCATGAAATTTGGACAATTTATTTTTGCGATGCCCAATTTGAACTAGTAGTTACTATTTGACTCTACTATGCATAGTTTATAATGTTAATGCAAATAAAGCTATATGATGCATGTTTTAGCTCTGAAAATATTTTTACATGGCATATATTCACATGGCGGAATTTTCGGAATGAAATGCAGAATTTTCTGAACACATTTTTCGGACATATTTTCGGATATATACATGACTTAACAGATATATTTTATGTACTAGAACAGATATTTTATGCATGCTGATGGTATAGGGATATAAGAAATGCCAAGTAGATATTATTTTTTCATGGCAGATGGCATTTTAAATTTCTTTTTCGTGCATTCCCAATACTGCTTATTAACTAATAAATGCAAGAAATGATGCATGTATCATTTTATTTTGATGCAAATGCGATGCTGAATATACAATGAGATGCTCTTTGTGAATGCATAAAAAAATTTCTTCTCTTTTTTTTCTGTAAGTAGTAATTAGTATCTGTACAAACATGAAGGATGAAATGTAATATAATTTTAAATGGCATGATAAAATGAAATGCACACTCAAAATACATGCAAAAAATAAACTATACCGACTTCTAAGGGTAATGGCATACTGCTTTTTAGAAATAAATTCGAAAAGAATACACCTTCAATTCTGAGGAGGCTTTTCTGGCGATTTGCGGGTAGGGGAAGAGGCAGCCGCCTCTTCCTGTGCGAAGAAACATAATTGGAGCCATATAGCCTCTTTTTAATATCTGGTAGGCTTTCTTGTTGATCAGACGGAGGATTTATTGATGATTTGGACAGAAATCAAACAGCAGGACAATAATGGAGCAAGGTTTGGGCATGGCATACTAGAGGTTTAGGCGCCATGCCCAAACCTCATATGGGTGGCGCCCAAACTTAATTCCCTGGAAGCTTTTCTAGGCCACTGCTTGCCACTGTTTGCCTAGTTTGTCATTTTTGATTTCTTGCTATAAAAGAGCTCGGCGAACCTGAATATTTCACGCCAGCCTTTTCTTTTCAGTCTGCTTCATCTTTTCTCAGTGTTATAATCCTTCTCAGCTCCCCTTTCTCATTTGCTCCATTTACTATCAGAGAGAGTTCCATATTTCTGCTCTAATGGCCGCCCCATATCATACCCCTTTAGAATTAGAAATTTACGAAAATGCCCTTGACTTATGGATTCTTTCCTCAGAGGCGATGGCGCGATTGGTTCGATCATCTTTTTGGCTTCAGGTGCCTTCTTTCCTGGAGGAATATTGTGATTAAGCGGGACATCTTTGAGGGCGTCCGGTTGGTCTCGTCGGATCACCTTTTTAATTTCGGGATGAATGAAATGTGCCCAACTTATGAAGAATTTTGTGCCATGCTGGGAGTTGCTGCCACTCGCAATATTGCCGTGCCTTCACCTCGGAGGCGCCCTTATATGGCAATTAGGGAGTTATTCCGCACTGCTCGCGAAGCCACCCCGGGTTTCTATAACGGGGAAAATTTTGACTTGACCGTTCTTCCGCGATCTTTTACAGAGTTTCTAGAGGATGACGTGGACTACTTGAGGCGTCGGCTGACGGCTCTTTTCCTGTGCTTGGTGGGAAGGTATTTGCTGGTGAGTCCCCAAGGATTTGTCGATGTGCGTGTGGTGGACCTAGCACTGCAGGCTCGTGACCGCCGGGCTAACATCGTCCAATTGCGAAACTTCTGGTGGTTTGGATGCTTTCGAGGCGGCGAACTTTTCCTTACAGCGGTCCCATCACGATACACATGTGGCTGGAGGAGCATTTTCAATGCGTGATGGCTCCTGTTCCTTTCGGGGGGAGATATGATCCGGGGCTTTATGGCTTTCGAGGCCGCTTTCCCCAAGTTAATTTTTCTAGTTATGACTGGTCCGAGGACTTCTTTCGGAGGGGTTCTATGGACATCTCTTGGGTGATCAACCATTGGGAGATTCGGCAATTTCTCTTGCACTCCGCCGGCTATGCTCAAGTTGTCATGTTGGGCATCAGAAGAACTTCCTTTTATAGTGCGGATAGAATACTGCGTCAGTTCGGGCTGGAGCAGGTTATTCCCGATACGACACGCCCGATGTTTTTGGAGATGAGGAATGATAGGACTCTGGATTTTGACTTCCAGAGGATGTGGCGTCTGGACTTTGATAGGCTTCAGGATGCCTATTTGTTTTCTGATTACATATTCTTGTCCCTTGAATATTTGGCCTGGATAATGGTAATTCCGAGGGCTCTTCCGCGAGATCCGGCGAAGGCTTAGAAATTTGTTTGGCCGCCATGTAGCTACGGGCATTGGCCTCGCCTTATGGAGATAGGCGAGAAATTGAAAGTTCGAGGCTTGGTCATTCCTCGGGTTACGAGGGATTTCGAGCAGTACACAACCTTGGAGTTCAGTGGCTCCGGCCCGGATGAAGCGAGGTCCTAGTAATTGGGAAGCGGCGCTGCTCCCCTGCGATCTTGAATGGGGCACGGGCTTGAGATATCTTGATTTCGAGATCCTCGGCGATGATGCGGCGGCAAAATCCTTAGGGAACAGTAGGCTGCCCCCTCGGCTGGGTGGGGCCGATATAAGGCCTGATGATGGCACTCAGCAAAATAATCCCTGGGAACCAGAAGTGGTTGTTCTTCCCCCTCAGCCTGGATGGGGTACCGGTGCCAGAGATGACGGAGCTGGTCCCAGTAACACAACGGTTCATGAGAATGGGGATGCCGGTGATGACGAAGAAGATACTTCCGGTGGTTCTGAGAACAGGGGCTCTTCTGTGCCCCGCAGGAGAGGAATATGGGCCCGGCTTGGCGGACGCCGCAGGCATGGATAGACCGCTTGGAGGCTGGGCTGCAAAAAGGAAGGGAGTATCTGGGGGAAACGAGTGGGGTTGTAGGCAGAATATGTATAATATATGCAGTGCAAGTTAATGTAAAATATAAATGTCTTAAATAAATATTCCTAAGTTGCACCTTAGGACCATGTAAAATATTTTAAAGTATTTTAATGTGAGCTTTCGTTGTAATTTTTCGCTTTCCTTGTCAGTTGAGCCTGTTGTATGCCGAGGACTGGAGATAGTATGCTGAGAATTCAAAAGAGTGCCTTCCCTCTCCTTTTCTCTTAATTTTTTTATGCTCTTATTTTTGCCTAGGCTGCCCTTTCGGGTTTTCAACCTAGCGAGCCCTTATTTCTCCTTTCATTGTTTTTTTTTTGTTTTTGCTCTAACTTTTGCCTAGGCCGCCCTTTCGGGTTTTCAATTAACCTAGCGAGCTGGAGAGGGAAAGTACTTTTGTTGGATAGAATGGCTCAGGCATAGTACCTTTTGAGTTTGTCAAGGTTGAAGGGCTGAACAAGATCTTCTCCTTCCTGGTTGGTGAGGAGCACGGCACCTCCTGACCGGATCTCTTTGACTATGTATGGTCCCATCCATGGAGATTTCCTTTTTTTTTTTTTTTTTTTTTTTTTTTTTGAGGAAGCAGGGCGGCACCTGCGGGATTTATTAATAAAAATAAAAGGATACAAACATGAGGGGGACAACCAGCCTAACCCAAGAAAGGGGGGACAAAGGGGCCTTACCTCGAAACAAAAATACAACCACAAACGCTATCAAAAGATAGGACAACACAAATCACTTAGTACGAAAACTAAATAAGCCTAGCGCATCCTGTTGAAGCGCCCAGAACCTCGGCGGAAGATGAGAGACCAAATGGAATTCCACGGAACCAAAACGCGTAATTTGCATGAGCTAACCGATCCGCATAACAAAGTTCATTTCTCTATAAATGTGCTCTAGCCGATAATTTCCCATTAAAGATAGACATTGGCGCACTACATATGTAAACATCCAAGGGCAACTATGGCTTTGACCGTTAATAGCCGAAACCACCACAACCGAATCAGATTCAATCACCACCTGTGATAGATGAAGCTTTCTGCATAATGAGAGCCCATCCCGAAGAGCCATGAATTCAGCACCTGTATTAGTACCTTGGCCATATGATTTAAAAAAACCAGAAATGAATTGTCCATTTGAATCACGGATGACTCCACCTCCCGTAGCCATGCCTCCCACGGCAGATCCGTCCACATTCAGCTTGAAAAAAGAAGACGAGGGAACATTCCAGCGGATCCAAATACCCCTTTTGATCGTAGTCTTTAGGATAGGCAAATCAAGAAGCCGAAGAATTCGAATACTCCTGTGAGGACGATATCGACTTGGGTGAAAGATACTCATAATATTACACAATCCCTCGCATAATCGTTTAACAATCCTATCAATGTTCATGGGCACATCATCAAAAATTGCTCGGCGTGATGCGTCCAAATAGCCCAACACATGCGATAATACCAATTTGAGCACCTCCTATCTGTGAACGAGATGAAGCCCCATCAGCCCAAATCTGGAACAAGTGTGGGATAGATAAATACCTATCAATTTTATTGAATGGACGAGCAAACCGACTCCATAGATCTTTGGCAATCTCAGAATGTAAAAATAAGTGAGTAATAGATTCCCTATCATGATTCAGCTGGCAGCAAACACATCGAGATACGATAGGCACTTTCCGAGAGTGAAGGCGAAGATCCACTGGAAGAGCACCGAAAAATAATTTCCATCCAAAGGCACTTATCTTGGTGGGAAGCCAGACCTGCCATATTTTCTTTGCCCACGGCAGGGTAGCTTCACGCTGCCTATAATGATTCCAAAAAACCTTGGAATCAAAGTTGCCCGAAGTCGATAATCTGAACACAAGTCTATCTGAAATGTCCGCCCGAAGTTTGATGTTAGTAATAGTTTCATGATGCTGAGGAGGAATTAATGGCAGAATGGACGGAAGGTGATTAAAAGCTTGTTGCACCGTCAGCTTAATGTCCATTGGAAGAGGACCTACCAATCGATGACCCAGCCAATTGTCGTTCCAAAAAGATACCTCACCTCGGCCCAAAACCCAACTGCTAAGCGGCAGAATAGTCGATAAATGAGAATGAGCAGACCGCCAAACATGCGAAGAAAAAATGGGAGTTGTGAAACCATCCGAAACTTTGTACTTAGCTGTGATGAATTTTGCCCATAAGCTGCTGCCAGTTAAAACACTCCAAGCAAGCTTTGCTTGAAGGGAATCTCTGATTTGCTTGAGAGAACGGAGACCCAGACCACCCTCCGAGGTTGGTTTACAAATTTTCTGCCACGACACCCAATGAATTCTTCTATCTCCCGAACTGCCCCAAAGAAAATTTGCCATCGCTCTTTCAATACGATTAAGAACAGAAACAGGCACTTTAATAGCAGCTAGAGCATAAATGGGGATACTACATAAAACCGATTTAAGAAGGATGATCTTACCCCCAAACGATAACTGATACTTTGTCTTCCAACCTTCAATTTTTTAGAACCCTTGACTCCAAATCTTCAAAATATCGACGTTTAACACGACCCCTGAAAAGAGGAAGACCCAAATACTTCATGGGCAACAAATGGTGACTGCATCCCGACCAATTAGCTATACGCTGAATTTTAGCATGAGAAAACCAAGAAGCAGTGTAAAACCCACTTTTTTGAAGATTTACAAATTGACCGGAAGATTGCTCGTATATATTAAGAAGCTTTCGAAGATTCACGATAGATCGTTTCCCCGCATTACTGAACAAAATCATATCATCAGCGTATAGAAGGTGTGAAATAAACATATCACCTCGACCATGATTGTACGGAACCATATGACCAGCCAAGAAACCTCTATTTATTGCACGCGAAAAGACCTCCTGAGCAAGAATAAATAGAAGCGGCGACAAAGGATCACCCTGCCGAACTCCACGAGAAGAGTTAAAGAAGCCGAAACTAGTGCCATTAATCTTGACAGAGTACCAAATATTATTGAGCATACGTTCCATAAGATCACATACGCAATCATTAAAACCAAAAGCACGAAGAGAACGGAGAAGAAACGACCATTCTAGGCGATCGTAAGCCTTTGACATATCAAATTTAAAGGCTACGTTACCTCCCCGAACCTTTTTATCTATACGGCCAATCAATTCATGAGCTAAAACAATATTCTCTTGAATAGCCCTCCCCTTGACAAAACCAGACTGTTCAGGAGATATGATCCGAGGTAAAATCTCCGCTAAACGGGCTGCCAAAATCTTTGAAATGATTTTGCAAGTAAAGTTGCAGAGACTTATTGGTCTAAAATCTCCAAAAGAGATAGGAGACGCCACTTTCGGGATTAGAACTAAAGCTGTGGCAGAAACGCCCCTAGGGAGTATAGCACCACAGAAAAATTCTTTCACCGCATCAACTACATCGCCTTAACCACGACCAATACCACGAAAAAATGACCAAGAATCCATCTCGTCCCGAGCACTGCCGGCATTGAGGTTACAAATAGCATTCCATACTTCCTCCGATTTAGGCATTGCGAGACGCCGTTATCCGAAAAACTCACACATCCTTCAATACCAGAAAACAACTCTTCATTAATAACTGGGGCAGAAGTCGAGAACAAATCAGAGAAGTAAGAGATAGCAAGATCACCCAATTTCTTATCAACAGTGCACCAATTACCGTCTGTCAATTTAATACGGGTCCGATTATAAGTTTTCCGATCTCTAAGAGAAGCATGAAAAAATGATGTATTACGGTCACCATCACGAAGCCAAGATTCCCGAGACTTTTGTTGCATAAGATCCTCTTCCCACCGATATAACTGCTCTAATTCCATCCGATGATTACAAATCTGATCATGCACAGAAGCATCCCACCCATGTTGAAGCTGAAATTCAAGACGTAAGATGTTATCCTGAGTAACATTTATTTTCTTTTGAACGTGCCCAAAAACCGTCCAATTCCATTTTTTCAACTCCTTCCGAAGAAGCATCAGTTTCTTGTGCAAGATGAACAACTTTGAACCCGATAAAGGCAAGACAGGTCTACTCCACTGAGAATTAACAAAATTCATAAAATCTTTATGCTCCAACCACATCTTTTGAAAACAAAAAGTGCCCTTTGGTTTAGTAAACTGCTGGAAAGTAATAAGAAGGGGTGAGTGATCGGAATACATGCAGCAAAGGTGTTGAACACGAATGACAGGAAGCATAGATTTAAAATGACCATTAATTAAGACCCTATCCAACCGCTCCCATATTCGACTGCGACCCTGATGGCCGTTACACCATGTAAAAGTGCTCCCCTCAAAACCAGCGCTACCACTCCAGCCTGAATCATGAAGGAAGAAAAATCAGACATGCTATTAAAATCATGCCCATTCCCACCCAGCTTTTCAGAAGAATGAACTATAGTGTTGAAATCTCCGCCAAGAAACCAAGGAACTGAGCAACTGTAGGATATATCTAGCAACTGATCCCATAACTCCTGTCTTTCTACCCTCGTGCATTTGGCATATACAAAAGTTGCCAATATAGTGGGATGATCTTCAACAGTTAAATGCACAGAGATTTGCTGATTAGATGCCCGAAATAAATTAATAGATACACAATTATTCCACAACACCCAAATATGGGAATTAGTAGGGCTAACATGCAAATAATGAGGATAATTCAGTTTTTTCGCAAAACCCACAATACGATCTCCTGTTATCTTAGGTTCAAGTAACACAACCACATAGGGTTTATGCTGTTTATTAATATTCCGAAGGAATGAAATAGTTTTTTTATTACCAACACCCCTCGCATTCCATATCAATATCGTCATAAAACAGTTAGGAGGAGGGTTGTTCCTGGGCTTTTGCTGCCGCCCTAGTTTGTCTTTTGTTACTTTGGGAGGATTTCTTACCTTTAGCCTTCTTTACCTTAGTTGCTGCTTTGCGACATTCTTGACGAAAACTCTCAGTAGACGAATCCGATTTAGGGTGGTCACGCAAATCATGCAGAGAAGCAGATCGAGTGACCTTCTCTTTTGTTTTAGTAGCCCGTGGACTGGCCGAATTGGCGATAGGGTTAAGATTAGGGTCATCCGTTTCCATATCCTCAAGATCATTTAGGACGTCAAAGGAATTCTGGAGAAAAGGCTCTTTATCACTGTTAGCCAAACCTTCCACACCGTTATTTGTGCACGCACCATGATCTGTAACATCATTAGTAACATGTTCACCAACAGGTATTTGCTTAATGTCCTTGGCCAAATTCGGGACCTTAATAGAACCTTGGGGATTCACAGAAGGAATCTCTGTTGATTCAAGGTTTGGAACATTATTATTCCCCTCATGAGAGGGCGAATTATCAACAATATCGATGACTTCATTGTCACGGCATACTCCGTTCGAATCTTTTGCATGCGAAACAGAAGCCGTATCAATACGTCTTCCAGTAGGCTGCCAACTAGGTGGTTGAGGGCCTGAAGCAGTTGGCACTTGAGGGGTTTTACCAGACTCCTTTGCCTGATCTAAATTATTCGGAGCTTGAAACGTTTTCCCTGATTCCTTGGTCTTATTGGACGGATTAGGTTCGGCGGGGGGACTCTTGTCATCACGACCTGGATGAGGCATATTAAACCGAGTCTTTTTCCGACAAACGCTTTCAACATGTCCAAGTAAACCACAGCTAGTACAGTAAGCGATGTTCCCTTCGAATTCAATAGGTTGCCAAAAGCCTTGATCTTTAGAAATCCCAATCCAAATGCGATCAGGTAATTTGACAGAAACATCCATCTCAATGCAAATCCGTGCATACATCGGGTGAGACAGTGACAAAGTTGTATCATCCGCGCGGAGAAACTGACCAAGGGAATTACCAATCCGAGTAAGATAAGAGGCATTAAAGAAAGATAGAGGAAAATGATGAAGCCTAGCCCAAACCGCCACCATAGGATTATCTCGCTTAAAACCGAAATCAGGAGTCCAACGAAACGAACGATACATGCAACTCTCAATCATGTGAGATTCCTTAGAAAGAGCGCGCATTAAATCCTCACTAGATTCCAGATGAACCATAATATGACGCGGATCTAAAAGACCAACCACCGCCGACCCCGTGAGTCTCCAAGAACGAGAAATATGGTCTTTAATAACCTTTAAAGACGGTCTCCCAGCCGAAAATTTAAGGATAATGGTGTTCTCAAATTGACTCTCTGCAGCCTCAATCTCCAAAGGAGTGAAGAGACAAGCAGGTTCATTGAGAACCTTGACAGGAGGGCGAGACGGCAAAGGAAGAGGAGGAAGGACATTAACCCTTGTAGGGTTTACGCAAGTCGGCTTAGCAGCAGACTGAGATGCCGCCGCCGCATAGGTTTTAGGGCCACTGGAAGGAACATCCGCATTTGTACCAGTCGGGGGAGAAGTACCATCCGGCGGCTTCCCAGCCGGATCCATGCCGGGAGGAGAAAACCCTAGAACGAAAGAAAGTCTCAAACCCGAGAGAGAGAAAAAGCTTCAAAGATAACCTTCGTATATTTGTATTAAATTTATTTAACTAATGAAAAAAAAAGAATACCTCTTACGATGATTTCTTTTAACTCCGATCGTAACTTTCGAATCGTGAAATCTTGTAGACACCACGATCTTCCAATTCGTTCCTTCCAATTAACAGTAGTGTGTGGGCACTCAAATAATATTATTCAATTCCTAGCTTATTTTAGATGAATAATCAACAAGGCTAGAAACCAAAACCACCGAAAATCCTTTTTAAGCTCACGGTAAAAAACGGTATAAAAAAATTGAACCAAACCAAGTTGTCTCACCCACCACAAAATATAGATGGCTGTAGCTTCAGTTGTGGAAGTCTATCTCTTCTATTACTTGAAGCCCCTTTTTAAAACAAACCCGGCAAGCCATCTATATTTTAGTTTTAGTAGGAAACCATTTTCCAATTTCACCAAGAGTTCATTTTTGTTTTTGTTTTCTTTTCAAGCCTTATCAATATCAATCTTAATATCAACTATCCAAATAGTTTTATACTTCTTAATAATTATCCAATATAATTATTAATTAGTAATTATAAAAATATCCAAAATATCTCATATTTATTCAATTCCCAATACAATTAAAATTGTATGTTACCCGATATTCTCGGAATCAATGGATATTTATATATTAACCGGAAAACAATTTTCCATAAGCCTTTAGGAACATAAATATTACTACTAATCTGTTTAAATAGGGAAGGCGAATCGGGGACCATGGACCTATAATTATAAGCTCAAATAAATCGAATAAAAAATTAAACTCTTTAATTAATTTATTCGACTTATTAACTCGGATATTACACCACTATAAATTCGGAATTGTACTCTTATAAATATAGAATATTTTACTCTACGAAATGGAGCAGTCCATCGATTTAATCATTACATATAGATCAATCTTCCATAGACAATTCGTAATTGAAGCTAGGTAATATTCGTTAACCTTTCCAATTACATATTTTCCTCATTTACCATTAATTCACTAGCGAATGGTTAATTTATAATTAGATTATAAATTAGAGATCTCAAACCATTCAGTTCTAGAATTAACAAATGAGAGAACCGTCTTTCTACTTCTCGCAAGAAGGAATGGATTCCGTATCTGTGAATTTATATTCCCAGCCATTTAATTCAAATGTGAATCTAAAATGCAAGTGCTGGGAATGTCATCGAAAGACAAACTTAGACGAGCAAATCAAGAAACACCCTGAAATAAATAGGAGTTTATAACCACTCAGGATTAAGATCCATCTATATATGATCATCTAGAGATTTAATTTGATTTTCCATTTCTATAACGAAGTTTATAGGAAAATTACAAATTAAATCGGTCCAAGTCCTATATAATCAAATCATATATAAATGCCCCCACTTAGATGTCTCTACATCGACGGTCCGGATAAGACGGTCACATTCAAAATGTTTTGGGCCGCATTAGTGATGTTTTAATTAAAGATCTCATACTTTAATTAATATCATCACAGACTTAATTTTAAGTTTATTATCCACAATCTTAATCCTCTTGTATATAACACTCATATACTAAGATTATGGTTACAAAAATAAACTCGAGATTTTCTATGATGTTTAATAAAATGCATACAATAAGCACAAGTGTTCATAAATAAATGTCGCTTTTATAAATAGTCTAAAAACAATTGAAAATTGCTTTAAGGGCACTATCACTATTAGGGTTGACTCCTTCTGAGTAGATGACTTAGTCGGAATGGTTGTAGAAGGAGTATTGGTAATGGTGGAGGATGTGTTGACAACAGTTTTACTCCTTAGCGGTTGGACAGGGGATCCAAACGCTTCATCGGTAGAGATAGTGGAGTCTATTGGTGGTTGTTCAACATGGGTTTTGCGCAATCACTTGCGTTTAGGTAAGGGAGAGGGTTGGTCAGAAGAGGTTTTCCTTTGGTAGGTTTGGGTAAGCTTTGAGGTAGTAGGCTTAGGTTGGGGTGCAGGTTCAGGGTTGGAGTCTCGACAAGAATGGTTTGATACCTGTTGCTTGCCTAGCATGTTTGGCCTTGGTCTTTTCGACCATACGCTCGACTTCATTTGCCAAGTGCCTTGCTTCTGATAGAACATCCCTTTCCAGAGGCATACCAGCAGGATTGTCTCTTTTGTCCTTTCCCGCTTGTCAAGCAGCACGGGCCTTTCTCTCAACGTCGTAGGCAGTTAAATCAAAACGCCGAATCCCAAATTCAGTGGGGTTTGTAACCATTTCAGGTGCTATCTCCCCAAGTCCTTTAAGTCAACGCCTCTTGTTCTCATCCTTGAAGTAAGCCTTGATGAAGGTAGTTGTAAGTTGTTTGTCCTTGGATACCTTCTTTAGCTCATTTGCCTCAACGGTAGAGTTGATCGATGGTGTTTCCCATAGAAGAGCATTAATGAGCCGCATATAGGGCCGCTTGTTATAAGGACTTTTCTTAACGTTAGAGATGAGAGAGCGAAGATCATTAAACATATAGGCTACATAGTTGAGTTAAAGCCTTGAGTGGATAGCCATGGAGAGAGCCAATTGCTATGATGTGAAGACATCATGAGAGCCATTCTTGAAGAATACATATTTGTCAAGAAGATGGCTTGAGCAGTAGATGTCCAGAGGGAAAAGATTGTGATATATGTTCCCTTGTGGTTCCTTAGGAGTATCTGCTCCTCTCATTACTTTCCAGGCAGCGTTAGCTTCTTCAGGTGACAGTTCATAGCCGCCTTCATATTAGACACCAATCACCCCAGCTATAACACAAGCGGTGAGGGTGAAGGGTCTTTCTCGAATCCATCCTCAAATGGAAGAGAGAATCTTGGTGTCAATCTCCATTCTCTGGTAGAATTCCTCATCAAGTAGATTGTTGTAGGAGATGTCGTTGAGCACGAAAAGGGGGAGAATCCATGAAGCGTTCATGTCGTCCCACATTTTTTCTCCGGCAACAAATGTACGGACAGAATCAAGCTCTATGCACATCCCTGGTAAGTATAGATTCCCTGGAAGTTCTTGGATAATGTCATGAACATCAAGAAAGTGAAGAAATCCTGGAAGATTTATAGAAGGGTCTAGACCAATAATTTGCTCAGGGTCAATAGTTTTGCCCTTTCCTTTTGATGGTACAGACTGAGCATTTGATTTCACCTGCAAAATGACTTAGAAAATTAGGGATTTTTTCCAAAGACAGTTCAAACAACCAAAGATTTCTTTTTTGGAAAAATATGGAGTAAGAGAAACTGAAATCCCTGAATGTTTGGGAAGAAATTTTGCAGAGAAACCATAATGGAAATTGTAATAGTTATATCAATAAACAAACAGAATATCCAAGAGTTTCTAAGAAACACAGTTCAACAATGGTAGAAGATGAGAAGTTACACTACAGATGAAGGCGTCGCTTCACATTCCACAAAAACTGAACTAAAATGAAATATAAAACCAATAAATCATACTAGGAGTTTCTAAGAGAATTTGAAATGCTTACCATTGTGTGAGTCCTTCGGAACGCTCCCGGACCCCGCGCTCCCTTTTTTAGGGGAACGCGGGTTGCGGAAGGACATCACTCTTTTCATTCCACCCTCCCTTGTTTAGGGGAAGACGAAATTAAAAGTGCAAAAAAAAAATGTTGTCGAAAGCGCGTTGAATACACCTCGGTCACTGAGTGAGCTTTAGTACACTATGAGTGCTTTAGATTTCTCCATAACTCATCCTCCCTTGTTTAGGGAAAAACAAGATATAGAAAACACATCACCTTTTTCACTCTCATCGTCCCTTGTTTAGGGGAAAACGGAAAAGTGCAAAAAAAGGATGTTGCGAAGGCGCGTGGGAACACACCCTGCCTCACTGTGGACTGATGTACATTCTGGATTACTACAAGTGCTTTGGGTTTCCCGTGTCTCATCCTCCCTTGTTTAGGGGAAAATAAGATACATAAAGTGCATCACCCTTTTCATTCCCATTGTCCCTTGTTTAGGGGAAAACGGAAAAGTGCAAAAAAAAAAAAAAGAGGATGTTGCAGGCCTCAATGTAATCCAAAATGTTGTGACAGAGTCGCCATCTTTATTTTAAGAAGAAATAAAGAAAAACCAAAAATAACCAGTTTGTAAAAAAAGGGTTCGGAGGCTAAGTTACGAGATGGGAAGGTGTTAGGCACCCAACTCGCCCTTTCGGTCTCAAAAATAGTTTTTGGCTAAAATATGCTTTTATAATATTTATTCAGCAAATAAAATAAAGCATTTAAACAAATATATCTGTATCTACATTATATACAGACTTGCAGCTGCTTCCTTCTAGGAATTACAAATATATTTATAAATATTTGGCCATAATAATGGCTCTTTTTAGTGCTATTTTCTATAGAAATCCGGACAGCATAACTGCTTATATTTTTTTACATCTGGCCGGCTGAAAATAGCACTTTTAATAAAATCTCTTAAAGGCTTACCTTTAAGAGTGTAGGTTGTGCTCGCCCTGTCCTTCCGGGAGAGGGAGTCTTTTGTTCTTGTTGTGATTCGGGTAGAGTAACTGCTTCCCAAAGCTGCTTTTTGGCACCGTGAAACGGGCGGAGCAACTGCTTATGTTTTTGCTGTTGTTTGTTTGCTGCTGGCGGAAATCGGGCAGAGCAACTACTTGCTTCTGGCGGATTTGGGCTCTAGATTCGGGAAGAGTAACTGCTCTTTTTTAGATTTTTTGACCAGAGAAATAGGGTGGAATCATAGCTGGAAGGCTAAGGGTTCACTTTGACCAGTTGGATTTAAATTTAAAGGAGATTTGACAGAGCTTTGAGGCTTATAGGAGGAGGGGTTCTCTCTCTCTTGCTCATTGCGTAAACTGAACGCGACTTCTTTAAGTGTGTGTGATGAAGTGAACTGTGTGCGGAGTCTTTTGTGTATCAATTCACTGAAGCTGGGCACTCTTATTTATAGCTGGGAGTGGGGACTCCGTTGGCATTTAGGATTTTCTTTCTGTGTTTTATAGGCTTGTACCGCGCACTTGAGAGAGTATACCAAAGGTAAAGTGCAATGATAAGCGAGCAGCATTGTGGGCGCCCCCATATGAAGTGGGCACCGCGCCAGGTTCTGCAATGGGTGGCGCCAGGTTCCAATTTTATGCCTTTTTTTGACACTTTGGCCTCTGCATTTCACTATTTTATACATCTTGCTTTTCCTTTTGCATTTTCAAACCATGTAACTTGAAATTTGTTAATTTTTAACAGGTCTTGATATTTCATGTCATGTCACATACTAGGGTACGAAATTGAGGTGTTTAGAGAGCCTCTCAACGATGGAGTTTACGAGTAACCCGCAGCTTACCGAGTAAATGAACATCGTTGATAAGAAATAGACTCCCTAATTTCGTGGAAATTATAATGGGGAGTGATGCAACAGGTAGCAGTTAAAATGCAACAGTTTATAATGCATGTCAAATCTCACATATCCTAGACATATTTAGTCGGTTGTAGCATGTTATCGTAGTTTTTAAGCAGATATGCAAATTAAGTGCTCTGATGGTCGGACCTACTGAAATAGGCTGCCTACGTATCCCTTAGTCAAAGGAATCAGACCAAACGTAGTTCGGCCCGATGCAAACAAACAACAGTTATATTTCATGAAACATCGTATCCTCAGGGAGAGGCTCCCTTCGTCGAATACGATAATCTTTTCCCTAAGTGACCCGGGGTATGGACCCCTTGCAGAAAAGATTCAACAACCAGGTGGAACACATCATAAAACATTGCATCCTCAGGGGCGGACATCCTTCGTCGAATACAATGGTGGGACCAATCTTTCATGAAACATAGTATCCTCAGGGAGAGGCTCCCTTTGTTGAATACGATAATCTTTTCCCTAAGTGACCCGGGGTATGCACCCCTTGCGGAAAAGATTCAACAAACCAAGTGAGACACTTCTAAAGACATTGCATTCTCAGGGGTAGACATCCTTCGTCGAATGCAATGGTGGGACCAATCTTTTCCCTTACGGAAAAGATCCAACAAACCAGATAAGATGCATGCAGGTAAAATAAGAATACTTTACCTTTCCTTACCTTTCCTTGCTTTTGTTAAACCATTTGCATTGCTGATTTCTTTGCTTTGGTTACCTTTCTTGCTTTTTTGTTGCCTTCTTTGCTTTTTGCTACTTTTCTTTGCCTTCTGCTTTTGATTTGATTTCTTATTTGTGAGTTTTCTCTTCTTGTTGCGTTTCTGACTCTTGCTGGAGAATTTCTTTTGATGCTGCATTTCTTTTCCTTCATTTCTTTTCTTTCTGCACCCTTTTTTTTTTGCTATTGAACTTCTTTTTCTTCATTTCTCTTCTTTGCATTTTTTGCTGCTTGCATTTGCATTTCTTTTCTTTCTTTCTTTCTACTGCTGCGTTTTTTTTTTCTTTCTTTGTATTTTTTCTTCTTTCTGCACTTTTTTTCTTTTGCATTTCAATTTTTTTATGCACTTTTTTTCTTTCTTTCATTTTTCATTCTTTCTGCACCTTTTTTTTTCTGCTGGGGATTTTACCTTTGCTGTTGCATTCTTCTTTCACTGCTGCTACTCTTTCTGTTTTTCTGACCCTTTTGCGGCTAGCCTGCCGGAGATATGAGCTTCCTTTTGAATTTTGATGGACGGTCGTCAATTTTTGTTAACAAAACTAACTTTGTTAACTTTCGTTAAGCTTTCAGGGCCCTTTTTGCAATTTGGGAAACTTGAGGACTTAAGTGCTGAACTTTGATTTTTGAAGGGAGAAAGTGAAACTTCTCCCTTTTCATCTTCATTCACGGGGCGAAGCGGTAGCCTTCATTTCTTCATCTTCTTCGTCATTTCTTTTTCTCCATTCTTGCCCGACAAGCATATCTCCTTCATTTCTTCGTCTTTCTCGATTTTCTTTTCGCCAAATTGTTTGTTTTGCTTAATAGATGACATCTTCCTCGAGATCTCGGAAGAGAAAGACACCGATGTACCCCGGATTTGGGCGAAGAAAGAAAGGAACTTCCACCCTTGGTCTGAAATCATGCCAGATATCTTTTTTCAAAGGATGATTGGGGCAATATCTGTAAGACCCCGATTCCCGGTTAGCGTGAATTGCGTGCAATGCTCGCATTTCTTCCTTGGTTGATTGTTCGTTTGACTCGTGAGAGAGTCTAGATGTGTATGAGAGACCACATTAAGACTAAAACACTTTTAAGAGATGTCATATAGTTGGTTGACTTGTTAAAGTCAAAAGTCGTAACCGACGATAGTCGAAATGCGGCGCGATTGAGGGTTTATGCGGGTTTTGTGTTTCGACCTCGATATGGTCCCAAATCTTTACATGATGATTAAATAACATGTTTAGATGTGTTAGACTTCTAATTGGATGTATTCCATAAGTCTCGTGAAGTTTTGACGCCTCGAGAATAGCAATTCTCCTTATCGCGTAGTTTGAGATTGGCCGGCGAGCGTCTCGTCTTCGGGAGCCTATTTCCCCTATCATTGTTCATCATCTGAGAGGCATTCAGGCCTATTTTGTAGCCCTAATAGGTGTTTACAATCATGGGTTATTACCGTCGGTTTGCGGTTTCATTCGGCGTTTCGATAGTAAGTTGTTACGTCTTCGTCGGTTTTGCCCGGGTTGTTTCGGTGTTGTTTTTGGAAGTCTAGACCTACTTTAAAATGGGTTTGAGACTTGGATGGTTTAGTTTAATGTTTGAGGACTTTAAGGGTTCAATTGTGAGCCATTTGAAGCTTTAAGGCTCGAGGATGCATGCGGGGAGCGACGAAACCGAGCAAGGAAACAAGAAAATGGGAAAAGGAAATTTGTTTTGGGGTGATGCGCTCGCATCATGAAGGCCATCATGACCGCATGGTTCTTTGTTCTACATTGCTGGGGACAGATTTGGAGATTTTGCAATTTACCTATCTTAACCCACCCAAACCCAATCTAACCCACTCCTAAACCCTCCTAACTACCTTAGGGTATATCCTAAACATCTAATTGAAGTTTGGAGGTAGATTAGGTGGTTAATAAAGGGAAACAACCCCACTAATCTAAACTACACCCATTTAGTTTCTAACACATATAAGCAACAAGCACACCACTAAAGCCTCCCATATTCAGCCACCACTCCACAAAAACGTGGGAGACTTCTTGGAGAGCTTGAAGGGAGAGTTTCTAGGGTTCTTGAGTGCCCAATCTTGGAGGCCAAAGCTTGGGACCTTCTTCCCCCAATCTACACCATGGTTTTGAAGAGGAGGTCAAGGAGAACAACACCACACCAAGGAATTTCGGGATTTCATCTTTTAGGGGCTGAACTAAGGTAAGTTTCTACCTCTCTTTCTCTTCTTTTGGGCTCCATTGACCCTAGGGAAACAATCATTTGTGCTATGTGAGGTCAATGGAAGCCATTGTTAGGGTTTGTAGAAGATGCCATGAACCCTAGGTTTCTAATTGATGATAGAGCTTGGTTGGACCTATGTGAGACCTTGATTTATATGAAATTCAAGTGTTTAATGGTCTATTGAACTTGGTTATGTTGATTATCTATGAGTATTGAGGTTGATTTGGTAGAGATACTTGGAGGGTGTTTTGCCCAAATTTGGTTTAGCTTGCAAAATTATTGATGTGAGCTTGATTACTATGTTTTATATGCTTATTAGAGTATATTAAACCATGTGGTATGATTTAATCATGAATTGGAAATTATGATTGGTAAGGTGACTTGAATGAATTTATGCACAAGATGGCCAATTTGTTCTAAGTTGCATTGTTAAGTGATTTGTGGGGTTTATGTGAGTTTAATGAACATGGGGAGATGCCTATTGATGATGGTTATGAACATAGAAGATATTGAGACTCATGGCTTCTATGCCCTAAAATTTTAGAAAGGGTAGATTGGACTCAACGGAGTCATTATAAGTTCAATTAAGTGCTAAATGAACTTGAGTTGAAATCCTACGATGCTTGGATTTCGTTTGATTAGTGAAGTGAAGCATATAACTTCCAAATTTTAAATGGTTGGTGATTGTGATGTGTTTTGTGGATTTTTAGTCTTGGGAATTAAGCCGAATGACTATTGGGATTTGGTTACAAACTTTAAGGAATTATTACGGGGTGAATTTGTAAAACACATAAATAATGAAATGTGTTAGTAAGACTCAAGAGTCGTTATAAGGCCAATAAAATGATAAAGAGCCTTGGGTTGAAACCCTACAATGTTTGGGTTTGTTTGGGTTATGTTTGTGCACAGGGTTTTTGGTTGTGTCCTATGGCGACACTTATGTTATGGAGATGAACTAGAAATATATTTTAAGCATGCTTGTTAGAGCATGGGATAATGGAGACCCATATAAGGTCACAAGAATATTTAAGAGAAGATTAAGAAAGAATTCTCTTCTTAAGGATTTTGGTTGCGTGCTTATAAAAGCACTTGTGAGAAGTGACTACGGAGTAGTCATGATGTTTAGTATGAGGTTGGTGTTATTGATCATGTATGACGATTAGAACTATGATTGAGTCCGGTGTACTTAAAATAGAGACTGAAAATAATAAGGCTTGAATTGTGGATATTTTGAGACTAGCGTGGTAGTCTTTGGTTTGATTTGAGTTGAGGATTTGGGAAGACCTCATATTATATTTTATTAAGCTGATAAGCTATACTTGATTGGGTTGATGACTTGAGGACTAATAAGTACCTCAATACGTAGTTTTGAACTAAACTTGTAAGTTAGTTAAACACATTGGTTATATGCAAATATATGCATTGTTCTTGATACTTGGTAGAGCATTATGTCCTACTTGATTATATGCAAATATGTGCATGAGTTATGGAATTTCATGGAGCGTATGCCTACTTGTTTATATGCAAATATATGCATGGTTTATGAGTTTTAGTAGAGCATTATGTCCTACGTGGTTATATGCAATTATGTGCATGGTTTATGAGGTTGTTGTAGAGCATTATGTCCTACATGGTTTAATGAGTCCGATAATTATGAATTTGGTCTCATTGGTTTATGCAAGTAAATATTTACTTGATGGTTTGGTTTAAAGTCCGGTGGCGGGTTTGGTTGTTGTGTCGGCAATGGGACGATTCATAGTCTTTGGAAACAATCGCTATGAATCGTTGCATTGGTTCCCTTTCTCCTCACTATTTGGCCAATAGTGGGATGTGATCTCGAGTTATGCCACCTAGCGACATCGAGCTCTCATTTCTCATCCGGAGGCGGATGAATGTAACTCATTACTCAAAAGGAAATCGATGAGTTGTGATTATTTGGGGAGGAAACCCGGGGTATGATTGATTGGGAATTGAGCCGAATCTTGGTTTGAGATTTGATCTCATGGTAAGTTGGTTGGGTTTTGAACCGGATTTAATTATAGCAGGTTCGATTACATTCTTGTTACGCATGATTATTTATGAGCATTTATATGAAAAATAAGATGCTACTTGATTTATGTGAGTTTATGTGCTTTAAAAATTAAGTACATGTTTCATGATGGTATACTAGCATGATACCATGATTTTATAAGATTGTGCATTTATGCCATGCCATGTCATAATATGCCTCATGTTGCATTTAGAAACTTACTGGGTCATTATGACTCACTCCAGTGTGATTGTTTTCCCCTAGTGTGTGCGGTGATCCCGTTGAATGCAGCCGGCCGGATAACGACTTTTAGCGGTGGTTTTCAAGTCAAAAGCTTGGAGTTATTTATTATTATGTTGTATTTATTGTGAGGCTCGATTGTAAAGTTATGTAGACTTTACTTGGGTAGATCATAGTGTTATATTATGGTTGTGTATTTGGGAGCCGGTCGTATTGCCGAGCATTTGTACCCTTAGTATTTATTTCCTTTGTTGTTTCGAGCATGTATGGCTCGTTTATTGTAGTTGTGGTTTATTGTTGTTCCTACCTCCAATAGTTTTAGTCGTGAGGTTTGGTTGGTGGTTTAGAATTGATTATATGGTTATAGTTAAATTGTTCCTCCGGCAAGTTATAGCCGTTGAGTGTTGTTTATCAAGTTGGGATTTTGATGGTTCCGGCCTTGGTTGCCGATGGTTTGTTCTTGGCGTGTCTAATGTTGCGTCACGTGCGTCCGAATTTTTGGGCCGAGAGATTTACTATCTCTTGGGTTGTTTATATTTAGGAGCTTGATAGTTCGGGTCCCATTATAGTTTTGCTTCCGAGTTTTGGTTTATTTTTCGTATTCTTTGTTATGGCTTTACCTTCCTGTCGTGAGCTGGTTGGCTCGCCTTTTGACTCGCACCATTATGCTTAGCAGGTGCTTGTCTGTCTTTTAGTTTGTCCTGATGGCACGACCTTGGGATCTCGTATTGAGATCCAGGTCGGGTCGTCACAATATCCTTCGTGATCAGCGTACGCATGTATCAAATCTTCTGATTCCTACCGTAAGTCTCTTCTTCACAAACTCATTTGGTTGATTTTTCAGATCTGTCGGATTTCTTTGTTGTTTTGGACTGTTGGAGCATACCTGTCTTGCTTATGATGCTTATGCATGCAATTTATGTGCTAAAATGATGCAATTTGGCGATTTATTCATAGCAAACATATGAAATTCATGCTATTTATTTTTGCGATGCATACTTGAATAATTGGCACTATTTGACTCTGCGATGCATATTTCATGTAACTGATATTTTTTGACTATATGATGCATGTTTGAGCTTCAAAATATTTTTTATGATGCGTGCTCATGCGATAGATTTTTTGGATACATGATGCATTTTTTTTCTTTTTTTGATATATTTTCAGACACATTTTTGGATGCATGTATGCAAAATGTAACAGGAATACTTTATGCAATAATATACATTTTTACGAATGCACATGCTGCAGAGATGTATGCCAAATGCAATAGAGATACTTTCTTTTCAATATTTGCAACATTTTTATTCAAGCGAATGCTAAAATGCAATTATTTGGAGATACTCATATATGATGCATGAATAAGTTATTTATCACTTTTTCATCATTGCTATGCATGGAAATGCAAATGCACTGTAGAGAAATATTCACAATGCTTGCTAAAATGCTTCATGGATATTTTGCTTTGAACATGCATATGTATTTCTTCTTTTTTAAAGTAAAAAGATGCAACATCTTTTTATGCATTATGCAAAATGCAACTATATATATATATATATATATATATATATATATATATATATATATATATATATATTTGACGATGGTTATTTATGCATGCAAAAATGCGATATATGCAACACGCTCTTTTTTTTCTTCTTTTTCTTGGTATGCAGGATGTAATATTTAATTTTGCATGCAACATACATTATATGTGTTTTTTTTTTTTTGAAATATGGCATAATTTAATGACATGCATAGGAGGCTTAATAAAAGATAAGAATTTTACCTCTTCCCTTTTTCTTGATGATAAGATGTTGCCGCTTTCCTTTTTCTCTCTCTTTTTTTTTTCAGACGCGCAGGACCTTGACCAGGATTCGGGCAAGCTGCGATAAAGTTTCAAACATTTATAACTCAATGCCCTTGCCGGCACGGGTTTTGGTGGAGTCTTCTGGCTTTAGTGAGTTCCTGCGGGCTTTCCGTCCCTTCCGTAGTTATCTGCCCATTTTTTAGGTTTTGCGGGACTACTAGTGGGACACCACCCACACTTTCATTTCGGTGGGGGGAGGCTACTTTGACCAGTGTGATTTTCTTTGCTACCACGGGTATTCCTACGGCATCGGCAGAACTTTGGAGCCATTATACCCTTCTTCATCATCACGACGTGGTGAAGGATCTCCTGGGTTTTGAACCCGAATATAAGTCTGCAGATGAGATCTTTATTGGTAGTGTCAAGAACTGGCTTCTAGAAAACGCCGGGCAAGTTGATGAGAATGATAGCGAGACCGTAGCTCGCGTTGCCAGGGCATTCTTGTTCTTCTTTCTGGGGATGTCACTTTTTGCCAATTCTTCCACCACTTTGAGGGTCTCCCTCCTAGGATGTCTGCGGGACTTGGACCATGTTATTGATTATGACTAGGGGTAGGCAAGCCTGACTGAGCTTTATGCTTCTATGGATAGGGCAAGTCGCAATGATACGCCGACTCTTAATGGCTTTGCTCCGGCTTGGAAGGTATCCTTCCTCTTTTCCTGCTTTTTTTTTTGTCGGCATTTTTTTCTTTTTCTTTGATGATTCTCTCTTTTTTTTCTTTTTCTTTCTTTGCAGTGCGGACCTACTCGGTTTTTCATTTTACCCCAGGTCCATTGCGCCAACGTATTCATGAGCCACCTTTCTTGGCTGAATTTGTGAATGCCAATCGAGTAGGGAAGGATCGGGATGGCCACTACCTGGATACGGTGATGATGCGAGATAGGATAGTCAGCTTGAGCTCAGGCACTGTGCATTTATTCCCCTTGAGGGGTCTGGTGGGGCCGATTACATTCTTCTGGAGATGAGCCGATCTGGGATCTTGATGGTGTCTATTATGGTTGATTTGTTGTATATTGGCGAACGGGTCAACCATCAGCATTCTATGCTTTCGACATTTCTAGTGACACCTCTTATTCCTCCTCCTTGGGTGATTGTCCCAGACTTCTTGCCGAATAGGTATCTGTACCTGTCGAGATATCTTATGCCTCTGAGCAATTATCCAGTCATGGCATGCGAGGAATTCCTGAGGACGGTCCTCCATCTCACCCCTTTAGCGGATAGGCGTGCTTCTTACGTCCCTGACAAATCGAGGCCTTCTTGTCTGGCTCCTGACGTGCAGTTGGTATTTTCTGCGCCTGCCGAGGCTTTCTCCACCTTCCGGTATCGTCGCGACGGAAGACTTGTGGAGGAAGTTTTACCCGATGTAGACATCCCCGAGGAGTATCATGCTCCAGAGCAAGCTCGTGTGGTAAATATATTTCTTGTCCCTCTTTTTTTTTTATACTTGCCTTTTTTTTTTTTGCAGATTGACATACTTTCTTTTGCTGTCCCAACACCTTTTTTTTTTTCAGGTCAATGTATCGTCGTACAAGAGGCTGTTGAGAGGCTTCTTCAGCATCAATAAATTATATCAGCGGCTGATGGACGATTTTTCCTTCGAGGAGAATGATGTTGTGAGGCGGAGGCTAGGCAAGGGATGATGATGATATTGATAATGATGCGGTTGGCGGATCAAGTTGTGCTTAGGCGAGGGGACGGGAGTACAGGATTGGCGGGTCTGACCCTCGAGTCATGGGTGGCAACCTTAGATGGAGCAGATCTTCTCGCGCTCATTATCTCCATTTACCTGCATTTATTAGCTTTCTCTATTTTTTTCTTTCTTTTATGTACCAGACTCTGTACACATTTCTAAATACAACGCGATATTATTTTATATGATGCATGAATTAAAAGTGCAGACTCAATTATTCTAAGAATAAAGAAATCTAAATCATTATCTCGGGGTAACGGCACACTGGAATTTACAGATGGAAATTTAGGGGGATACATCTTCGATTTAAAAGCGGGCTTTTACGGCACTCATGTGGGAAGGAAAGGCGGCCGCCTCTTCTATGTTTGATATTTCAATTCGGCAAGCGAGGCTATGGCCTAGCTTAAGTATTTTCTCCCATTTCTCGTGATCAAACAGAGCCAACGATTGAATGATCGGGGCCGAAACGAGGATACCGAGCGTATCGGGAACAATGGTGGGGCTCTGGCGCAACCCATAATGGAAGGCGCCCGCGCCAAGTGAATGGGTGGCGCGGGACTTCTTCTGATCTGTTTCGACCCTTGTTTATGCACTTGTGCCCAGTCGTCCATTTCTTTAGCTTTTAGTATAAAAAGAGAGCGAGGCAGCGTGCATTTTCATCATTCACTTGCTTTCTTCCTCTATTCAAGTCTTTTGAGTTCTCTTTTTGCTCGTCTCCCTTTCCTTTTATCAGATATAATTTTTATTTTTATCCGGAGATGTTGCTCCACGCTTTGGAGATAGAGATTTATGAGAATGCTCGGATTTTGGGTACTTTCTTTGCGGACAGATGAGCGAGAGTGGTTTGAGCACATCTACGGGTATCGGCACCTGCTGTCATGGCGGACCTTTCGCATTAAGCGGACATGTTGAGGGAGCTTCCGAGTTACAGTAAGCAGAGCACCTTTTCACCTTTGCCTAAGCGAGATGTGTCCCACCTTTGAGGAATTTTGTGCTATGGTGGGGATGCACCTTACTTGGACCCATTCTTTGTGCCTTGGCATGAGGCGTCTTTTCATGGCAATACGAGGGTTGTTTCTTCGCGAGGCTACTCGGGTTTACAACGAGTTAACTTTAATTTGGTTGTGCTTCCGGTGTTTATCTTTGAGTCACGGGGAAGATGACCCCATTTATTTGCGGTCTTGGTAGGCTCTTTTCTTTGCCTCATGGGAGGTACCTTCGGTGGGCGACCAGTTATAGATGTGCGGATCATGGACTGAGTGCTGGGGCTCGGGGCCGCCGGGTAAATATCATCCAGTGATTTTGGCTGAAACCTTATTTGGCATGGATGCCTTTGTGTGCAGTGATGAGATGTTTTCCTCAGGTAGCCTTTGTTGATTCATATGTGG
>CM028379.1:37067802-37110733 GCA_013146195.2 Codonopsis lanceolata | reverse complement strand
GCGAAGGTCCTCTGGTCATTTTTGGCAACAATGAAAAAGGAAGAACCAATGGATACGGATCCATTATTCATGAAAATCTTTCTATAGGGAAGGTTTCTCTAGTAGAATGCTTGAAGCACAACCAATTAAGCATCTCTCACCCCGACAAAGGTCTCGTAGGCCAATTTTCTTCAAATAGATGTGACATAAAGGATTTAGAATCTTGCTCAACTCTGGTAACGGACATAGACAAGGGAATGTTTATGTGATAGATTTGAATGCCCATGGAAACTGCTAATCTATTTCTTGTGGCAAACTCGCTAACCTATGTCTGGTGACAATTGACTGTTGTCTCCCTCTATCCCAAATTTATTCACTTTTTTTGTCAAATAATTATTTTGTTTGTATCTTTCTTTTATAGGACAACACATTTATCACTTACTCTTACTTTTTCATCCTACTTTAATTATGTGTCACAAGCTTTAAATAAAATTACGCATCAAACCAATGATAAAAATCACGTCAATTGTTTTTTTAAGTGTGTCTAGTCATAGAAGAATAATTTTGTGACAGGGATTTTGTTTTTAAACTTTGGAATGGTATTTAATTTTAGCTTTAATATTGATCATTATTTTTAAATAAATAGTACAATTCACTATTAGTATATTTGGATGTTTAATTATTGTTAATTAGGTTATATTGAAAATATAAAAATCACTAATAATTATACTTCAATTCTAGTCCCGACCTAGCAATTTTAGAAGGAAAATCCGGGCCAATACATTTTGGTTGATTTCAACCGTTGTAGTCCATGATAATATTATGAGAGAAATTCGAACAAGTCCTATGTGATAGAATTATAACCGGAAAAGTCTCATATATTTGTTTTAAACCGCTAAAGTACATATTTGGAGGAAAATGACGAAGATACCCTTAATAAAGGAAAGACGCTGAAAAAGTCAAAATTTATATGCTCAAATTGTTTGGCCGTCACTATGCAAAGTCACGCCCAAAATTTGGGCATTGCAAAGAAATTAATTAAAGGTCAAATTTAAAAGTCATCGCTAAAAATTTGGCGTCGCTCAAAATTTTGGGCATTGCATGAAAAAATAGGTGTCGCTCATAATTTGGGCATCGCTTTTCTTTACATAATACAAAATGTACTTTTAAATGTTAGAATTGTAACGTTTTCTCTCCTCATTAATTTCTTTCTCTCATCTCCTCATTAATACTCTCTCTCACCGTCACCTCACTTTGAATCCCCAAACCCATCATTCCCCATATAACTCTTCTTTCATCTCATTCAATTCTTCAATTCTCTCTCTTCTTCTCAATTTAATACTCCCTCCGTCCATAAATTATCATCCTAGTTGACCCGACACACGGATTAAGAAAAATAATTGACTTGATTATTTATATTGGTTTAATGTGTAGTTTCCTTTAAAGCTCATGTGTATGTGGCTCATAATTAAAGTAGGGTGAAAAGTAAGGGTAAAGTTGTAAAAATGATATTCTAAAAGGTAAGTTTCAAATTGACAATTATTATAGGGACGGACGAAAAAGGGAAAGAGGACGATAATTTAGGACCTGGGGAGTATATGTTAAGAATGGGATGGCTCATTAACTGTGCAACAGGCAGCCTCCCAGGACTATACGGATTTTGGACAAGCACATAGCAGATTGGCTTGAGCGATCACCTGTTTGGCCGAGCGATCACTCAATGAAGATTTCTTCGAGGGAGCTATTGGATTATGCAGTCAGGGCTTTTTGATCTGCGACACTCACCCCATTTTAGGGATTTTCTGCTTGTCGGGTTTTCAACCTTTTAAGGGTTTTAGGGTTTCTATTGTACTCATATAAATAGTTGTATACCTACAAGAAGGTGTGTCTCTAATAAAATTTCGATAGTCCGTTGGCCCTAATCTTCTTTGTAATTGATCCTATTATACTCTATTAAATTGTTTGCTAGTCACAGTACAACATACACAATATTATTTTTTTCCTTTTCGTAATATCAAAGTTGCTCTTCATTTCTCTCCATCAAAACACCCAACAATTGACTCATTCCTCCCGAAAAAATGACAAACCCACCTCCCCAACCAACGATTCCAAGAAGCACCACCCAAAACCATCAAACTCCAACCTCAAACCCAATTTCGATTCAACGAGAAAAATGCGAAAATTGGGTGTCATAAGTTCCTAAATAATGAAAAAGGACTCGTAAGTTGCAACAACACCCGCAATTTAGGCATCGTAAGGTGCTCTTCTTCTTCAAAACCAATTCACATGGAAGGTACTCTCATCATTAACATTGATGTCGTTGTTCATATCCTCCTTTCGTGTCGCTTTGTATTTGTTGATTTCTTTTATTGATTCCACTACATTTTTTTTTTGTCAATCGTTAAACAAGGGTAACCCACACAATATAAGAAAATGTCTAGTAATTTAAGTTCTATTTTGTCCGGTTTAGGAATCATGTCGATGGGCTCTATTGAGCATTGTTATCAAGTATTTTTCTCGATGAATAATTAGAATAAATATTATACGAAATGACAAATACAATATGATGATCACGCTACATGCAAGAGGGGAAAGAGGGGAGGAAGAGGGACATTTTAGGAAGAAAATTTATGCGGTTGAATAAAAAATAGGGAGTGGTTACAATTTCCAAAAAGAGACTGCTCGCAATTATTCCTAATATTATCTATGATTAATTGAGGACCGGTTCCCTTTTGGAAATTGTAACCGCTAACTCCCGATTTTTTCCCAACCGCATAAGTTTTTTTTTCCTTTTTTTTTCTTCTGAAATGCCCTATCACCTATCTGTCCTGTCTACTTTCACCCGCAAGCGAAAGGTGCATTAAACACTTCGATTCAAGACGCAGCGTAACAACGAGGGCTTTAATTAGAATATCTACCTTAAACTCTCATGGTGAACCAATCGAACCAAAGAAGGCTGGATATGCTTTTAGTAAATATTTCGAAATAATCCTTTGAATGCATACCCACCCACGAAAGTTACTTGAATCGAACACATAATTCTTGAACATAAGGGCTTACCTCTTGCTACAAACAACATAATAAGCAACAAGCATCAATGTTAAACAATAGAAGTAAATATATAGATAACTTGAAGCGAGAATATACACCACAAAGATAAAGGCTAAAGACTATATGGTTCTCATAGATGTAGGCATTGAAGACTTCGATTGTTGGCGTCGGAATCTTTGATATGGGCATCATTCATTTTTGGAGTCTTCGATGAGGGTGTCGGAATCTTTGATGTGGGTGTCGTTCATTTCGAGTCTTTGATGTGAGCGTCGTTTATTTTCGAGTCTTCGATGTGGGCGTCGTTTATTTTTAGGAGTCGTCGATGTGAGCATATGAATCTTTTATGTGGGCGTCGTTCATTTTGGATCTGAATCGTCCTTCATTTATTTACCCATACAAGACAATGGAGGTATTCGGGATAACCAATTAGCCGATCTAGTTGACCAAGGATTCCTCAAATCTTGGAGTACAAATTAACCGATCTGGTTAACCAAGGTTTGATGAAATTCAGCTTGCCTACTAGGTGCTTTTATGTTGGTGAGACGAGGAAGGAGGAAAGTGAGCTGTGAGAAAAGTTTACACTTATAAACATGAAAAAGGAAGAAAAAAAGAATATGAAAGGGTGGGCTTTTTCATATCAGGCATCTTCTCCTTTGTTGGTTTCATGATTCTTATTTGAGAAGGCACTAAGCAATGACTTCCTGGCATGGTCCTCTATGAATGCTTTGGAAGTGACGAATTATGTATAAGTAGGCCCGGCAATTGTAACCCATTACCCATTAACCCATCCAACCCAACTGACTCATTAATATTTTTGGATTGAGGCGGGTAACCCGTTTCAACCCAATAATATTAATGATTAAGGTTGAAATGAAATCGAACCTATTACCCATTTCAACCCGTTACGGTTCATGCTATAAATTTATGTTTTTGGGGAAATTTTTTTGGGTTGTGACGGTCGACCCACTTGAACCCAATTACCGTTTCAACCCAACCCATTCCGACCCAACCCATTTCAACTCGTTTAACATTTGGGTTCTAATGGATTTTGATCTGTTTCAACCCATTACCCATTCTAACCCAACCCAACCCACCCAATCGCCATGCGTAGTATAAGCAATTAATGGAACTGATGTGAGAACCCAATCCCCTTTACATGAATAACATCATTATAACATGTTTATTATGTGTCATGACATGTTAGAGACTTCATTTCATTCATATCATGTTTGCATTGAGTTGGTTAAGATCATAATAGAGTGGTTGTCTTCCATGCGTTGCATGTTTTGTTGTTTATGTTTCGAGTGTTCATCTTAGCATGTTAGCACCTAAATAAGTCTCATTGGATTCTTAGTACCTTGCATATAGGACTTATAATGTTCATCATGATCATTGCATGCTTGGTTGAAAGTTTAGAAGCTTTGTTGCTTCGTTTGTGTTTTGAGGTTGTTCATCGTTGCTTGTATTGCTTGCGTTTCGTCTTGAGAGATATTCGTTTGAGTTGTAGGTATTGAATGCAAGCCATAACCATGTTTATGCAAGCCTTATTCATGTTCAAGTCATCCTAGTTTAAGTTGGGTTTGAATCGTGTTTGATTCGTTGACCTTTTGTCGAGCGATTCCAGCCATGTTTTGGCTTGTTTCAGAGGTTGTTCGGGTGTGTTTCCGACTTGTTTTGAGATGGGTTACACCTTAGGATGGTTTCCCATGAGTTTGGAACCATTTAGGACTAGTTTTCAACAAGTTTAGGGTCTGAACCTCGCGGCGCATTGGTTTTTGGACATTGGCTCGTTGAGATGCCGAGAGCACATCAAAATGTGCAGGCTGGAAGCAACAGGACCATGCGCTCGCATGGTCCCTTTTTGAAGCGACCGCTTTGTCCAGAAAATACACATACGGGATTTTTTTTATTGTTTTGGTTGATGACTCTCATACCCTTGGCCCTTAGACGTCTTAGGTGACTCAAGCCACCTTTGTTGACCCTAGTCCAACCTCTCTAAACCCTTGGATGAGTCCTTATCAAGGGCTTGCATCCCTTGGCCAATAGGAAGCCATATAACCTCCATCACTTGGATTATGGTTTTTGATGTGGCATAAATATCAGTCATACGGGGGGTGCCGAAATTCGTCTTGATCCGTGAGTCGTTCGTTGACCGAATCGATGATGAAATCGTTGATTTGGTGATGAAATCGTCGTTCGGGTCGGATATCTGGCTGCATGTAGGTATCTGCAAAACAAACACCGTGAATGGTGGGGGATGTCCCCCAAAACCCTCCGTGAGAATCGATGCAAGATCAAGAATATAGGAGGGTGCGTAGCCCCCGTGTGTGGAGTGATAACTGTAGAAGAGAAATAGCGTATGAGAGTCTGTCCTACTATGAGATAGTAGGTTTTATTTATACCTGAGGGATTAGGGTTTACATGTTGTGCATGGGCCAGGCCCATGGTATTCAGTAGTCCTGTGATGAATAGTGGGCTGGTGTAGTGGGAAGCCCCCTCGCCCAAGCGAGGCCCAAAAGCCTTTTGTGGTGGATTAAATATAGGCACTTCAGTTTTCTTGGAAAGTATATAAACCATTTTCCAGCCTAATTCAGCCAATGGTGATCTTCAAGCTCCACATTTGCTGAGAGTAACCTCCATTTTCGTCTTTGGGAAGAACCCTAGCTTGGGTGACCATTTGCCGGAGTTCCGGTGATCTGATCGGCAATCCGAGACCGCCGAATCGAAGGCCTTGCCCTCCTCTACAACAATCCTTGGTTTGATCTTCCTTCCACCCATTATTCATAGGCTTAAGGTGAGTTCTCAATTCCCAGAATTTTCATGTTAAATATTATGACATGCCCCCTTCATTAATGTTGTTCTAATCATGCTTAGGATGATTTCTAGTGAAGTAGAATCCTCCAATTCAACCTATGAAAAGTGTGTAGGATTTTATGATTTCTATATGAAGTTGTGATTTTGACTTTGTGTAAAGCATGAATGTTGTTTATTATGTGCCTAGGAACAACTCTTGTGAAGGAATAAGTTTCAATTGTAGGTTTAACAAAATCACCAATTCGAGGGTTTGAAACTCGGGAATGTGTTTATGGCTAGTTTAAGGTCATGAACGGCTTAGTTATTAAGTTCTAAATGAACAGAGAACATAGAAAAGAGCAATGTGATGCATATAGTATCAATGCTCTACTTGGTTGCATTTTAGTAATGACTCACCGGAGTTGAGATTAGGGAGTTATTGAACAATACCGACTCCACATTCAATCCCTACGACGTTTGTAGTTCGTTAGACTAATGAATTAGCTTACGATACTTTGAGATGGATTGAAGTGTATCCCTTGATGTTTGTGTGCTTGTAAGACTCAATCGAGTTCTTAGGCGGTTTATATGATTGTGTGAAAGAAATGCATAATCGAAAGCATGTTGTAGTATGATATATCTATTTGACATGTTGAATTCACTCTTGTCGAATTCCTAGTTGATTCCTTAATGAGTAAACACCTACTTGTTGAATAAGTTCGTTCTTGTCGAACTTGTTCCTTATTTGAGTTTATATGACGAGTAAACATCTACTTGGCATTGCATTAGTCCAGCTGACATATTTGGTTGAGTCGTTGGTGTGACAATGCATCGCCGTCACGAGTTATGGGACTCGTGATAGTGATGGGTTGTTATACCAGGTTTTTATCACACACCCCTCCACTGTTGGCCACAGTGGGGAAGTAGCCCCTTTGCTGTAACCAACAGAGCACATTCACAAGTCTAATTACCAAGTAGAGAGCTTGGTACCCGAGTAGAGAGCTCGGTACTTTGATACATCAATCACAGGTATCACTGGCACGATAAGTTAACGATGTGTATTGTAGGAGCTACGTAGCGGCACCAGTTCCATAACATATCCTCTTAATATGTGATTTACTTTATAGCACTTCTGTGAAACAATGTTCTATCATGGATATGTGAATTAAGTGTTTATAGAAATGAATGCTTTGATTGACTTGATATTAATGATGATATCTTGCTATGTATGTTGCATGATGCCATGACATGCATAATTGTTAACTCACAAAGTCTTTATGACTTACCCTCTCCCTTTTACTGCTTTAGATCCGAGCCGTCCAGGTACTTCTCGTTGAGGCGTTGTAGGGTTCGTGCTTGTCCGAGATTACTCGCGGCGAGGTTGTTATAGATGTCCTTCTTTTGATCTCTTTTGATCTCTTTTGTAAGGACGTTGGGTTTAGCAAGTCATTTATACTTTGCTTTGGGAACTTGATTATTATATTTATGTCTATTACTTGTAGTAACTTGTATCCTATTTTGAGCGCCGGCGCATGTACGCCGAGCCTTGTATAGTTGTAGTTGGTTCACATGTTTTTAGTCTTCCGCTGAGCATCTCATTAGCTCTTATTTACTTATGTTATTTCTCCGGCATGTTGTAGCCGTCGAGGTATATTTGCATGAACTGTTTAGTGTTGGGTTTCGGTTGTAAATTCGTCGATGAATTGGTATACTTGTATTTAATTGCTATATCAGGTTTAAAAAGTTTTAAATTATTCCGGCCTTTTTAGTGCCGAGTCGCGCTTCATCTACAATGGTGTGTCACGTCATTTTCTATAATTGAGTCTTTGCATGTATTGTAGTCCTATTTGGACGACTTGACTCGTGATTCCTCCTCGGGGTCTGGGTCAGGTCGTCACAACTAAGGGAAACAATTAATGAGAGAGGGAGAGAGAGAGAGGCTAGGTGAACAAAACTAAGAGACTTTTTGTCATTCCCAAGGTGAGAGAGAGAGAAAGTAGGACACCTTTTCTCATTCCCAAAATCTAATATTTATTCTGATGCCCAGATTTTCATTGCGATTCATAATTTTGGGCGAGGTTTTCTGTTCCAATGCCCCCACTTTTTGATTGCAATGCCTAATTTTGGGAGAGGTCTTGTGTTTCGATGCCCAATTTTTTTATTACGATGCCTAATTTTGGACAGAATTTTGTGTGCGTGTCTTTTATTCATTAAAGGTATCATTGTCATTTTATTCACAAAAGTATACTTTATCAATTAAATAAAAAGAAAGTGAACTGGAAAGGTTATAATTTCATCATATGGGACTGACCTGGTTATCGCTATTTCTGAAATTGTAACCGCTAAAGTACCTTTTTAAATAAAAAAAAACCACAAAAGTTCTCTTTTGTTAATTTCTTCCTAAAATGCTCATCAAGTCATCGTCTTCTCTCTCCCACGTCCATTGAATCGAAACCTATCATTTCTACAAATTTCACAGTATGCTTTAATTTCTTCCTCTCTCTCACTCTCTCTCTCTCTCTCTCTCTCTCTCTCTCTCTCTCTCATACGTTTTATTTATCACTAACACAGTGCTGGCACTAGCTCCGTTAACATATTTTTTCGAATGAGTTGAATTATAGATAGATCCATACCTCTAATGGTCTCATAGCCAGTCCGAGAAGCATTATTTGATTCTTTCACGTGAGAGTTACATTATTTGATTCTTTCACTCGCTTTCTTTTCAATAGCTCCAAGTATATTCAGAGTATGCTTTCGCTTCTCACCCTCGCCGACATAGCACTTCCGTCAGAAACTTCTTCATCGGAACTGGAAACAAAGATATTATGCA
The DNA here is from genome assembly GCA_013146195.2 of Codonopsis lanceolata. Taxonomy (NCBI): domain Eukaryota; kingdom Viridiplantae; phylum Streptophyta; class Magnoliopsida; order Asterales; family Campanulaceae; genus Codonopsis; species Codonopsis lanceolata. The sequence goes on along the minus strand of CM028379.1, from coordinate 37,102,080 downwards.
GACGATCCTAATCCTAATGTTTTTTTTCTCTTAAGCTGCTTCCCCACTCTGCTTTTAGTCCCCCCCCCCTCTCCATGATATCAGGCTTTCGCTGGGCTGTAGAAATTTCCAAAGAATAAGATGGACACGAAAGAATTCTTGCTTTCATGGCTTCTGGGAGATCCAGGGAGATTTTGCTCTTCTTGGCCTCGAGGAGAAACGATGCTAGTCTGATTATATAGGTAGTCTCCCCTATAAGAAAATTTGACATTTGATGCACGCATCGGGATTTTGCAATGCACGCATCGGTAGTTCCCCATGTCAAAATCTGATATTTGATGCACGCGTCGGTAGTCCCCTCAGTCGAAATTTGACATTCGATGCACGCATCAAATTTCGCAATGCAAGCATCGGATACGGCTTTTTCTTTTCTCCCATGTCATTCAAGCTCTTTTATGAAATTTCGAGAATCAATCAATGCACCAGCAACTTAGTCTAACGGAACTAGAAGTAAACTTTCCCAAGCACCTTTCTTTCTTCCACGTGTTGGAAAACTAGTGTTTTTAAATGAAGTAAATTGGGGCTTTGAGGCACTAATTTATTTGTGAGTCATTTATGTAATGACTATAGTAATTGTGGAATTATGTTCTTCTCCGTGAGTACATAAGAATACTATATTTATTTGTCCAATTCGGATATCGGATGAATAAGTTATAGAGGATTAAAGTAGGACATTAGAAGTGTTGGAAGTGTGTTATCCCACACTGGAAAAATATGAAAGGCTTAAAGGGTTTATATACAAAGGCTCCCTTGTGTTGGGTAAGATTGTATAGAAAGAACTATCTCTCCCACGCCCGCAGGGGGGGTGCAAATCAAGGTCCAATTTGGCTTGGAGCGACGTACTCGTGTTCCCGCACATGCGGACACGAATGTCGGACCAAATTGTGCTTACCTAGACAAACCCACCTTTTGCTCATTTTTTTCTTTTGAATTTAAATTCAATTTTAGTAACTCTAACATTAAAGAGAAAATTAATTATGTCTTAATGTCTGCTTTACTTGAGTGGTTAATGGGCATAATCAAAATGGTTTTAGTAATTAAAATGTGTTGATTTTATGGCCTATATAATCGAACCATTCTCCACAACAGAAAATACACTTTCAAAGAACACGAAATTCCTCTTCCTTTTATACACATGAATTTGCATTGCATTTTGTGTATCCTTTCCTTGGCATCCTGCTTGGTGATAGATTTCTAGCACTTGCTCAGTTCGTCGGAACTTCCAGTGCATAAGTCATCCGGTACCACCGTTGTATCCTGGGAGACGATTGTCCCGTGTAAGAACTCCACGCACTTACAGGGAGTGGGACGAATAACGTTTCAAGGAAACTGTGTGATTCACAACCTCGGTTACAGTCTTCTTTCCACCAGTAGACTTTCATACCTTCACCAGCAGACTTGGAACAAAGCCACCAGCAGACTTCGTATCAAGTCACTAGCAGACTTGGAACAAAGCCACCAACAGACTTCGTGGCAAATCATCAGCAGACTTTAGTTCAAGTCACCAGCACACATCACAAGTCTTTTTCAACCAGCAGCTCTAATGGTTTTGTTTCCTTTATATATTAAATTATGTAAAATTGTATAGGGATTTACCTAACAATCTTGAAACGTTATTATTATTCTGTTTATTATTGTTATTTTAGATAACAATAATTTCTTCTATAGAGAATATTATAATCTTACAGATTATTGTCGTATTTCTGATATGACTAACGAGAACAATACCTTAGCTCCTAATATTGGAACTAGAACTGAAAAGACTGCGACTGGAGACCCTTCGAACTCGAATCCTACTATGACCAATGTTACAGCTATGACTCAAGTGGTGACTATTCCACATCTGCCGGTGAACCATTGTGAGAAAATGCAGAAATTCAAAGGGTTGAATTTCAAGCGCTGGTAGAAGAAGATGTTGTTTTACTTGACCACGCTTCATTTGGCAAGGTTTCTGAAAGAAGACACTCCAAATGTTGGTGAAGATGTTGATTTCCAAGCCGTTAGTGCTTTGGATGCATGGAATCAATCTAATTTCCTTTTCAAGAACTATGTACTGAAAGGGTTTGAAGACTCGTTGTACAATGTTTATCATTTTAAGAAAACGAAAAAGGAACTATGGAACTCTCTTGACCACAAGTACACCTCCGAGGATGCTGGGGCCAAGAGGTTCATAGTTGGTAGATTCCTAGACTACAAAATGACAGATATTAAATTTGTGTACAGTCAAGTACAAGAGCTGCAAGTGCTTTACTTTCAGATTGAGACAGAGGGGATGGAAGTTTGTGAAACCTTCAAGGTGGCTGCAATTATTGAAAAATTGCCTCCAGCTTGGAAGGATTTCAAGAGTTACCTAAAGCATAAACGAAAGGAGATGACTGTTAAACAGCTTGTTGTTCGTCTTCGCATAGAAGAGGACAACAGAGGCAATGAAAAGAAAACGGTCACTTCTATGGCTACCAAAGCCAATGTTGTGGAGCATGGTCAAAGCTCAAAGGGTAAGGGAAAGTTTGCTAAAGATGGAAAAGGGAGAAACTTAGGTCCCAAGGGAAGAGTTTCTAAGAAGAAGTTTCTTGGAAACTGCTACAACTGTGGAGGCATGGGTCACAAGTCCACGGTTTCCAAGAAACCTAAGAGGGAGTGTGAAGCCAATCTTGTGGATGGCATCGCTTAAGATGTGTCGGATATCAACCTTGCTGTGGTGATCTCTTAAGTCAATTTGGTGGGTTCAAACCCAAATTAGTGGTGGATTGATACCGGTGCCACTAGGCATGTTTGCTCCAATAAGGAGATGTTCAGCACCTTTGAAGCTATCGAGGATGGGGAAAAGATCTACATGGGAAATTCTGCCACCTTCGATATCAAAGGTCAAGGGAAAGTGGTTTTGAAGATGACTTCTGGGAAGAAATTGACTCTCAACAACGTGCACTATGTGCCTGAAATTCGGAAGAATTTAGTGTCCAGATCTTTTCTTGTGAAGCATGGCTTCCGTGTTGTTTTTGAGTCTAACGTTGTAACTTTGGCTAAAAGTGGAATGTTTGTAGGCAAAGGGTATGTTAATGATGGCATGTTTAAGCTATCTGTAATGGTTGTCAGGCCTAAGAGCAATAATAACAAGAACAAGTCTTTTGTTTACTTGCTTGAGTCTTCCAATTTGTGGCATGGTAGACTAGGACATGTTAATTATGGTACTTTACGTAGACTAATTAACATGAATTTCACACCAAAATTCCAAATTGATAAAAATCACAAGTGTGAAACTTATGTGGAAGCAAAAGTTAACAAGAACGTCCTTTCATTCTATTGAAAGAAATAGTGAACCAATCTGATTAATTCACACTGATTTATGTGATTTTAAATCAACACAATCACGTGCTGGGAACAAGTACTTCATAACTTTTGTTGATGATAGCACTAGATTTTGTTATGTATATCTTCTTAAAAGTAAAGATGAAGCAATAGAGAAGTTTATTCTCTATAAAGCGAAGTTTATTCTCTATAAACCGAAAATTGAAAATCAACTTAACAAGAAGATTAAGATATTAAGATGTGATCGTGGAGGTGAATATAAATCACCATTCGCTGAATTTTTCGCTAGGCATGGGATAATTCACGAAACCACTGCACCTTATGCACCTCAACAGAATGGCATTGCAGAGCGAAAAAATCGAACTCTTAAAGAGATGATGAATGTCATGTTGTTAAGTTCTAGATTACCACAGAACATGTGGGGAGAAGCTGTGCTGTCAGATAATTACCTTTTAAATAAGGTACCCTGCAAGTAGAGTCGTCAAAACGGACCAGCAGGGCGGACCAACCCGCCAAATGGCGGACCCCGCCAATCAGCAGGGCGGGGCGGACCAACCCGAAAAAATAGCAGACCAGCAATACTTTAACCCAACCCAACCCACCTTGGGTTGCTGGGCGGGGCGGATCAACCCCCCCAAAAATAGTTGGGCAATCAAATATTTAGAGTCTTTCTTGCAGGAGCAGGTATGAATGTATGATTGCCTTTCTTTCTTTAGAACATGAAATTGACATGTAGAAATTGAACAAACTCATGTTCCATCATTCATTAAAAATGGGGAGAAATTACATACTTTCTGGTTTGACTTTGATGGACTCCTAATTAATTAAACATCCTGCTTTAGGCTCAGCAACCCAAACCAACCCAAATAAATGAATAATTCCCCCACTTCACCGATTGCACTTGACTGGAATTAGGGGATTCAAAATCCCTAATTCTCTTATCATGTTGACCCCATCTTCTTCCATCTTTCTTGTGCCGCTGCAGTTGTTCACTCTAATAAGAGTCTTCCTCCCCATTTGTGATTTGTCGCTTGCATCAACCTATATAAACTCACTCTCGTCTATCACTGAAAGGTATGGCAGCAAAGGGAGGCCAACAATTGGGGAATAGCCATTGAAGTAGGAGAAAGGAGGAGAGAGAGGGTAATGATGGGAGGTAAAACAATAATGATAGGGTTTAAATACTTTATACAATATATATATATATACATATATATACATATATATATATATATATATACATATATATATATATATATATATATAATGTTAAAATTGGCGGACTAGCCCGCCCCGCCCCGCTTAACCCGCCACCCGCACGGGTCTAACCCAAAAAGCCCGCCTTTTGGCGGGATCGTATTTTTAAAACCCAACCCATCTTTTTAATATGGCGGGGCGGACCAACCCAACGGGTTTGGTCCATTTTGACGGCTCTACCTGCAAGAAGTTTGACAAAAGCCCTTATGAGATGTGGCATGGAAGAGTTCCATCCTACAAATACTTGCGAGTGTGGGGGTGTCTTGCAAAGGTTGTTGTTCCTTTACCTAAAAAGGTGAAAGTAGGACCAAAAACTGTCGATTGCATATTCATTGGTTATGCACATAACAGCAGTGCTTATCGTTTTCTTGTGCACGAATCTAAGATAGAAGACATACACAAGAATACAATAATGGAATCTCGAAATGTCTCTTTCTTCGAAAATGTATTTTCTTGTAAGAGAAGCGATGAGTCCAACTCATCTAAACGGGTACATGCATCGAAAAAAGAAGAACAAAAAGAGAATGAGCAAAGAGAGGTGGAACTTCGACGTAGCAAAAGAAGTAGGGTAGAAAAATCTTTTGGGCCAGATTTTCTTACCTACATGCTAGAAAGTGAACCTCAAAGCTATAAAGAGGTTGTGAGTTCCTCCGAGGGACCTCAATGGAAAGAAGCCATTAAAAGTGAAATTGATTCTATTCTTCAAAATCACACTTGGGAACTAGTGGACCTCCCTCAAGGAAGCAAACCATTAGGGTATAAGTGGATTTTCAAGAAGAAAATGAAAGTAGATGGAACAATTGACAAGTATAAGGCTAGAGTTGTAATTAAAGGTTATAGACAACGTGAAGGCCTTGATTGCTTTGATACATATTCTCCAGTTACGAGAATAACCTCCATTATATTAGTACTTGCCGCATTGCGAAATCTGGAAGTACATCAATTGGATGTAAAGACTGCCTTTCTAAATGGTGATTTAGAATAGGAGATTTACATGGAACAACCAGAATGATTTTTTGCACCAGGGCAAGAAAATAAAGTGTGCAAATTAGTAAAGTCTTTGTATGGCTTGAAACAAGCACCAAAACAGTGGCATGAAAAGTTTGATGAAGCCATGTTGAAGGGTGGATTTAAAATAAATGAATGTGACAAATGTGTTTATATAAAGGACACTGAAAATGGCTATGTCATTTTATGTCTTTACGTAGACGACATGTTTATCATTGGAAGTAATGAGAAAATGATTAAATTCACAAAAGATATGTTAAATTCAAGATTTGACATGAAAGATATGGGCCTAGCTGATGTAATCCTTGGAATAAAAATATCTAGAACGTCAGGTGGACTAACTTTAAGTCGGTCGCACTACGTGGATAAAATTCTAGATAAATTTAGCAAGGATGACTCTGGCATAGCTAGAACCCCTATAGACACAAGTCAACATCTATGAAATAATAGAAGTGAGACTGTATCTCAAGTAGAATACTCTAGAGTCATAGGGAGTCTGATGTACTTAATGAGTTGTACAAGATCGGACCTAGCCTATGTTGTGAGTAGACTAAGTAGATATATGAGTAATCCAGGGACTGACCACTGGAAAGGAGTAGTAAGATTACTAAGGTATCTTATATATACTCGTGATTATGGTTTGCATTATAAAAATGATCCAATTGTAATAGAAGGATATACAGATGCTAATTGGATCTCTGATATTAAAGACTCAAGGTCTACTAGTGGAAAATATATTCACTTTGGCAGGTGTAGCCATATCATGGAAGTCTTATAAACAGACTGTAATAGCTAGATCCATAATGGAGTATGAGTTTATAGCTCTAGATAAAAGTGGTGAATAAGTTGAATGGCTACGCCAATTTATAGAAGATATTCCAAGATGGGCAAAACCTGTGCCAGCAATTTGCATACTTTGTGACAGTCAATCAACTATTGGCAGGGCACAGAGCAACATGTACAATGGTAAGTCTAGACAAATACGTTGTAGACATAATACCATTAGACAACTATTCTCTGTTGGTACTATTTTTATTGACTACGTAAAGTCAAAGAATAATATTGCGGATCCGTTAACCAAAGGGTTAAATAGAGAGTTAGTTGAAAAGTCAACAAGAGGAATGGGTCTCAAACCTCTTGAAAAATAAGTCTTTACAATGGAAACCCAACCTAGTTGTAAAAAGACTTTTGAGTCACTGTGGGAGATTCATCTCTTATCAAGTGATGATTGTAATGTAAGAGGATAAGCATAAGGTTTTTAATGATTCTTGATAATCACCTATGTGAGAGAGAAGTGAGGCCACTTCGAAGAGAATTGTATGAGACTCAATTCTTAGACTCTCTTGCAGAACCAGGCGTATGTTCAGGGCCATGAATGAACATAACTATGAGAACTGAATTGTGTCAGGAAGATTCATGTGTGAAGTATGTAATCGTTTACACCAAATGCAGAACAGTTCAAAGACATCATGTCTACAGATTAGCCGATAAAGTTAGCATGCTTTCGCAAGGGAAGGTTCAAAGGTTAACACCTACCTGTCTTATGCAGGTTTCAACTGTTGAAGTCTATCACTGTTATCGTCAATTTTCTTCATGTGGAGGATTGTTGGAAAACTAGTATTTCTAAGTGAAGTAAATTGGAGTTTTGAGACACTAATTTATTTGTGAGTCATTTATTTAATGACTATGGTAATTGTGGAATTCTTTTCTGTGAGTACATAAGAATATTATATTTATTTGTCCAATTCGGATATCGGATAAATAAGTTATAGAGGTTTAAAGTAGGACATTGGAAGTGTTGAAAGTGGGTTATCCCACATTGGAAAAATATGAAAGGCTTGAAGGGTTTATTTACAAAGGCTCCCTTGGTTGGGTAAGCTTGTATAGAAAGAACTATCCATCCCGCACCCGTGGGGGGAGGGGGGGTGGTGCAAATCAAGGTCCAATTTGACTTGGACCGGCAGACACGAATGTCAGACCAAATTGTGCTTACCTAGACAGACCCACCTTTTGCACATTTTTTCTTTTGAATTTAAATTCAATTTTAGTAACTCCAACATTAAAAAGCAGATTAATTCTGTCTTAATGTCTGTTTTAATTGATAGTTTAATTATGTCTTAATGTCTGCTTTAATTGAGTGGTTAATTGATATAATCAAAATGGTTTTAGTAATAAAAATGTGTTGATTTTCTGGCATATATAATGGAATCATTCTCCACAACAGAAAATACACTTTCAGAGAACACGAAATTAATCTTCCTCTTATACATGACTTTCATACCTTCACCAGCAGACTTGGAACAAAGCTACCAGCAGACTTCGTAGCAAGTCACCAGCAGACTTTGGTTTAAGTCACCAGCAGAATACGTACAAAACGGCCAGCAGACTTCACAAGTCTTTTTCAACCAGCAACTCTAACGGTTTTGTTCCCTTTATATATTAAATTATGTAAGATTGTATAGGGATTTACTCAACACCACGTTCAGGCTGCCCCTGAAGCAACGAGTTGTCACGGAGTTGTCCCTTCAACAGTACTACTTTCGGGAAGGCTGACTTAGCGAGATTGCGAGGGGCAACAAGAAGTTAAGGCCGCACGGTGCTGTTGAAGGAATAACTCTATGACAGTGCTAGGCTAGAAGAAAAACTAACCGAGTAACGAAAGTTTTACGTATAATTAGAAAAAGGCATAACTGCTCTTGAAAGAGTATGAAGTTTCCTCTTGGACTAAGCAGTCTACCAGTGCCATCCTTGACTGCGCTGGGAAGTCTTTCTTTCCTTAAAGCATTAATTTGACTTTGATAAGATGCTAGGGAAATTGCTAAAACACAAAAGAGAATGGGAGAAGGGGTAGGTTTGAGTTAGGACGGATGGAGGAGTGGGGATGGAACAGAGTACAACTTTTACTGGAACAGAAAGAGAAAGAGAGAGAGTGAGAAACAAAACGAGGATTTGTGCACGTCTTTCGTTCATTATGGGTATCTTCATCATTTTTCCCTCCAAAAGTATATTTTAATAGTTTTAAAAAAATATCATTGACTTTTCCAGTTAACATTTCCCCACAGGGATCGACCCAAATTTCATCCTATCATCTAACCACAAAAACCCACTTTCATGCATCGTGATACTTCATTTGATAAGACAATGCATAGTTTGATATCAAACGATGCACACATTTGAGGGAGAAACAGAATAAGGATTTGTGCACGTTTTTTGTTCATTATGGGTATCTTCATCATTTTTCCCTCCAAAAGTATACTTTAATAGTTTTAAAAAAATATCATGGACTTTTCCAGTTAACATTTCCCCACAGGGATCGACCCAAATTTCATCCTATCATCTAACCACAAAAACCCACTTTCATACATCGTGATACTTCATTTGATAAGACAATGCACAGTTTGATATCAAACAATGCACACATTTATCATCGCGATGCATCGACTTGATATCACAATACATAAAAGTAAACTTTAATGATTTGATAATATTATCATGGATTAAAACGGTTTAAAATCAAAAAATTACAGTCAGTCAGTGGATTTTTAACTGCTTTAATCCACAATAATAATTTGTAACTCATAAAGTCCACTTTCATTAATCGGGGTGGATCATTTGATAAGGCAATGGCAATGCATCGTTTGATATCAGACGATGCGCACACTTGTCATCGTGATACGTCAATTTGGAACTATGATACATCATCATACCCGTGAAAAGTGCAATTGAGCAACTTGATAATATTATAGGATGTTAGAGCGGTTAAAAGTACACCAAAGAGGACCGGCCCAAATTTTCCCCAGGAAATCCATCAAAGTGAACTGATCTGAATTTTTTCCCTTTTTGGAACACTAATAAATGTCCGACTTAATCCAAAATTTTGGTGCTCAAACAGACCAAGTTGCGAAATAGCTGAAAATAAAAAATATATATTTCACTTTCCTTTGGCAACTGAATCTACATACACTAGGAACAAACATGAAAATTTTGAAACATTGTATCTAGCACCAGATTAGATCTTGAAATACTTGTAACCATACTCAGGGCTTGTCATCCCCTCCTCCCAATCACCCATGCGGCTACCACCAAAAACTACCTGTTGAAGTCCCAAATGCCTGCCCAGTGAAACACAAACAAGAAGGTAAAGCAAACTGTCAAATGGTGGATGCTGGACTTGGGCAATGCAATTTTTGCAACTATTAGAGTTACTACCTCCATTCCGGACAAAGAGTTCGCTAATCTATTTTGGGATTTTTCACTTGAAGAGTACTTTAAACAATTATGTATACAATCTCCATAATACAATCTTAAACCCTCCACATTTGAACTTCAAATCTTCTATCCCAGCACATGCCACATTCTCTACCTCATACAATCTTAACCCTACACGTGTATTTGTAAATAGAAGGCCGGGTAAAATAACAAGACACATGTAAGGCTAAGATTTAATGGGATAGCGAGTGTGACAAAAATTGAGATAGATGATTTGAAGCCCCACATTTGATATTATCACATTGATGATGCTAAAACAATTTTGTAGTTATGAACAAATCTAATGCTAGTTGTATATCCTTTAATTATTAAACTTTTCAAACATCAAAACTTTGGGTGGAACGGAGGGACTATTATTCTTGAAAGAAAACAATGACCCCCGGCTCACGGATAATACTAACATTTGATATAAGCCTGGATGGAGAGGACTTACTCTGAGCTCAAGACAGTTAGGCAGTTGAGGAGAACATCGATTGCCAAGATATCAGATGTACCAAGGTCTACCCTGTTCCAAATATTTTATGTTAGTGGTCCCTTTGTGGTTGAAGATATCAAACAATAGAACAAGCAAAAACGAATACTCCCTCTGCCCCAATATATAGTCCTACTTTGACTTTTCTTAGTCAACTTGATTAAACTTTGACCAAAGATTGTAAGAGATTGTTTGTTCTTATGAATTTTAAAAATTGTTATGATAGTTTCTTCATATTCTTTGAATGATTTACATTTTATATCCTAAACCATAACAGATGCATGTTCAATAGTAATTTGATGTGTCTTTAGTTGATTTTCTAAATGGTAAGTGGACTATTTTTTGGGATGGAGGGACTATCACATAACAATCATCTTTAATCAGAAAGCTCTTCATACCAAACCCGACCCCAGTTGTCCTGAAACTCAACATCGCTGATATCATGGAATGACGAAGGCATCACCTTAGACCCCTTATCTGAATCATAGAGCGGATTGTAGTCCATCGATGAATTTGCCAACTGCAATCATTAAGAACCATAATTTTAAGCATTTTCTAATGTTGTCAACACCCAAAAATATACTAAACACCTGCTACTTTCCACCAACAACACGACATTCAAGTCAAGATCATCAAGCAGCAAATTACTTGCATCCTTCCAATTTCATCAAACTCGAGTAAGATATAGTATAGATATTAATCATAAGCTAGGTTGGCAAAACATATGGGTCATCATACATATCAGATTTGCATTATATTATATTTTTGGAAGAAGTGAAAAGTAAGGGAAAAGAAAAAGCATGAGCTTCCTCACAGTTGGCCAGCTTTGTTTCCATGGGATAGCCTCTGAGCAGATACTAATGGAAATTTCTGCAACGTGTCTCGTAAATATATGGTGTGTGTGTGTGTGAGAGAGAGAGAAAGAGAGGGAGAGAGGAGGGGAAGATCAAAATGGTATTTATCTATTTCAACAAGTATCAAGTCATGCCCCCTTAGCGAGAAAAAGAAAAAGGAAAAAAGTCTTGCCATCCAAGTATCATTTACTAGCAAGTTGTCATTTTTTTTATATGAAAGACACTCCTAGGATATCCATGATATTTGCCATATTTATTTATCATATACATGGATATATAGCACATTTCATGGTATTCAACCTTTGGATATGGCAGGCAGGTACACCACTTATATCTGGTAGAATTTTTTTTACTACTGTTAAATGTTGTCTTCATGGGATTGAAGTGTAAATATATCGACTTTCTCATTTAAATGTTGTACTACAGAATATTACCAAAGATGTCCTCTCCATCATCCAGACAAGAACAGCCCTGCCTATCATAAAAGTTCTTCATGCTTAAGGATGAGGTTAAAGAACGTTATTGGGAGAAGCTCCTAGTTACCATTGGCTTCACAACATCCTAATGCTCTTTATATTACCTGTTATCTTTACCATTAAAACTAAATTTTCTTACAAAGCTAAAACAAAAACTTGACCAACATTTGTGAATATGAAGACAAGCCAAAAGAGCTATTCTTGTTTTCAAGATTTCAAGATTCTTTTTTGCACAAATTAGAAACAGTTACGAAGTTCATCCTTAGACAGAAGCAGATAGATGCTAAAAGAATGTAGTTACATCGATCTTGAAAATAGTACAGAAGGCCAACCCATATGCAGCAAGCTAACTTGAAAATAGTAAGAGAACAACTGAATTTTTAAGATTGATGCAAAGAGAAGTGTGACTGTACCTGCAAATTAGATGAATTAAAAGCACCCAAGCGCCCCATGACATACCATGATTGAATGACCTGCCAAATATATTACAAATTGTATTAAGAAAAGCTAATATGGTTTCGCCACTAACAAGAAAATAAGGAAAACGGAACCTAAAAATAAAATTAGGTTACTTATAAAATATACAAAAAGAGCTTGGTGTAACAGCAAGAAATAGAAATCCAAAATATCCAAAGATCTACATACACTCCCAATCAGGTCAACATCCCGATCAGACGGTGATCCATACAACTCAAACCATATGTGGGAATCAACTGGATTGAAGCTGCCAATCACAATAAAATGTTATGAGAAACAAATTTAAATATATTACGAAGGTGTGCTAAAGGAACTAGAATCATAAATGAACCAAACTAAAAGCTACTCCCTACATCCCAAAATAAGTGCTCCCTATTCCATTTTGTGATGTAAGGGTCCCCTTTTCTTTTTTGGAAAGTTTTTTTCAAGTCAATTGTCCAATGTACCCTTTTTATTTATGAGATATAAAAGTAAATGGACCCCATTGATTTGACACCACTTAGTGATATTTCTTTTTCTTTTTTTGATAGGTAAGTGTGGCCCTTTGGTATGGGGGTTGGATAAAAAATTATACCAGCCAGGAAATCAAATAAAGTCAAACACTTTCTCACAACCCATTTATATTCAATAGTGGACACTTATTTTGGGACGAAGGGAGTAATATTTATGCTCATCATATATACTTTGAAGTTGTTGGGTCGAGTCATATGCACAGATTAGCCAGTATATATGATATAGTAATGCTATAAATCCATGTGCAAATTACTTATAATAAAAAAAAATCCATGTGTAAATTTACTGTTACACAGCATCAATACTTCAAGCTCTCCCAAGTCATAACTGTGTTTTCCAACGAGACAAAAATTGCAGTTATTATCACAAACTATTGTTTACTCATGAAAGACAGTAACAAGAACAAAGTATTGTTGACCCCAAGGGGTGGGAGAGATGGCAAGGGCACTTAACAAAGACGTTGAGATCATTGGTTCCAATCCTCACACCAACAGGGGTCACACTTACCTGTCCAAAAAAGTATTTTTGATGCAGGACACAAACACAAGAATAATTTAGATGAACTTATTATTAGACTAGTTTGCATTATTACTTGGAGATAATTTGTGTTGTAATTAAAATTTGAGATAATTATTATATTTAGGTCCCAAATCTGTTAGAAAAATACATGTAAACCTTAAATTTTCATGCACCTGTTACTTGGTCTTAGATGCAGACGCCCAATTTTCTCTTTAAAGTGTTCACACTACATGAGCAGGGCTCCTCTTCCTAGGACTTAAAGTTGCTAGGACTTGGTTTTTGCCATTGGCAAAAACAAGTATTACCAGCTCTACACTTCAAGAGAACAAGCATGCTGATAAAAGAGGAACCTAGTCACAGCTGATTAGATCTTAGATCTCCAACTGACAAGGACAGATAAGGCATCTCTTTAAGATTTTCATTTACCTTATCTAGTACACGTGGACCTTGACTTGAAGTTAGCCACCTGTGTCTTGTGTCTTCACATGGGTCACTACACACTTTCCTCTTCTAGCTAACATTAGAAGTGACAATCTTCATCAGCAGCGTATCGTCTAACTATTTTGGGTAAAACTACAATGCAATTAATCCCCACACATTACCAGTTTACACATGAAGACAGTCAACATAGCTCAACTAATCAAAATCAACTACACCAGCTTTATGCTTTGGATGCATGGATGTCAAATCATGAAAGTTGATTCAAACCCTCTCAACAGCTCCAATTATCCAAGTATAGAAGACTTTTTTTTTTTTGATAAGTAATCCAAGTATAGAAGACTTTACACTTGAGCATTGAAGAAGGTTCGCCAAAGTTCTTGAGCACAGTTAGCTAACCCTAGAACTCCAACTTGAACATTCATTGACATTCAAGCATTCAAGTGTTAGTTCTCACTAAACACAAGCCCTAGCATTCATAAAACCATTGATGACTCTCCCACCTCAAAGTTATTGAGAGCCTCATTGATTACACACGCATACACGAGAGGAATCGTTTCTTGTTTGAAGGACACATCACTTAGTGATCAAGTAGTTATTATACTTAAGTTTTCTTATTATAGACACTTATAAAAGTGTAGGCTGCAATTTGTAATAGCTAGTGGAGAAAACAATGCACTGTTTAAGTCTATGGTTGACCACCTTGGTAGCGGATGAAGCACCCTTTATGGTGTGAGCCACTTCAAATCCTCTGTCTCTCTTTTTTATACTTAAGTTAATCTTGAACTGCCCTTTTATTTTGCTGATTACTTCTCTTGTTTGCTGTTGTATATGATCAAACTTAGTACACTCAAATATGTTATTAACTGCCTCACAAGTAGAAACCAAGTATCATGCTTAGCATACTATATCAACACAGCATCTTCCTTGTCTTATTGCTTCACTCATTTTCAAACCCTACTAATTAACTTGCTAGTTTGAAAAATGTATTTTTGGCCTTTAAATCCCTTCAATCATCTTACTCCATTGCCCTAACTATTACCATAGTTAGTATCTCTGATAGGATTGAAGAGTTTAACAAAACGATGCCGAAAATATTGGATAGCCTATTCACCCCAACCCTCGGCCCCCCGCTAGCCTATCATTGCCACTTGGGACAAAAAGAGTTCCAGTAGGATTATTGTTAGAGTTAAACAAGTTCAATTATATTACAAGGATCATACTGTTACTTATAGTAGTAGAGTGTTAAGATTTCTTTTATCATATAAGTATCTATGTAATTCTTCATCTGTAGTTTCCCTTGATATGGCTCAGTAAAGACTAGAGGGAAGTTTAAAATTTCTTTCAAAACTTCATCCTTGGATTTACCAACTGAACTCAGAGTAAACTGAATGAATCAGTTATGGCAGCAAATAATGAAGTTCAGTAGGCTTGGTGCATTACGACTGTTACTAAATGAACAGTGTAGTGTTCAGTCGCTCATGTTCGCTGATTGCACAAGGACTGATTTGATCAGTAGATAATGCAATTCAGAAATTCAGGCTTACATGAGGGAGTATCTGCTGAAGGAAGTAGCAATGAGCTATGCAGCAGTTTTAAGTAATGCAAGAATGAACATTCTGATTTTTTTTTGATAAGTAAGAATGAACATTCTGATATAAAATAATCATACAAGAATCAGCAATTATGTTAAGAAATACTGAATTTCATATTTCTTAGATTACATAGAAATATATGCAAGTGGGAACAGTAGAATGAAGTAGGTTGAACTAACAAAATGTATTTTCATAAAATTCAGCAGAGGTCTACATAATAGTAGACATGCTTAGTACATACTCTAATCCCAGCAAATTAAGAAAACAAAAATAGAGGAGAAATGGGTACATAGCATTTCATCATTTTCTCCCAGCGAATTTTCTCACGTGCTCTGTGGGCTATAATGACGGAACGTGTGTGATGTGAGAATTTTAGAAGACATTCAAACAAGAACTTTTTGAATGCGTTGTGGGTTACATACTCAACAACTATGAACCATTATAGTTGTTATCAGAAAGATAATCACATTGAAGTGTGATATCATTCTATTCATTGCAATATGGAAATGATGCTCTATCTTCATTTCTAATCTCTTCACTTTGTCTTCCTTTAAAGGTATGGCTCCAGATAACTTGATCTCTTTTCAAAGGAATGATCTTTAAATCATAGAGACTAAGTCTTTCGAAGGATTGAAAGACTTAAATTAAGAACTGATTTCTTGACCAAATCTCTCTCTCTTCAATAGCCTTCACAGTACTTCAGCAGTTGAGTTCTAGACTCAACTCTGTGCATCATAATCTTCTATGTAGCTCTCTGTCTTGTGCTCTGCCAGTGAAGATCTTTGATACTTGTTTTTATAGAGGGAGAGGACTTTGGAGCCGTCGAGGTAATTGTTTTTATAGTGGGAGAGGACTTTGGGACCGTTGAGGGATAAAATAGATTTAATCGTTGGATTTACATCTTCAAAAGTACAAGTGTACTTTTTGACTTTTGGTTGAAATCCTTCTTGGATATCCCTTGAGCGGAGTGTCGGGCTTTTAGTTAAAAGGTGTGATTTGACGTTGGCATGTTGAAGCTCATTTTACAGAATTTGTCTGTTGTGTATTTGATGAAGTTAATATTTATTACACATAGTTTTTGAGTGTGAGTCTGTAGGCCCGGATAGTTTCAGCAGTCTTGAAGTGCTGTGCTGGAAGGACTAGTTAGTATGTTCAAGTACTTTCGGCAGGTAGCATCAGTGGCACCAATTTTCCTTGCAGCTGACAACTCTGAAGCTTGAGCATCACCTATGAGTGTGTCATGCATTCATAGTTGTTTGTGTCCTAGCCTACATTCACAAAGGATCTTATAATTTATCAGCAAGTGAATTTCCCAACATCATCACTTAATTAGAGTTAAATAATATACGAGAATTGTAAGCTTGCGCGCGGGGCTTAGGTTGCAGCTGAACCATCACAAGTGTAAGCATTCTTATCTTTCATTTTTCTGTCTTTTTTTCTAATTCTATTTTTTGTCTCAATCTCTGTATTGGTTCCGCCACTAGTGTTTGGCATGGCTTGACATCTTGTCTGACAACTTAGGTAGTGCCACCCTCCCATCTCTCCTTCTCAGTGTTTATTTGTAGAACGAGTCTCCGCACTTTGTTTTAGGTTGAACTTTTTGTTTGTTGGGCTCCAGGTTGTATAGGTGACCCCCTTTTATAATTTTTTTCCCTCCTGCTTTTTTTTCTTTGGGGTCAGACACATTGGCAACTTTATACATATTTTTGTTCTTAGTTTTACTTATGAAAAGGGTACATTGCATCTGACTAGTACTACGAAGAAGTAATACTTTTTACGGTTTGCAGGTTTTTGATTGAGTGCCCCTTAGCACAACGAGAAGGGCACCTTGTCTTGCACCTTAAATAGCTACGGAGGAGTAAGGAAAGAGGATCAAGCAAGTTATTACTCTCTAAAGCTGACTTTAAAAGCCAGGACAGAACCCGTTTTAGACTTGTGAAGATCTGGCCCCTTCTCTCGAACCCTTTGTTGAACCTGCAGAAATATGTTAACAAGCACATTATAGACATTCCAGCAAAAAATTACCAAAAAGATAAGGTAAACTGGGATTTCAAGTGGGATGACTGCCATCAGCTCTAAACACATACAACATCTTGCAAAAAACAGTTCTACAAGTTCAAAAGCAGTTGTTGATGTGGTTGACTCACCTTATCCTATCTTGTAAATTACTAATATAACTGATTAGCATCAGCACAACCATATGAAAATGGTCACAAGGGTTTTCGTGTTTGAATTGGGACCTAAAGAAGATAGATGCTGACTCAAAACAAAAAAAATTACTAGATGATTGGACATCATTCAAGATCAACACCTGTCAATCTCCATGTGAATGTCAGTTTAACAAGCCTTTTGCAGAATATAGTCAAAGACAAATATCCTATCAAAACATCATTTTTTCTTGAAAGTAAATGATCCAACCGAAGATTCAAATCACACAATATATCTAAAAACAGGGGCTCCATGTTAGGTTCAAAATGCCCACCGTACAAAAGTTTCTTTAAGTAATAATGATCAATAAAGCCTTAACATGTAAGCGTATGATGGAAATATTCCTTCTTCTAACAAGTGAAAAACAATTGATTAATTGGCTAGATCCTCAATATTTTTCTAGTGATAAGATCCTATCAAGGCATCCAAATGACCTAACTTCTCATCATCCATTCATATTCAACAGCAACCTCAAGAACAGAGCAACCAACATTACGATCTTTGCAGAGAATCATAACTAAACGTGTTTGGCACAAACACTATATTGTGGGCCCAGCTATGTGTCGCGCTCACAGTCATATCCATACAAAGCCTGTCCCAAGCATAAATAAGGAGGAGGTTTGCCAACGGTTGCGTGGCACCCAACATAAAAGATTGTTACATCACTATTATGAACATGAATTCAAAATATTTTTGCGTAGACCTTGCTTTGGACCGAACTGAATGGCGGAAAAGGATTCATGACCCATACCAAGACACAGGGATTCCACTCTTCTTAGTTGAGTTGAGTTGTTGAGTTGAGCTATACAAAATCTAGAAGCTTCATCTTCCTGTCCTACTCATCCTTCAATTCAACACAAAACCACTATCTAGCACAATTATCCACTCGCACTAAACCACACACATACACACAAGCCTCAGAAAACCACCGTGGGATCAATCACATGCAAAAAATGTTGATGCCTTGGATAAAACCAACACATGGACTATAACTACTCTTCGTTTGCAAGAAAACAATTCGTTGCAAGTAAATTTACAGGATCAAACACAAGGCTGATGGGAGTTTAGAAAGCCACAGAGCAATGCCTATGGCAAAGGGATACACTCAGGAGAGATTTCTTTGCAAGTGCCGAAATACTTTTGCCCCTACTGCCAAGATGGGAAGTGTTAGAACTCTGCCTGCTATGGCAGCTGCGAAAAACTTGAGCATTCGTAATGGAACATGGGGTATTAGAGAAATTTGGTAAATTATACGAAATAGAAAGCTAAGGTTGTAATTGCCAGGGTACTTAATTTTTTTGATAGATCAGTATGGCCATTTCCATAAGGATTGGAACCAAGGACCTCAAGGTTTTTGTTAGGATACTTAATTTCAACCTACCCTCATTACGAATAAGAAAATTCCAGCATACATACAGGAGGAAATGTCCTTACCTTTTTCCTCATCTGCTCTGGGTCCCCTACACTATCACCAAGAACAGCTCGAAGTTCAGGGTCGTTCCTACACGCATTTTCCAACACCCTGAAAACAACTCAACCACATACCAATAAGTATTTTATTTCTTTCTTGAGAAATAATCAAATAAATATTATTGAACCACAAAAAAATTATTCTGTAAATAAATAAATACACGAGGGTATATCAAATCAATATTCGACAACCATTTACACTCTCTATTCCTAAAAAGATTCTTGTTTGACTCGCCACACCAATTAAGAAAAAATTATTGACACTTGGTATAATTATTTGAATATTATGTATTTTTCAATGATGCCCGTGTGAGAGTTGGGGAAATCAATTAAAATAACAAAGATATCAAGAGTGAAATGTTATTCGAAAAAGGAAAAATTACTAAGTGGACATATTATATGGGAAGGCCTAAATGAAAAGGAATAATGGACTCTCTTTTTTAGAGCCAAGGGGTGAGAAAGATAACAAGGGAACTTAGTCAAAAATGTTTTGAGGTCCTTAGTTCTAATCCATATAACAATAAAGGGTCACACTTACCTATCAAAATAAAATAATGGACTATTTTTTTTATGAACGGATGGTGTATTTTGTTTTAAAATTTCAATAACTAAAAACTACTACTTGATATTAAATACTCCTTCCGTTCTACCCAAATAGTCCATGTTTGAAAAATATAATTATTAAGGAATATATAAGTAGAATTAGAGTTGATAGTAACTACAAAAATACTTAAGCGCAACTATTATAATTACAATACAAGTGGACTATTTGCTTGTCCCAAGGGAGTATAAGGAAATTGATATTGGCAATCCAATTTTCAACTCTGCACTCCACTGTATACTTTGTGAGCCATTTGGTGCAAGCAGAATAAACTATAAAGCATGGATAGAATGTCCCAGTTCAAATTTGAAGTGCTTATAGTGATTTCCTAAACATCTATTGCAACTTTTGAGCATATAAACCCTTTGATCAGAATTTTACCCAGAAAGAAAAATAAATTAAAAACTGAACTATTTACATGAGAAGGAGACTGACTTTGCCCAAGAGGGATAGTTTTGAAGGCGATCGAATTCACGTTTCCGTTTGTCCTCCCGGACTTTGAGCAGCCTCCTTCCTCTAGCGGTCGTCCCGGACCCTTTAGTATTAGTAGGAGGAAGAGAGTTGTTGATTTCTTCGCCATTGTTTGAATTATTAGAAAGCAATGCATTTGTAGTTGTTGGTGGTGTAGCCAAGCAAAAGCAGTTGCTACCATTGATAGTAATCGCTTTTTCTTTGTGGGGTATTCGTAGAAACACAAATTGGGCTGCCGGCGAAGGACAAGAAGATGGTTGACTCTGCCTCAATATTGGGCATGAATGATGAAATTGATGAGGTTGAGCTACGTTAAATGCGGAGCACATTGAAGAGAGAGAGAGAGAGAGAGAGAGAGGTAATGCTGCGGGAAAATGGGGCGGAAGTTTTGAGAGCTTTACGGTCACAGGGGAATGGATAAAACGAAGAGCGGGGCTATTCAATAGCTCCCAAACATACTCGTTATCCGTACATCCCCTCCTTATGTTTAACTGATTTATGAAAATAGAAAGATTTTATTTTCAAATGTTTGCTAAGTTTTTTGAAAATATGTTCAAAAATATTTTTAAGTGTTTGGTAAGTATACGAAAAATGTGTAAAAATAATATATGAATAAATATAAAAAATGTATTCTAATATTAATGTTTATATTAAATATTTCTTTCGTTTTTAAATAATTGTTTTTTCTTTTTTATCCGTTCTAAAGTAATTGTCCTTTATCAAAAAATTTCTTTAAAAAAATTTCTTTAAAAAATTTTTTTTTATCACTTTATCCTTACTTTTTTCTATCACTTTAATTATGGTTACATATTCAAGGACATTAAAGAAAATCACAAATTACACTAATATTTGTAATATAGTCAATTACGGAGTTGTAAGTTCCATGTTCTAAACCGGTTCCACGTCACTGAAAAGCAAGGTGGTTTCAAAACATCAAGCGCGTAGAATACGTCTGACCTCAATTTGTGAACTCAAAATATATTAACAGAGTCGTCATCTTTATTTTAAGGATAAATAAAGAAAAACCAAATATATCATATTTGTAAGGATTCGAAAATTAAGTTACGAGTTAAAAAGAGGTTAAGCACTCAATTCTTCCTTTCGGTTTCAAAATAGATTTTGGCTAAATATATTTTTTTTATAAATTTAACAACTTAAATGAAACATTTATATAATAAAAGAAACTTATAGCAGCCTCATTTTAAAGTTACAAATAGTGTCTGTTAAATTTATGCTATGATAACGACTTATTTTAATGTTATTTTATACCTAAAATTTTACCAGCATAACGACTTATTTCGTAATATATTAACATTTAAATAGCACTAGTTTATTAAAGAAAATAACAATAACTTTAGGGTACCTACCTCTTTAAGTGTGAGAGTTTTAACCCGGATCAACTTCACTTATGGCAAGCTTTTAGGTGTGTTCGCTCTGTCCTTCGAGGAGATGGAGTCTTTTTTTTTGCTTTGTGTAGTCGGAATTCGGGCAGCATGACTGCTTGTTTTCGTTGTTTTTCGCATCGGGATCCGGTGGCACTACTACTTGCGTTAGCTTAAAGTATACTGATGGTGGTCTGAAATCGAGCAGAGAAACTACTTGTTTTTGCTTGATATTGCGTGTGAAATGGGGCAGAGCCACTGTTTGTTTTGGGTTTTTGGAAGCGGTGAAATAGGGCAAAAACCTAATTGGATAACTAGGTTTAACTTTGGGCAGAGGGTATAAGTGTTTAGGGGAGGTTTCGGCAGATTAACGATACTCAAAGATTTATTAGAAAAATAACAGCGTCTCTGTAAAATTTCTTCGCCCATTCTCTCCGTAATTTTTTCATCTATTTTCTATGTACTGAGGTTTTCTATTTATAGGCGGATGGAGACAAACCTTAACAGCGAAGGAAACCAAATATTTTATCTAATTGCATAAAAGTGTTATACCATGCTGATCGATGTATTTTATACGTCGATTTCGAGTACTTTTATGACTTAAATTGAGCAATTCCACGAGGCTTTTGGCTACTGATATGTGTTTTTCAATGATTTTATGAGTTTCAGGGTTTTAGATGAATTTATATGAATTATAAGGCTTTTTGATGAAAATTCCAAGAAGGGGCCAAAGTGTAAATTGAAGAAGAAACGGTAGAGGAAAAGGCTGGAGACCTTGCGGACACAAGGGGCTGATGACCTTGCGGCCGCAAGGTGATAAGAAACGGCTTCGAGGGTTTTCAAGCCAACCGAAATTCCTAAGCCCCCTGCAACTCCATGGTATAAATAAAGGACGGTAGCCAAAGCTCAAGGACGCCCATAAATTAGTTTTTGATAGTTCTAGCATAGGATTTAGAGTGTATAACATAATTAGTTGTTGTAATTATAAGTTTTGAAGATCGATTCATGTATTATATCATCTTCATATGTTGTTCATCTTTAAAGATGAACTAAACACCCATTAATCTAGGAGTTGGGAGGTAACTTGTATCGAATCTATACTTTATATATATTTTTATTCATTCAATTCATGTTGATTGTGGTGTTTATCAATCTCTCTATTATTTCACTTTGAACAAATGAATGTAATCGTGAATAATAAAGGCCTAGAGGTGCGGATAACTGCATGATCAATGTACATATGTCGTACACTTGCTCACCATCACAATAAATTGAACCTATCGATGCACGAGAGTGATAAGTTAGGGTCAGGTTTCATATATGACCTAAGTGACAGTTAGATCATATGTTCTTGTGCCTAGGATATAGAATGGATGAATTATTTGGAGATGGAGACTGAACGGTAATTCGACAGACTATATCTATATTTTGTGAACGAACCCAAGAAATTGAATGATACTTTATTAAAATAAGTCATAGAGGAGATATAAGTGAAACAATAATCCTAGATTTCCCTCCACCATAAGATCTTCATAATCTGCTGCTAAATTAGTTAACATTAGAATAATAATTAGTTTAGATTAAAATCAATATAAAAACCTCCTTAGGTTAATAATTTGCTACCGATAATCGTGCTATTCGTGATCTTCTTGTCTCTGTGATTCGACACTTGCTTCCCAAAACTATTCTACAATGGTCTTGTCCACTTGCAAGGAAATAATTAAAATAAGACATCGATCAAGTTTTTGGGGTTGTTGCCGGGGAACAAGCTAGTTTGCATAGTTAGTTTGTTGGTAGGGAAATTTTTAATTTCAGTTTTTATAAAAATAAAAATACAAAACGATTTTATTTGTTTTTAGTTAGTTGTTTTAATTGCTTTATTTATTTTATGCACGATCGTAGATCTTTGAATCCTAAACTGGTAGAACTAAATCAAGATATAAATAATATTAGAAAGAATCAAGAAGATCTTGATAATCTAGCAACTCAGCCTGATAATCAAGAACAATTGAATCAAGAGGATCCTCTGGTTGATCCTCCTATGGACAATATTAATCAAAATCCTGAAAATCCGGTTCATTTGGTTAATGTGAATCAAAGAGAAGAAGAACATGCTAGAAGAAATATGGAAGTAGTAGTAAATCAAAGAACTATTAATGATTATAGTAGACCTACGTTGAATGTAGCAACATCATGTCTAGTCTTACCAGACACAGTAAGGAATTTCAAATTAAAATGTTATTATTTTAATATGATACCTTCTTTTCATGGAATGTCTGCTGAAGATCCAGTAAGTTTCCTTAGAGAATATATGAGTATATGATAAGTACATATCTGTTAGGAGGTTTAACGGAAGACCAAGTAAATATGAAATACTTTCTAAGTGCATTAAAAGAATTTGCGAAAAGATGGTTTATGAATCTAGCACCTAGTAGTGTTTATAATTGGGCTCAACTATATGATTTATTTATGAGTAAATATTATAAGCATGCATCTCTTACAGAATACATAAAACAAAACATGCCTTTTCAAAATGAACCAGGTGAAACATTCCATGAAGCTTGGGATAGATTTAAAAACTTACTTATTATGTGTCATCATCATAATCTGTCTCAAGATGTGCTAGTACTTCAATTCTATCATGCTCTTTCGACTGCTTTACAAACCATGGTTGATAGTGCAGCCGGTGGTTCTATTAATAGAATGACACCAGTTGCACTAGAGAAATTATTTGAGATGTCGAGTGCAAATTCTCAACAGAAAAGTGCAAGAGGTAAAAGTATAAGTTTATTTCAAGTTCAAGACAAACCTGATACACAAGTTCAATATGAAAATTGGCCAATTCAAGAAGCATGTGCCATGTGTGGATTATATTCTCATGCTACTAATTTTTGTCCATCTAGTGCTATGCATTCTGAATAGGTGAATGCCATGAACATGTACCCTCAAAGACAAATGAATGATCCCTACTCAAACACATATAATCCTGGTTTGAGGAATTATGGGTCCCAACGAGCACAATAGTAAGCTAGAAGGGGGGGGGTTGAATAGCTTACTATACACTTAAAAACTTTTAAGTAAGTCCTTTGAAAAGTACTTTCAATCTATTGAAAAGATTGAAGTAGTGGAAGTCTTTCAATGAAGCTGGTTCAAGTCTGCCGATAAGGACTACCGGTAGACCTTAACAGGTTACTTAAGTTTGCTGTAAAGGGTAAAGATAAATAAAGTAATAGGCAGACAAACAGTAAAGGAATTAACACAAGTATTTTGGGATGGTTCACACTATAAAGAGTGTTACATCCACCACCAAGGTAGTCAACCTTGGATTTAAATAGTGCACTATGTTTTCCACTAGATCTATTACAAAGAATATTCCCAATGGATCGTGTACAAAATATTGACTTGTGTTTGGGGGTTAAGGAATTAAATATCTGTGTAAACAGGATATTTAATTCGTGTAGAAGAATAGCTATTGAATGAAAACAACAAGAAGTAAAATAATAAATGTTGATGCACAGCTTCTTGTTGTTGACGAAGACTTCTAGATCTGTTGAGGATCTTGAATGCACTGAGTAATAAGACTTAGAGTTGTTGTAAATTTTCAGAGCAGTTCATCAAGGTGTTTCTTCAGTCTTTAATGGAAACATTTATAGCATGAGCATTTTGGAGATCCGTTGGAGAAGACGAAGACTTAACAGCTCTATTAGGTTGAATGCATTAAAGGCATGGGGCTATCAATCAAGAATTTCGTCTTCACAGATATAGAGCAGGGAATGAGTATTGAGATCTTTTGGAAGTTGGGCAATCTGGATGTCAGATCTGTGAGAGTTGTTGTAGGTGACGATCTGCTTTCTTTCGCTATTCGCGAAAGTCTTCCTGCTTTTCGGAAAGCTGCTTTCGGCGGGTCTGAGATGTCAGGGAATGTCTCAATTTAAATTCAAACTGATAAGAATAAATTTAAATTGATCCATTAAGAATTGCTTGACTAGACACGTCATGATTGACCGAGTGTGAACAAGGTCTGCTGTTGTATGTTGAAGCAGGTCTTCCGGTGAAGCTTTGAAGAGGTCTTCCGTTGAACCTATTGAAGTCCTATAAAAGCTATACTTGGCAAAGTTCTATACACAGTTGCCATGCTAATCGATACGCAGCCCAATTAACCACTGATGTATAAAACTATTGTAATGTTTAATATAAATCTAATTACAATAAGTATCAACAATCTCCTCCTATTTATATCTGGTCATCATTACTACAAATGAGGGCTATAACCGACTATGTGATAGATAATAGCATGTCTAAGAGATTTATTCATTTTATAACGGAAGACATGCCTCTATCAAACAGTAGAGCACCTCAAGTGTAAAGACTAATCTAAGTGCACAAAATGTAAGGAAATCATAGAAAGCACAAAGATTAGTAGCAAACAGTTTAAATAAATTTAAACCGAGTGTTTAAATTCTAAGCAGATATAGAAAATGAAATATCAAGAATTTAAACAAAAGTAAATTTTGAAAGGCAGATAATCTTCTGTATTATAAACAAGAAGTTTAATGTTTACAGAGTTTTCAAAAGATAGGATAAGTACAAAGGTTTAAGGGAAAAACATATACATATTTTATGAAGGTCGTTTCCCTTTTTCCTTTGTCTGCTGCTTCTTTCTCCCTACGCTGTCTCTCTAGCTCTTTAGTTCTTCGACGTACTCGTCATCGGCATCTGTGGGAGGTCTGGTGGAACGAGAGCGGTAGTCGAGTTCTTCACGAAGATGATTGTTCTCTTCCATCAGCATTCGGTTGATAGACTTCATTTGCTTCTCATCTGTGATGGCCAGATCACGATCACGATGAGCATTCATGATGTTATGAGCAGAGTCGTGAGCTATATTGTTGAGCTCAAGGACAGGAGGGCGTGCCGAGATGCAATGTGATGGCATGGAACAACTCGTAGAAGAGGGATGAGCAGAGCCGGACACATTCGTCGCGTTGAGCTTCGACATTGATTTTGACGTCTGTAAACTCATGTCTCATCTGTCCAAAACGGGTCCATGCATCTTCTTGAAATTGGCGAAGAAGAGCAGTAATTCGGTCGTTGGCCTTGGACGCGGCAGTGGCGATTTCAGCGGTAGCGGTAGTAATGCTTGTAAGTTCGCCTAGCCTTTCATAGATAGCGTCCAGCCTTGACAAAATTTCAGGATTGGCCGGCTGAGAGGAAGATGGTTCCTGGCCAATGTGAATGTGAGCAGCATTGGCAGAGGAGGTGGCTTTAGGAGACAAGGGCCGGAAGGGCAGTTGGAGAGGTGGAGTGATGGAGTCAGAAGAGGTGGAGTCTTGGGTAGGAATGGTGTTGGTAGAAGAGGAGATGTTTTGAGGTGGTGAGGGAGGAGGTGTTGGTGGAGAGTCTAACTCAATGTCGATATCAGAATTTTCACTAATAATTGAGTGATCGGGTAATGGGTCAGTGGAGAACTAGAAAGAGGGGGCAGGATATAAGAGGCTTTTGGGTTTGCGAAGATAAGGTTGGGGTTGTGGTTGATCAGGGGAGAATAGATGTGCTACTGAAGAAAGTTCAAACATGAATTTGGCAGCAGCAAAATCTATTGGTTTGGTTGGAGGGAGTTGGGTTGTTTGTGATGGTGTAGATGAGGTAGTTTGGGTAGGATGAGGTGAGATAGGGGTAGATGGGTTTGGAGAGTAGTTAAATGGTGAAGGAGGAGGTGTAGGGGTCTGGGCATGGGTTTGGGTAGGCTCCTCCTGTCTGTGAGGCTCCTCCTGAGGGATAGACTCCTCCGGAGGGGGTAAATTCCTCTGAGTAGATGACTTAGTAGGAATAGGTTGGCTTGGTGTGTCGGTAGTGGTTTGGTTAACGGTAGAGGTTGTTCAGTGGTAGTGTTTTGAGTGTCGGTAGATGGTTGGGCTCCGGTAGAAGGTTGGTTGGCGGTAGAGGGCTTGGTGCCGGCAGACCTCTTTTTCTTCCTTAGCAGCTGAATAGGGGGCTCAGCTGCTTCATCGGTAGAGGCGGGAAGGTCTGCAGGTGGCTGGTCTTCAAAGGTTTTACGTAGTCGCCTACGTTTTGGTTTAGGTGAGGGTGTTGGTGAAGATGAGGATGGTCGTTTGGTTTTAGGAGAAGGCTGAGTATAGGAGGTAGTTTGATGAGTTGTGCTGGTTGAGCTTGGGATGGTTGGGCTGGGGAAGGTGATGGAGTTGGTTGGGCAGGGGTCTTGTGCTTTTGGCTTTCCTTCATCTTCTTCCTTATCCATTTGGCCTGATGCTCCTTAGATGCTGCTTCTTCTTC
The DNA here is from genome assembly GCA_013146195.2 of Codonopsis lanceolata. Lineage (NCBI taxonomy): Eukaryota > Viridiplantae > Streptophyta > Magnoliopsida > Asterales > Campanulaceae > Codonopsis > Codonopsis lanceolata. The sequence continues at coordinate 37,074,434 of CM028379.1, read as the reverse complement.
CGACCTAGCCTTTTTGCCCTTGGCTTTCTGCTTGGACCGCAACAGCTGCTCTGCCTCATTAGCCAGATCTTTGGCTTGTTGATGGAGGGTCTTAGCAACCTGGTCATCGAATTTAGTAGAAGCCTTCTTGAAAGTCTAGCTAGCCGCTTTATATGCTTCTATGTTGAAGCGTGTAACTATGATTGGCACAGGCTTAACAACTTTGTCGATGGAGATGGGCGAAAGACTTTTCTACAGCCTTCGCTTGTTCTCGTATTCTTTATACTTGTTGAAGAACGAAGCGGTCAGCTATTTTTCCTTGGCCGCCACTATAAGCTCATCTTCCTTCAAGGAAGAGTTGACCTACTCTGTGTCTCGAAGGAGAGCATTGATCAGTCTGACGAATGGTCGTTTGCAGGTGGGGTTGTTCTTCACTCTTTCCACCCACTTCTTTAGTTCGTTGAAGATAATGGCGCCGAAGTTAAGACATGTCTGAAGGTAGACGACACTTGTAAGATTAAGCTGCTGTGCCGTGAACATATCATGTGCACCACTTTTGAACAACAACCCCTTGTCAATTAGGTGGCTTGTGCAGTAGACGTTCAATGGGAAGAGATTTCTCAGCATCTTCCCTTGAGGTTCTTTTGGGGTATCAACTCCCCTCATTGCTTCCCAGGCATGATCAACCTCATAAATTGTTGATTCAAGAGCACCACCGAAATGCACACCAATAATGGTGGAGATTGTCTTGGCGGTGATGGAGATAGGGCGACCTCTAATCCATCCACGCAGAGCATTTTTATTTTTGAGCTCCATTCTTTGGTAGAACTCTTCGGCCAAGAAAATATTGTAGTCTTTGTCGTTGAGGCAGAAGAGTGGAAGAATCCCTGAGGCATTCATGTCTTCGCAAGCCTTGACTCCGGCGGTAGTGCAGACAGATTGGAGGTCAATGCACATTTCGGGTATGTAAAGTTTGGGGTCCAGGGCTACGATGACGTCATGAGCAGCGGGAAAAGTAGGGTATCCCGGAAGGTTGACATCCAAACTTGGAGGAATATCTTTTTCTGGGTCTAGCACCTTCCTGCTGTCACGCTTGGATTTTGATGATTTTGCCTGAAAGAAATGCATTAAAAATTTAGGCTTTTTACCTCATGAGTTAAACAAGCAGAGATTTCAAGGTTTTCTATGAGATTATTGAAAAATTTTTGAAAAGAAAACTTGAAACCCTAGAATGTTTAAAGTAAGCGAACCAGAGAAACTTATAACAGAAGATTTCGAGAGAGTAAGCATACAAAGCATATAAACGACTGTTAGTTATTAGGATTTGAAGAACACCAATGGCGAATACTGTTAGATACTCGAAAGTGACCTTTTGTATTCCAAAACAATTATGTTAAGAAATGAAATGCGAAACAGTAAACGATGAATTTCAAGTAGTAGAGTGGAGAAGAACATACCATTGATGTTGATGAGAAGAAGAAACAAGAAAATTTTGGGAACGAAGAGAGCAGTTGCACAGATAGAGAGAGTTTGAATAGAGAGAAATATTTTAGACAAAGGGGTTTCGTAAAGTTTTGGAAAGGGCGGTTCAAGGTCTATTTAAAGAAAAAATTTTAGCGCAAAAGCGGGAACTTAAGATATATGCTAAGTACCAATTTTTACCCTTGACCCCCTTTATTGCTTTAGAAACCTCTTTAACTAAAATAGACTAAGTAAAGATACTAACCTTTAAGTCTTCCGTTAAAGGGAAAATTACGTCTTCCGGTCAGTCAAAAACTAAGTCTACCGGTATGAAAGAAAAATTATAAGACTTTGAAATTAAGCAGTAGGATCAATCATACCAAGATTTCTCCTTAAATAAGCAAACCTGGTGGCATCCAGTGGCTTTGTGAGAATGACAGCCAATTGATGTTCAGTTGGAACATATTCGAGACTGATGTTACCCTTTTCCACATGATCTTTGAGGAAGTGATAACGGATATCAATGTGCTTTGTCTTCGAGTGCATCACCGGATTTTTGGAGACTGAAATTGCTGATGTGTTGTCACACATAATTGGACAATTTGTAGTCTTGATGTTGTAGTCCACTAGTTGTTGCTTCATCCATAGAAGTTGAGAGCAGGCGGCAATATATTACTGCCTCTGTGGTTGAGTTTGCAACCGATCCTTGTTTCTTGCATGACCATGAGACAAGTATATTTCCAAGGAATTGACAAGTCCCACTGGTGCTTCTTCTGCTCACTTTGCAGGCTGCATAATCTGCATATGAGTATCCAACTAGATCGAAGTTGTTGTGTTTGGAATAGTAGATGCCTAGATTTGTTGTTGTTGAAACATATCTGATGATACGTTTGGCAGCAAGTAAATGTGATTCCTTTGGATCTGCCTGAAATCTTGCACAGACACAAACAACAAACATAATGTCAGGTCTACTGGCAGTAAGGTAAAGAAGTGAAACTATGATTCCTCGGTACTTGGTCATGTTCTCTTGCTTTCCCTTTTCATCTTTATCAAGATGGCAGTCGGTAGACATTGGAGTCTCAAATCCTTTAGTTGAATCAAGACCAAATTTCTTGATGAGTTCCTTTGCATATTTGGTTTGGTGATGAAGATTCGTCGGAAGTGTTGAATCTGCTGATCTAGAAAGTAGGTAAGTTCTCCCATCATACTCATCTCGAATTTGCTTTGCATTAGCTTCTCGAATCTCTTGCACAGGCTTTGGTTAGTTGATCCAAAGATGATGTCGTCCACATAGATTTGTACCAGAAGAGAATGCCCTTTGTGTTTGGGATGAATAGAGTAGTGTCTATCCTTCCTCTCACGAATCCTTGTTCTATTAAGAACTTGGATAGAGTTTCATACCAAGCTCTGGGAGCTTGCTTTAGGCCATAGAGAGCTTTCTTGAATCGGTAGACATGATCCAGTTTGTCTTGAATGGCAAATCCTGGAGGCTGTTCAACGTATACCGTTTCTTGAAGATCACCATTGAGAAAGGCACTCTTTACATCCATCGATACACTTTGAAGTTCATGAGCGAGGCATAGGCTAGAAAGAGTCGATTGCTTCTAATCTAGCAACGGGAGCAAATGTTTCATCAAAGTCAATCCCTTCTTCCTGTCGGTAGCCTTGAGCAACCAATCTAGCTTTATTTCTGGTGACATTTCCATCTTCATCTCTTTTGTTTCTGTAAACCCATTTGATGCCGATAACTGGATGGTCAGTCGGTCTTTAAACTAAGCTTCACACTTTGCATCTTTCAAATTGGTTCAGCTCTTCTTGCATAGCTTCAATCCAGTTATGATCTCCAATAGCTTCATCAATCTTCTTTGGCTCGAGTTTGAATCGAATGCATATGCAAACATAGTCTCTTCTCGAACTCTATTCCTCAAATGCGAACTCTGTGTTGAGATCACCAATGATTTGAGAAATAGGATGATCTCTTGTTTCAATAATGGTTGGAGGAAGATCACTTACGGTGGGTTCTTCCCTTAAGAATTACGGAGTAGGTTGAGAGGTAGATTCACCAAAATCAGTTCGAGAAGAGATAGGATCTTCAAACCTTCATTTTACGGTGAACAAGAAGGATGAGTGATCTGCAGAGGTGTTTGAGGGTAAGGCAGAAGAGATGGGTTACAGGTCCAACGAAGAGTTGGGCTGGTATCGGCGAGTTGAAGTCTGGGAGAAGGGTTAGCGGTGCTGGAAGGGTGCATTGCGAGGATTTTGAAGAGGAGTGGAAGTAGATGTTGTATTTGTACTGTCTCATCATTATCGACAATCATTAGCAACATTCGAGCCTTTCTAGGCTTTAACAAGTCATATTCATCAAAAGAAACATGCACTGATTCTAAGATTTTTAAATGAGTTTTCTTGAAAATGCGAAATGCTTTTGAATATTTTAATACCCCGAGAAAAATTCCTTCATCGATTTTGCCATCAAATTTTCCTCTATATTCTTTTCCATTATGAAGAATAAAACATTTACAGTAGAAGATTTTAAGAAATCCTATGTTTGGGGCTCTTCCTCTCCATATTTCATATGGAGTTTTGTTATGAAACTTGTTTACCGGGGATGCGTGGGTAAAACATGCGAGTTGACGGCTTACGCTTGAAGTACTTTGGAAGTTTTGCTTATGCGGCATTGTTCTTCTTTGCTTCAATCGGTGTTACGTTCTTCCGTTCGGCTACACCATTTTATTGTTGAGGAGTTCGGCGGAGAGAAGTTGTGGCCGATCCGTGGTCATCACAGTATCTTTCTACACGTTGTTCTTGAATTGATGCCATTGTCGAGATCTTATGTCACTAATGTCTTCAAGCTTTTGAGTTTGAAGTCTTACAGCGGTGACTAGATCATATGTTTCATCTTTTGAAGTCATTGTTTCAATCGGGTGAACCTAGAGTAGTCGTCAACTACTACAAGTGTATACTTGTCTCGAAAATCTTATTGTAGTGATTGGTCCAAAGAGATCCATATGCGAGAAGTTGAAGAGGTGCGTTTGTTGACAAGACGACTTTCTTTTGAAGGAAGACTTGGAAAGTTTTCCTAGTTGGCAAGCTTTACAACTTGTCATGATCGGCGACAGTAGGTAGACCTTTGACAAGCCCATTTTTGGATATCTTGGAGAGGTGCTTGAAGTTGAGGTGGCGAGGCAGCTTGTGCCATAGCCAATTGTTGTCACGAACGTTGTTAGCAACTAGGCAAAGGCTTGAGAATCTCCCAAGAAGATTTAAGTCCACGACATAGGCGTTTCCTTGTCTATTGTCGGTCGATATTGTAGAGCGAGGATTCACGATCTTTGATGAGGCATTGGTTGGAGTTGAATTGGCATATTAATCCTTTGTCGCGAGGTGGGATATGCTCGGAAGATTGTGCTTTAAGCCACTCACTAGAGACTTTGTTGATGGAGAGACTTCCTCAGTGATTGAGCCATATCCAATTGTCTTTCCTCTTGCATTGTCTCAGAAAATAACGTGGGTCCTTTGGCTTGACTATATCTGTAAGTAGACTTACGTTTCTGTCATGTGTCTTGAGCAACCACTTGTCCGGTACCGAGATGTCTTTGTTTTGAATTCTATAGCCATGAAGCATACGAAAAGATTTAAAGCAACAAGGTCCCCTTTATTTTCTTTTGGGTCCTAAGGATTAGCAACCTTTTGGAACCCATACACTAACCTTGAGAGAACTAGGTCTCTCAGTTTTGGAGTGAACCTTAGCAGCAGGGGCCGATGGCCTAGGCAATTGCAAGAATGACATAAATGGAAATTCCATAGAGAACTATCAGTGGCTTTAGCTGAAGAGTGATTATGATTATCCTTTTTCTTAACATTCATTCTTGGTTCAGCTTGCTTGTTGACGGTAGACTTAATTGGTTTCTTTTTGAATCTTCCTAGGTATGGTTACCACGGACTTAGCTTTGGCTTGTGCATTGATTACCTTTTTAGGAGGATTAGGTAGAATACCTTTAAGTTTACTTTCAATAGCAGTGCAGTGCCTTGCTGTTTCATAGAATAGACAAACTTGATAGTCACCGGTAGAGATTTAGTAGGTCTCCGCCGTGACTTTGCCTTAGCGAGTTGTTGCGGCAGACTTTAGTTTTTCTCTCGTTACTTTCTCAGGTTTCTCAACTGAATAAGTAATCTTGGCTTTTCCTTTCTGTGCTTTGGGGTAAACATAAGGAACACTTGAATAACCAAGGCCTTGTTTCCCCTTGTTTTCGAATGTCTGTTTAGAGAAAGAGATATCATTGGCAGTCTCGGAGGATTCACCTTTCTCTGTGACAGATGGGAATGTCATATTGGGCTCATCCGAATATCCTATGCCATATTTATCTTTACATGATTTTTGGCTAGAAAGGATTTCTTCAAAGGTATCCTTGGGCTGTTCGAGGAGTCAATTGTCCTTTGAGGCAATTTTCTCTAGGTCGAGAGTCCTTTGATGTGCTCGGTTAGACATTCAATTTTGTCTAAAGGAATTTGTTATCTCCTTTGAGCTTGATACTTTCTTGTTGACAACTATTGAGAGTTTGAATATCAGCTGCCATAAGAGATTTCTCAACAGTAAGTTTCTCACAGTTCTTGGCAAGTTTTACATAGGCTACTCTAAAGGAATTGAACTCTTCAAGCATATCTTGATTATCTTTGAGAAGTTCTTCCTTGTTGAATCTGTTACTATTGATCTCACTTTTATCCAAGGGACTAGGTGAGATTTCGACTTCATTTCAGTCATAGGTGGGACTGAGATCATGAGCTATTAAGCATATGTTAGCTTGCTCACAATCATCCTCTTCCTCTTACGAATCGGTCTCAAACCATGTAGCAACTTTGTTTGTCTTCTATGTCTTCGCCAACATACCTTTTTGTTTTAGAAATTTTTTATAAGTAGGTCTTCGGTATGCTTCAAATTTTGGCTTTGGACATTTGGAGGCAAAGTGACCAGGTTTTCTACAATTGTAACACACAAGCTCTTCTTTAGATGAGCTTTCACCAGTCTTTCTAAAAGTTGTTGGTGTGTGTTCTTCCTTCCATATTTTGCAAATTTTTGAAAACGTTTTACAAACATAGCAAATTGTTCATCTGAGAGAAAATCGTTTTCACTGGAGGAAGTGGAAGGTTTGTTTTCAACAGTGGTTTCTTCTTGGACCATGGCTGGCAGGACC
>CM028379.1:37039687-37067702 GCA_013146195.2 Codonopsis lanceolata | reverse complement strand
GGATTGATTTGGTTGCATAATCTTTGTCAATGCATCTGATGCCCGAACAGCATCGAGAGTTTACGGATTGATTTGGTCTATGTCTTTGCATCAAATGCATCCTAATGCATCACTAAGCATCGAGTTTTACGGATTGATTTTAGTCTCCAAAATCTTGGGATCGATTTTGTCTTCATTAATGGCATTTTTGTCATTTGACAAGCAATTTGTAGTTACATGAAATGTCAAAAATTGATGGTTCTATAAGCATGTTTTTCAAAATTGCCTTGAAATTCCCCTTCTTTTTTTGTTAGAAAGTGGAATGGCCTATAGCATCTTGTGGGCTGGGTACAAGTAATGTGAGTTTTATGCCCTCCGCACTATGAGCCAGAAAACCTATGCTTTCGCTTGGACCGCATTTCTCGCTCTTTGGTTGGAACAGGTTGGCCAGAAGAGAGCTAGCCTGGAAGCTCCATCGTCTAACAGGGTGACAAGCCTGCGTTAAAGTCCAAAAAACAACAAATGGAGAGACATTGTATGGAATGATAAATTCTACTTCAAGTTGTAGTAGTCGATCCAGAGACGAGACACATAAATAGATTCAGATTGTTTGTTTGTTGGACATATACTTGTCAATTTGGAGTAACTCCTTTACGCAGTTTCAACTTTGAAAATGAGAGCAACATGGTGAATCGCATGCCCATAAACACGGGCTTGCAGTTTTGAGTCTCGTTAAAGATAGCAAATTAAATGTCAAGCTCAAGCTGCTTGTTTCTGGTTTGAATATCACAAGATGTTTATACTTTGCGTTCCTATTTGTGCATAAATAAGAGTCATTGGCATCTCCATGGAAACGTCAGACTTATATTTCAAATTTCAAACCCTTATGGAGGGCTGGAGTGGTCAGGACACTGCAAGAAACTAGCTTGATTGTTGCATTTACGTATTTTACTGTCCTTGAGAGTTGAGATTGACTTTTTATGTCAGTACTAGTTATAACAACTCTCATCTCAAGTTTGCTAGGTGAATTATATGCCTATAAGTCTATAACAAACCTCTAAATTTTCAATAATTTTTTTATTAAAAAATTGATACAATGAGCACAGCTGGACCAAGCCTTTTCTTTTCTTGATTATCAGCATGCTTTTACTGGTTTATCAAGTGGATGGCCTCAAACTAAGCTCACAAGAGATTTGCCAATATTTTTAAACTCACCAGAAACAAACTGAATGTAGATAGATACTTAGGCTTCAAATTGTCCTTCGAAAACCATTGAAAATCTAACTTGGACAAAAGATAAAAAGAATGTTCAGCGAAAATTGTTATTTGACCAACACCAAGTATATCCACAGTACCAATTAACGAAATTAATTGACAGGGGAAGTCAGTTCATCATTATTCAAGATCAGCATTTTCATCCAAAGATTCGCCTTAAAAGAGATAATAGAGTTGAATCCAAGCCTTCACAATTTACGAGGTGTATTGGCCTGTCCCGTCAGGATAGCATTCGAGTGATGGAGCAAATTAACTAGGTGTGCATTTAGCTGAACTCTAGCTTTTATTGCTTATGGGGCGCAGAATGGCTGATAGTGTTTCTATTGTACGAGGGAGTTTGACTGCTGTGATAAGGACTTGGTTTGAAATAAATGGAGGGTCACTATGATGAATGTTTACGCTTGATGATCACTGAATGGAAAAAGTTTTACGTACGGGGGAAGAACAATAATATGAAGGATAAAAAATTTACCAATATGTTTAGCAAAGTTGTAGATAGTGGCTGTATGGGGAGAGGTCTGTCTGCGAACAAAGACAGAAGCAAGTTGGTGTCACAAACCCAGCGAAGAAAGGTAATATCCATGCCAACTTGAAACCTTCCCTATAAAAAAATTAGAAGGAAGAATGGAGAGGTAGAGGTATGTAAAATTTTCACAAAGACATTCGGGGTTGACTGTTTTAGGAAGACAAAAAAAAAAAGAGCTCGACTGTACTCAGTATTAATGCACAGATCTATCCCACATCATCTACTTAGTGAGATATCGTTGGGAGGACTAACGCCTATAAAAGAAGCGCACGCTATAGTTGTCTAATCACGCAGCCACGCGGTGTGTACAAAGCGAACTATTCTTTCGCCTTTTACTAAAGAATACCGTGTGCACGCCGCATTTAAGTGGCATACGCCTATTTTTTGAAGGCCTTTCCTCATCGGGATAGGCCTCTTATGCATACATATAGTAAATTTTTGAGCCATAAATCCTTATGAAAGAATAGTTATGGCATTTCTCAAATCTTTAATAGCCAGATTAAGTTTGAATGCAATCTTCAAGAACTTAGCCGACTTCAACTTTTCAACTCTGCTTCATTCTTCTTCTCTGTTCTGTCCTTGCTTAAATGAAGAGAGGTCCTCTGATTCTCAATACGCAAACATCATTTCCTGTATTTTTTGCTTCTGCCTCTCTCGGACTCAGAAAACGTATTACTTTGCTCCATGCACAAAGCTTCAATACACAGTATTCTTTGATGGTTCTGAGATCAATGGAGTTTGAAAAAGAGATGCTATGCTGTCTCCTTGAATCTGACACAATTGGTTCCGATTATTCTCATCAGTTGCCTGATTTACCCTCACTGGTTTGACTTCAAATACATCTTTTTTTTACTGATACGGTAGAATTAACACTTCCTTGTACTTTTTATTAGCTGTCAATTATGTGATTACCTATCAAATATTGTAGCAATATTTTACTCAGATTAGGATACCATAATTAGCTGTGATTAGCATAATTTTAGGAAGGTAATTAAGGTATGTTAGACTTTGTATTCAGTATATATTCTTCCCTCTTGACAGAATAATAATCACGGTGACTATTCCTTGTTAAACCCGTCTCTTTCTTCTCCTTAATTCTGAATCGCTTCTTCTTTTTTGTAATTCGAACATGGTATCGAGCTATCACCATGGACGGCTCATCTCTATCTAGTGATTCTCAGAACTATCAAACAAACTCTGCCACGACCATGCCATATACTCTCCCGCGTGGTTATCATGGTGGAGGAAATTGGCAGAAGTTTACTCCAATTGGTCTTGGTCATGGAAACCCAGTTGGCGGTATTCTTCCTACCCCTTATAGTCCATGCCAGAACTCAAAAATCTTATACACTGATGTCATATGCCAAGTTTGTTTCAAGAGTGGTCACAGTGCTCAAGTTTGTTCGCATAGGTACAACACAACGTACGTTGCTCACACCGAACCTTATATTCTGGACTCAGGGGCAACCAATCACATGACCTTGGACCCGTCATCTCTTTACGAATATTCTTCGTACTCGTAAAGAGTCGTTTTTGGCAATGGGTCTCGCTTACACATATCGCACATTGGTAAATCTTCACTTCGCCTAGTAATCGTTCTTTTTCTCTCAATAATGTCTTATATGTCCCAAGTTTACATAAACCACTATTATCAATTCGTCAATTTTCAAAAGATAACAATTGTTATTTTGAACTTGACTCCTGTGGTTTTCGTGTGAAGGACAATTTGACGCGAGAGACTCTTATCTCTGGAAATAATTCTGGCGGGTTATACAAATTGTCTTTCAAGTCCAATTCGTCGAAAAATCCTATCGCTCTTCTCGGTGAACGCTCAAGTCAAGATATTTGGCATGCGCTTTAGGTCATCCTCTCTCGTCAAATTCTTAAAGTTCTGTGTCGAATCTAATTTACCTATTCATGGAAAAATAAATGATAAACATTTTTGTCATGTTTGTCCTATGGGTAAATCTAGAAAATTGCCTTTTAATTCTCGAACGTTTAATGCTTTGAATCCTCTTGATATGCTACATTTGGACGTTTGGGGTCCTTCCCCAGTTAAATCTATACACGGATATCGTTTTTACCTATCAATTGTTGATGATTTTTCTCGATTTGTGTGGTTATTCCCTTTGTATCATAAATCTGATGTTACAAATGTCTTTGCCACTTTCAAAACGTAAATTGAAATTCAGTTATCTCGTCAGATTGCCGTCCCACACTTTGTGGAAAACTGCTCAAACCGATGGGGTGAATTTATCGGGCGTGCTTTTTACCGCCTTTTTGACAAAACCGAATTAGGCATCAACTCACTTGCCCTTACACGCCTCAACGTAATGGGGTTGTTGAACGAAAACATCGTCACATAGTCGAAACCGGTTTGTGTCTCATGTCAAAATCTCATGTTCCTTATCATTTTTGGTTAGAGGCATTTAATACAGCGGTTTATCTCATTAATCGACTCCCAATGCGTCAACACAAATACATCTCTTCAGATCAAAAATTACTTTTAAGAAAACCACTATCGGTTTCTTAAAGTCTTCGTTGTTCGTGTTTCCTCACATCACCGCTTCAATTCACATAAACTCATGCCAAAATCTATTCACTGTCTTTTTCTTGGGTATGATAATGTTCGTAAAGGATACAGGTGTTTGGATATTGCAAGTGGTCGGGTTTACATTTCACGGCATGTGGTGTTTGATGAAACACATTTTCCTCTCCAATAGCCTCGGCCTGAGCATGTTTCCAGCACAAGGCATACTCATGTGTTGTCCCACTTACAACCCCATGCACAGCACCAAACCGACCCACTACCACCCTCTAACCCACCCTCCACTGCTCTTATGACTCCTTCTCACATAGTTCTCAACCCGCCTTTGTTTGCCCACTATCGAGACCCCTATATCCCAACCTACTAGTCACGGCCCACTTTCTCTCATAGCCCATTACTCCCCTTCTTTCACCGATTCTCTTCCACCAAATATGACCTCACCTCCTCCCAATACCAACCCCGTTACTCCTTCTACGGGTCTTTCCTCCCCATCTGATACTTCAGCTGCGTCCACAACTCCTCTTCGGTATCGGAACGTGAGTGAACTTCTCCGAAACACATCTCCTTACTCCCTTCCCCATGCCTTGGTTGCCATCCGCAATGATCCTCTTCAACATGAGCCACGACATTCAAACAAGCAAGCAATTCCAAAGACCGGGCGTGATGCAATGTCCGAAGAAATGGGTGCTCTTCATAAAAATAAAACTTGGCATCTGGTTCCGTATGATCCTCGTATGAATGTAGTTGGTTGTCGGTGGATTTACAAAATCAAACGCAAGGCAGATGGCTCGCTTGAACGGTATAAAGCTCGGCTCGTTGCACAGGGCTTTAGCCAACAAGCTGGTCTTGATTTCGATGAAACCGTTAGCCCGGTTGTTAAACCCTCTACGATTCGTACGGTTCTCGCTTTAGCTCACTCGCCAATGGGACATTAAGCAACTTGATGTTCGAACGCCTTTTAAATGGGTTCCTTCAAGAAGATGTTTTTATGAAACAACCGCCGGGATTTATCGATGATTCTGTTCCTTCTCATGTGTGTAAACTCGACAAAGCTTTATATGGTCTTAAACAGTCCCCGCGAGCCTGGTTCCACCGTCTACAAGAATTCCTCCTTGGTCATGGATTTTTTAACAGTCGCTCCGACTCATCTTTGTTCATACGACACACTAGTACATCTACGGTACTACTCTTAGTCTACGTTGATGATATAATCATCACGGCTCCTACCGCTGCTTGATTCTTATTCAAGACATTTGTGCTACCTTGATACCCGCCTTGGGTGATTTGGGTTACTTCTTAGGCATTGAGGCCACTGCATCACAATGCTCTCCGTTTATGCCAAACCCGATATGCACTGGATCTGCTCGATCGATTCAATATGACTGAGTGCAAACCCGTATCAACTCCGACAGCTTCGGGTTCTCGATTAAGTGTGTCCGATGGTGATTTGTTGACCGATGCTACGTTATTTCATAGCATGGTCGGTGGGTTACAGTACCTTACTTTGACCCGACTGTACATTGTTTTTCTCAGAATCAGTCCGCGCTTCATGCATCAACCTTGCACCACCTTGCAAGCGTACCAAACGAATTCTTCTGGTTCCTCAAAGGTACTTTGAGTATGGGTCTCATGTTTTATTCATCACCGGATGTCTCTATACGGGCTTTCTCGGATTCAGACTGGGCAGGTGATCCGAATGACCGAAGGTCTACCACAGGTGCTTGCATTTATATTGGCCCTAACTTGGTCTCGTGGACGGCTAAGAAACAACCAACAGTCTCACGTTCTAGCAGTGAGGCTGAATATCGTGCATTGGCCACTACTGCCGCAGAGCTTAAGTGGTTTGCATACTTGTTCCGTGAGTTAGACATTCCCATCTCTCCTCCTTTGTTACATTGCGATAATATCTCTGCTCTTCATATGGCTCGTAATCCAGTGTTCCATGCACGCACGCGCCACATCGAGATTGATTATCATTTTCTTCGAGAGTTGGTTACTAGTGGTTTTGTGAAACTTCGGTATGTCCATCCGAAGACCAACTTGCAGACTTGTTCACAAAGGGTTTATCTAAACCTCGGTTCCGCCTTATCACCGCTGCGTCTTCCTTTTGGTCGCCTAGCTTGAGGGGGGGTATTAGCTGTCAATTATGTGATTACCTATCAAATATTGTAGCAATATTTTACTCAGATTAGGATACCATAATTAGCTGTGATTAGCATAATTTTAGGAAGGTAATTAAGGTATGTTAGACTTTGTATTCAATATATATTCTTCCCTCTTGACAGAATAATAATCACGGTGACTATTCCTTGTTAAACCCGTCTCTTTCTTCTCCTTAATTCTGAACTGCTTTCTTCTTCTTTGTAATTCTGAACACTAGGAAGGTATTAGGATGAATGACTCCGCGACCCAACGCCTTCGAGATGACGCGAACCTTGGAATTGTGAATGACGCCACAATTGGGATGACTCTCCAACTGATAAGTCGAATTCAACTATAAACAACGAATCCACGATGTTTATAATCCGAGCTTCCAATCCAGGACACTCAAATAACAAGACAATTTTCTAACCAAAAATCACTCAACTTTTATTAATCTAAATTCTCCACCTAAAACAATGTTTAAGAATGCCTTTTTATAGGCTTACAAAATAAATCATAATTCTTGTAGGACAAGAAAACTAATTAAAAGGAAACTCTAAATAAAAGGAAACTCTTAAATAAAGGAAACTCTAAATAAAAAAGAAACTAAAATTACCCAAACAATAAAACAGGAGAATAAACAAAAACGGCAGCCTTTTCTGGAGACCTTGCGGTCGCAAGGTCTATGGACCCTTGCGTCCGCAAGGTCCACAGTTTCTCCAATCTTGCTTCCTGGTCCGAATCATATCAGGACTGAACCGAACCGAACCGAATTTTTCATGTTTCCATTCCCTACCTATGTCCTGAAAGAAAAGGAGTAGGAAAAGGGTGAGCGAACAAAAGCCCAGTAAGTTCATATACAACCCCTCTGGTTTCTAAGGAGGAGTTGACCAGGAAGAAAGTCAAACGATATATAGTGTAAATAATAAAAAAATAGAGATGTCAAAGGAATTATTTTTCTTGATATCCACAAGACTAAATACACATTGATCGAAGAACAATTAACGAGTTCGCAAGAACCAAATCAAATCAATACCAAATATTAAGGAGGATATTATGATCACGTAAGCGGTCATTTAAGATCAAACAAAAGGTGGCTCCAAGGAACCTCAAATATCAAAGTACCCCAAAAGGGTCAAAAGCAAAATGGTATATCCGGATTATCCCACCATAGTTCCTATGGTGTAATGTCGCCTTAACAGGCCAAATGGTCATTCAAATTATCTTAGTGATCATAACAGAGTTTTTCAAAAATATAATACAATTTCAACAAAATCAAATAACAATGATAACCGAATAAAATATCGTACATCGAGTTTAAACAATTTGTGAGATTCATAAAGTAATTCACAATTAAGACTAATAAAAGGACGGATACGACGGGATTTCAAATTCAAATACCAACCAAAGGTCGGCACACGTTTTCAAGGAAAGGTAAATGTCAAGGTGATAGCGGAAGCCTAACATTTTGGAATTAAGAATTCAAAATAACCTAAATGATGCATAATCCCTTACCTTAGCGATGCGATGAGAAGTTAGCTTTGAACACAACGTACCGCTACCCGCGCGTATCCAAATCTAAATCATAACAATACAAAATAAAATCCTAAATTTAGGGACCTTCTAGTAGCATTTAAAATCTAATACATAAATAAAAATTTCCGTAATATATAGTTAATTTAATTGTATAGGGGTCTATTTTTAACTGTTAAAACTTATGTGTAAGTTTCTGTAATTCTACATAATTACAACAAAGAAAACACAAAGTACAAGGAATAAATTTGAAAAACTTTTGTCACTGAAACTCTAAAATCCTAGCATGATTTGGTTTGTGGAAAAAAAGTTGACTTTCCTTTTTTATAATATAAAAATGGGTATATAGCCTTAACCCATTCTTCTTCCTGTATCACATCCTTTACCATTTCTTTGCTTTTCTTTTTCTCCGGTCTGCTTCATCTCTCTGCCTGATCTCCTCTTTCTTTCTTCTTTTTTTTTTCGTCGAACACACCCACATATACAAAACACGTCAAGAACAAATACTCCCTCTTAACAGTTCATTCATCATTCTCTCATTCAAATCAAATCTAACCCATTTATCATTCCTCAATTTCCCTCTCCACTTACTATCATCAAATTTGATCAAAAGTCCACAATCACTTTACATATTTTAATTTGAGAAAGTTTCTATCAGGATATTTCCATCAAACACATACTGCCCACCTTCAAACACACCCTTTTTTCAAATTATTATTTGATATTGCTTAATTTCTCTCACTAGCCAACCCAGTTCCAAAAGATCTCAAAATTTCTACAAGAACAAGAACGAAATCGGAGCAAAGTGTTTGGGTTCGGAAGGAACGTTACCTCGATTAAGC
The DNA here is from genome assembly GCA_013146195.2 of Codonopsis lanceolata. Taxonomy (NCBI): domain Eukaryota; kingdom Viridiplantae; phylum Streptophyta; class Magnoliopsida; order Asterales; family Campanulaceae; genus Codonopsis; species Codonopsis lanceolata. Next base: position 37,058,857 of record CM028379.1, on the reverse strand, counting down.
TTTGCCAAACCACCGACGGCTTTCCTTCCTCTTCCGTCGTCCTCCCTCCTTCGTCTTCTCGGAAAGTACCCGTTCAGAATTTTTTTTTCCGGCTTTCTGTGTGTGTGTGTGCCTAATCTGAGAAAAATAGTTTACTCCCTCTCTTTCCCTTTTATATTTCCAAGGAGGGACGGTTCTTTTGCAACCGGTTTGCCTCCATCGCCTCTTCTTCTACCGATACAACTCTTGTCCCAACTGTGTCTCTTCAATTTCTTTCCTTTTTTTTTATTTGTAACCAAACTTAAATCAACTTTAAAAGAGTTTATTGGGTCAGCTCAATTCCAAGGGACTCATTCTAACCGGGTAGAAGCCCAAACATATTAAAGTACTAATGGCCCAATTTTAGGAATTTACCGCCCAAACAAAATAGGCCCAAATTATATTGAGGTTAGCCCAAAACAATTTATTAATTAATAATATAATAAATATTTTTACTCAAAAATTTTGGTATATTACAGAAACCACTATACGTGAATATATACATAATATATTGGCAGTGGAAGTAATTAAGCTAGGAAAAAAAAAAGCTAAGCTCTAACCGAGAATTCACTTGTCAGGGACTGAAGAAGATCATATTTCCAAATATTTGGTTTGTAGTTAGCAGATCACCCTTGATCAGAGGAATCTGCAGGTTGGGTGGCCAGACATGGTTTCAATCCATAGGTGGAATCCATGATAGGAAACAGAAAAACTACTTCCAATGCAATACTTTTTGTTTCTTACTTTTTTTTTTTTTTTTTGAAGATTTGTATGTTATTAAAAATTCTTAATAGTTCCTTTTATAAGCACTTGAATTAATGAAACGTTTTCATCTCTCTTACTATAAAAGTTAAGCTTGTTTCTTATCTCTTACTATAAAAGTCAAGTTTGTTTCTTACAATTTCATTGATAGACAAAAATAACATTTCACCAAATAAACTACTCACCATTTAATTAAGGACAAAAAAGTAAATTTACCATGACAAAAAGTAATGTTTGGACAAAAATAGTCCTAACTATAATAAATTACTTACTTTTAATTAAGGTTCAACAAGTAAATTTGTCATAGGATAATTAATTTTATGATAATTAAATAATAATTTGATCCCTTGACTTGTACATATTTTAAAGTTACGTCCTACATTATTGAATTCTATTCATTTCGTTTTGTATTTTGATTTTGTTATCATTTTTCCCCTCCTACCATTATCGTTACAAGTATCGTCCAATATATTCTAAAATGACAAAAATACATTGACTCAAGAGACTAAACTTTATTCAAAACTTAAAAAAAAAATTGAAAAAATAATATAGTTTTACTTGTTTATTTCTTAAATATATATGTTCGGGAAAGATATTATTAGATGTATATAGAAAATTGTAACTATAATGATAGATTTGTTAGTGAGTATCAAAATATTAAGCAAATATGTAGCGTGTTTAGTTATTACCCATAAATAAGCTAAAAGAAACGGGTTAAGAATATGTGTCATAATATCAAAAAGATTAAGAAAATGAAGAACCAATTGATGAATCTATGTGTTTTATTAGAAAAGAATACTAAAATATTCTTTAAATTTTCAGACTACTACAACAGCTTTTAAAACTATCAATGATCTCTAATTTATAGATATTATAAACAAAACCAATATTAGTAATCGCAAATAACTGGATTCAAAATATTTTACTCATTTTCATAACTTTCTTCCAAACCTGTAACCTCTTTTGGTCATAATTTACTTGCTCATCTTCATCGGACTCGAGGTAATTACATGTGAGAATCTCTATATTCCCTCCTTTGGCTATTGACTTTCTTTCTTCTACTGCAACTCTCCTTTCATTAAAATAGGTTGTCACCAACTGACATCCTTTTAAATAGTCTCATCCTAAAATTAGATTTTCTCCTTAGTTAGTAATTTGCACAAAAAGTGTATTGGAACTAAGAAAATAGAGATGTTTAAAGAAAGAAATTCGAATAAACGAAAGTTAAAAAGAATTTATGTCTCCATTTGAGCGAAGCGAGGTGAGTGCGTTTCTTGGTGATGGTGATAACGGTGTTGACGACTGCAAGGAAAGTGGTGTTAGGGGCGATGATAACAGTGATCGTAGGGATGACAGTGGTGGTTTAGATGAAAAAAACATTGTGAGATTTCCAAATCATCAAATTTTCAAAGATTCATATACGTTTCAGTTTCAATTTGAAAATTTGAAAATTTGAAAATTTGAAAAATTAAAAAATTGAATTTGAGTTTGTAAAAAGTAAAATTTAAGGTTGTGGTGGTGGTGTGTCCATAAATGATGGCTTTTGCGAATGTGTTATTTTGAAGGTATGAGTAAGAAATTAGAAAATGAAATAAAATCAAATCAAAAATTAACTTTTGTGCTACTGGTGAAATTTGAAATGGTAGTGGTGGTGAGTCTATGAATAATGAGGTTGATGGAAGAAAGTGAGGGATGAAATAATAAATTGAATAGACTCTAAATTTCAATTTTTTTTTTTGGAGTAATGCATTTTTTCGCCTTTGAATTTAAAATGAGACAAAGTATAACTATTAAAATAATTATTTACTATTTTAATTAAAGTATATTTTAAATATCAAATAGCAAACTAAATTATAAAAATATAATCAAATCTCACTTTGCGTCATGAGTAAAATATGACCAAAATAATACTAACATGTATGATTTTCCATTACTGTTTTTAACACACATGAACGGGAGAGGACAAAGTCGACCAAATATAAAAATTATGGATGAAAGTGAGACATAGTAGGTTGGGAAAGACATTATTATTGATATATGAAATAATGTAACTATAATAATAAATTTGTTGGTGAGTATCATGATATTTGGCACTTATGTACCATGTTTAAAAATTACTTGTGAATAATTTAAGAAAATGTGTTAAGACAAGGTGATATAATGTCAAGAAGATTAAAAAAAATTGAGAACTTCGTTGACAAATCGTTGCGTTTTGTTAGAGAATTACACTAGAATGTATAGAAGATACGTTTGAAGAAAGTAGTTCGATTTAATGGAAGCTAAATATATTTTATTTTTCCATTTTACCAAGGCAATGTGAACGTATTTCTTGGTGGTGGTGATACCGGTGGTGGTAGTTGCAGGGATGCTGGTGGTGGTGGTTAAGGGTAGTGGTGGGGGCGATTGTAACCATGACAGTGGTGGTTTAGGTGTAGAATACGATATTGTTAGATTTCCAAATAATCAATTTTTCAAATCTTCATATGGGTTTGGGTTTCAATCATCAAATTAAAAAATTCAAAAAATTGAATTTATGTTTGTAAATAGTGAAATTTAAGGTTCTTGTGGTGGTGAGTTTATAAATGATGAGTTTTGCATAGGTGTTAATATGAACGAAGTAGTGAGAAATTAGACAAAGAAATAAAATAAAAATAAAAAATTGATTTTTGGATTAATGATGTTATTTGAGGTGGTAGTGGTGGTAATGGTCGTGGGTGTATGAGAGATGAGGTTGATGGAAGAAAATGAAGGATAACAAAATAAATTAAATAACTTCTAAATTTCATATTTTTTTAGAGTAATTTATTTTTTTAACTTTAAATTTAAATATGATACAAATTATAATTACAACATTGCTAGCCTTACAACTAATTTTATAACTTTCCTTACAATTACTAAGTCTTGTAAGGATAATATTTTCCGTATAATTATACCAAATTACAATCCCTCCCCCCAAAGTATCCACCAAATCACATAGTGCACCCCAACCTAAGGTTTGTCCCATAACGATATCTGACATTATTTTTTTTTATATTTTCCACCCTAACTGCGATAACGGTTAGAAAAGTCACGTTAAATAACACGTGGTGTTCCACGATGTTAACTCGAGGGAAATATTAGGAATTCGATGTAAACTTTAGGGTGTTTAAACTTCAAATGTTAAAATGGAGTGGGGTCCACAATTTCATTTCTTCCTAGTGAAAGAAAATCTAGAGAAACGACCAACCATTTTTTATGATCTTCACTTTCTACAACAAAAATTAACCCATAACCCGATCTTGGTTTTGTCCACTCCCTCCAAATTTTCTCTTAAATTTCTCTCTTAACCCAGATGCTAGATATGCATTTTTCCATTTCATTGTAGTGATGGGTCACCACACCATAATCATGCACACACCCTCCACTATTTGATAACAGTAGAGAAAAGTACCTTGTCGTAACAATTAGGGCGCTTGGAATAATGCTATCGTGTTCTTGGTCGATGTATCATTCACGTGTATCTGACAGCTCGCACTCGCGATAAACATTTTAATTTCAGGATCTACGTTGCAGCAGCGGCTCTATAACATATCCTCCTGTTATGTGATTTATTTCAAGCACTTATGTGACAACAAAGTGTTAATTGGGACATGGGATCGAAAGTGACCATGTTTATCTTGATTGCGCATTATTGAATTTCTGGTGTGTATACATGTAGGTTTACATACTTATACTTGATAATTCTATGAAAGACTTGATATGCACATATGTGAATATACATGTTTATACTTGCTAATTTCATGAATGACTTAATGTGTATATATAAAGTTATACATACTTAAATGTAATGTTTTCATGAGAATTACTTTTTAATTCATTTGGTTTGTGTTGAACAGGGAATTTCACCCTGGTTCATTTGGACAGTTTAGTAAGTGAGAAGGAAATGGTATCTTTTGGAATATCTTAAGTATTTGACACGTATCTATGGGTTATCATCGTAGTAATGCGATTACAGGATCCTTTATAGCAAAGTTTCATCATATGTTATATTGTAGTTGTACTAGTGTATTGAGTCTCTATGACTCACTCTGTGCCTTGTTTCTAGCTTGCAGTTATCCGTTAACCATGCTGAGGTCGTGTAGATCATGTACCTGTGCACAATGGATTGATAGATGAGTTGAGGTCGTGTGCTCGTGATTATCGCAGTTGCCGTTCCTTCCGAGTTATATATCGCGGAGTCATCTTTAGCATTGTGTTGTTTCTTCTATTTTGTCCTTCTTTTCTGTTAAGGACGTCTTGAGTAATGTTCTATAAACTTTACTATTAGGTAGCAATTATAATCTTGTTATACATTACTGTCCCCGATTTTATTAGTCAAGTGTGTACACTTCACTTTATGGTATTTATTTCAGTTGTCTCCCAGGCACGCAGTAAGTTTGGGGCTTTTCTTAATTCTAGTCGTTTTGTTGTTCGTTAACCCCGGTATGCTTTAGACGTGGATAATTGTTATATCAGTTGGTTATTTATGGAAACGCCGGCTTGGAATGCTAATGGTTTGTTCAGCCTCTGCAATGTTGCGGCACGCGAGTTTTATTTTTCCCCTTTGTGAGATTTATGCCTCTCCTAGTCTTTTGACTTTGGTTTCGAGTTTCACAACTCGGAACTTCGTTTCCTTATCGCTTCCACATATTTGATTTTTGAAAACGCGCATTTCAATACGGCTTTATATTTTGTTTGTAAGCTTTCGGTAGTTGTACCGTTCGACTTGCATTACTATTTTACAAGTGCTTGTCCCCTTCTTGCCCTGTCTTTGCGGCGCGGCCTTGGGATTCCGTTCCAGAATTTGGGTCAGGTCGTCACAGTTGGTATCAGAGCTTTTGTTAGCTATAAGCCAGATAGGATACATGGCCTAGATTGGGTTGGGTATGTCATCGTGTATTTGCCGTCAAGTGTTCTGGTTAGTGCCTTACCGGCATGTTCTTTTAAACAAGTATAGGACTTGGAACACTTAGTTCTTTTTGGTCTAGATTGCCGTGAGTGCAAAGTTTGTGTCTAAGAGTACCATACTTCTCCTTTGTTGCTTCCGAGTTGCAGTTATACCAAGAATGAGTACTTCGTTCCAGTAGAGCCATTGTTCTTGATCCGTTATTGAGATTGGAGATGTTAGACCGTCAGTCCCAAGGGTGATCTTCGTGGTATTCATATGGAGCCAATGTTCGTGGGTATACGTATCGAGAGCGGAGTGACTAAGCCTCCTGTAATATCTAGTATAATTCTATATAGTTCTACATAAGTATATATAATTACCATAGTACTTAACCATGCGTTTTTATGTTACTTGATGTCATGCCTGTACATGCTTACGCTATGTGTTCTTGAGACCAAGATAAAGGAGGCTTTTATGTGAATCACGAACACCCCGCATCCTATACGACGAAAGCTTTTGAGGTCACTTCAGAGGGCCCCTGACTTGATTATCAAGAGGTCTTCGTTGGAAAACTAGAATAGTATGATATTAGATAGGAATTGACTAAACCCATTACCAAATTGAAATGGAACAGAAAATAAGGTATTGTTATACTTCACCAATTATGTGCATGTTGTATATGAAAGTGTTGCTACTAATGAGAAAGCTTACTATGTGCAAATCGTATGTGTATAGTTTTGGGATTTTGCAACTTAATATCTTAAGGTTGCACATGAATATTATTAGTATCTTGGAATGACTTGTTTACTTCTGATTGAGAGGCATTAGGCCTCGGCATCCACGTTTGATCGGGCTACAAAAGGTTGCTCCCATGTTGTTGTACATTTTCGAGAGTCAGGAATGACCCGACTTTGAGAATGATTTGAGTTGATGATTAAGTGCTACCCCGAGATAAGAGGCACCCCGAAAGGAAAGTCTCAATTGTATTATAGACCAAAGTTTTGATCTTGAGATCGGTTGTAGAATTGTGAATTCGAGGAAGAATTCTTTTTAGGTGGTGAGGATAGGGCTGGCAAAATTCCCGTTTTTCCCGACCCGTCCCGACGCCCGACCTGATCCCGTCCTGACATTTCCCGATCCCGACATATCCCGATCCTGATTTTGTTGGGATTTTTCCCGTCTCGACTTATTTCGGGACGGTATTCGGGATAATTATCAATCCAGTCGGGATTCCCGAATCCCGACCCGTCACGACTATTTTTTAAATTAAATTTTTAAATTTTTTAAATTTTTTAAATTTTTAAATTTTAAATTTTTAAATTTTTAAATTTTTAAATTTTTAAATTTTTAAATTTTTAAATTTTTAAATTTTTAAATTTTTAAATTTTTAAATTTTTAAATTTTTAAATTTTTAAATTTTTAAATTTTTAAATTTTTTTTTAAATTTTAAATTTTTAAATTTTTAAATTTTTAAATTTTTAAATTTTTAAATTTTAAATTTTTAAATTTTAAAATTTTAAATTTTTAAAAAATTTTTAAATTTTAAATTTTTAAATTTTAAATTTTTAAATTTTTAAATTTTAAATTTTAAATTTTAAATTTTAAATTTTAAATTTTTAAATTTTTAAATTTTAAATTTTTAAATTTTAAATTTTAAATTTTTAAATTTTAAATTTTTAAATTTTTAAATTTTTAAATTTTTAAATTTTTAAATTTTTAAATTTTAAATTTTTAAATTTTTAAATTTTTAAATTTTTAAATTTTTAAATTTTTAAATTTTTAAATTTTTAAATTTTTAGAATTTTTAAAATTTTAAAATTTTAAAATTTTTAAATTTTTAAAATTTTTAAATTTTAAATTTTTTAAATTTGTAAATTTGTAAATTTGTAAATTTGTAAATTTGTAAATTTTTAAATTTGTAAATTTTAATTTTTTATTTTTTAATTTTTAATTTTTAATTTTTTATTTTTAATTTTTTAATTTTTAATTTTTAATTTTTAATTTTTATTTTTAATTTTTTAATTTTTTAATTTTTTAATTTTTTAATTTTTAAATTTTTAAATTTTTAAATTTTTAAATTTTTAAATTTTTAAATTTTTAAATTTTTAAATTTTTAAATTTTTAAATTTTTAAATTTTTAAATTTTTAAATTTTTAAATTTTTAAATTTTTAAATTTTTAAATTTTTAAATTTTTAAATTTTTAAATTTTTAAATTTTTAAATTTTTAAATTTTTAAATTTTTAAATTTTTTAATTTTTTAATTTTTTAATTTTTTAATTTTTTAATTTTTAATTTTTTATTTTTTAATTTTTTATTTTTTAATTTTTTATTTTTTAATTTTTAATTTTTTAATTTTTTAATTTTTAAATTTTTAATTTTTTATTTTTTAATTTTTAATTTTTTAATTTTTAAATTTTTAAATTTTTAAATTTTTAAATTTTTAAATTTTTAAATTTTTAAATTTTTAATTTTTTAATTTTTAAATTTTCTAATTTTTTAATTTTTTAATTTTTTAATTTTTAATTTTTTAAATTTTTTAAATTTTTTTTATAAATATTGTGTGTTAAACATTTTCTATTTTGTGTTTGGTATAATTACTTAATGATGTTTGTTAAATTTATTTTCACAATGTTGTGAGTTTTTTTTATCTATCACGTTTCTGTATTTAGTGTAGATCCTCTCATGCGAGTGAATGATACATTTTATTCATAATGACAGAGTCAGCAACACTCACCATTAAATAAATATTCAAGTATACTTATAAATATACCGTCTGAAATATAAATCATGATGAAGATATTTTAAAAATATTTTAGTCAAAAAATATTGTTCATAAATATTATAGTCGGGATTACGTGATTTATATCTCCCGAACTGTCGGGATCCCGATCCGTCGAGTCCCGACACTTATCGGGAACGGGATCGGGAAGAAAATTTAAATCCCGAATTTTATCGGGACGGGATCGGGATGAGGGGTATCGGGACGGGTCCCGTCCCGATTCCACCCCTAGGTGAGGATGTAAGACCCCGAACCTTCATGTGTTTGAATTACTTGCTTTACGGACCGAATAACCATTGCAACTCGTGTCCGATTTAATATGAGAATCTTTAGACGTGTAGGTAGGCTATTTAGAGGCATATACTTTAGTTCTTAATGTTCTTCAAGACTTTAACGTGTTTAAGTTACAAGTTGTAACTTGACGATAGTCGGAAGCCGACTCGGTTAAGTGTTATCGCGTAGTTCTTTCTTCTGATCTCGGTTATAGCCTAGGTCATTTCTTGAGTATCTAGAGTAGACTTTGAGTATTAAACTTCCTAAGGAATAGATTCCCTACATCTAATCTTGCTTTGATGCTTAACGCACCACATTCATCTTTATCGCGTTGCGTGAAACCGAACCTTACGTGTATCGTATCATTATTTGACCTTATAGGAGTAATCTAGTCCATATCATAACCCTTCTCGTATGTTTATAACTTCAATCTTGACCATAGTATGCTTGGGTGAGAGTTCGAAAGCATTGTTGCTTCATTTGAACTTTTGACTCTTAGGTTCTCTCGGTTTGTGTTTCCTTTTGCCTTGTTTCGTGTCTTTGAGACTTGAGAGATGTTAACATGAATCCTAGACCTTGTTTACAAGTCCTTAACATGTTTAAGAATGTTCATTCATGCTTGTAGTATCCTTGTTTAACTCGTTGTTGAATCGTTTGATGTTTGTCGCGAGTTTCGCCCTTTATTCCTCCTTGTTTTGGGTGATGTTCGGACCTGTTTTGGACATGTTTTGAGTGTGTTAAACATCCCTTATGGTTTGGGGTTGTGTTGGACACATTTGGGACTTGTTTTCAAGTCATTTTGGCCTTCCAAACACCTGAGCGCTCGCACAGCCAAGTGACTAAACGAGTGTACAAAATCCAGCAGCTCAAAAATTGAAATGGGCACTGAGCGATCGCTTAGCCATTCATCTGGGCGACCGCCTAGCCTGTTACCAGCCTTACGGGATTTTTACAATTTTGATTTTTGGTCTGAACCCTTGAACACTATCCGACCCAATTCAAGCCCCCACCTTACTTGTGACCTTTTAGGGTTTAATTTCAACCTTTTGATGAGTTTTAATCAAGGACTCACATGAATCCACCAATAGGATGCTTAATAACTCAAACTTTGGATTGACCCTTAAGTGACTTTATCATCCCCAAACTCCAAATTGATAGCCATTGTTCATCCTCCATTGTTATTGCTTGGTTCTTAGAGAGAGTAAGAGAGCTTGGGAGTCCTTCACCTTGCTTGCATGATTGCCGGAGATCCAACCATCCGATTTTCGATTGTAGACCACCAAATCGAAGCCCTTGGCAAGTAGCACACCTTCCACCAATTCAATCTTCGATCCGAATAGATTTGTCAGCCGATATAGGTACGTGACTACACTGCCTACCTTCCCTCTCTAGCTTAAAATGATGCTAGGTTGTTGGAGGCTTGTCTCCCTTAGTTACTCGTGTTATTGCTGTTGATACTTATTGTATTTAGATTTATATCTGCTCATACATTACTCTAGTTTTATACATCAGTGGCTAATTGGGATGAGTATCGATTAGCGTGGCAACTGTGTATAGAACTTTGCCAAAGTATAGTTTTTATTGGACTTTACAGGTTCAGCGGAAGACCTCTTCAAAGCTTCACCGGAAGACCTGCTACAGCTTACAAACGACAGACCTTGTCTACAATCGGTCAATCATGACGTGTCCAGTCAAGCAATTCTTAATGGATCAATTTAAATTTATCCTTATCCGATTGAATTTAAATTGAGACATTCCCTGACATCTCAGACCCGCCGAAAGCAGCTTTCCGGAAAGAAGGAAGACTTTCGCATACTAAACAAGAAGAAAGCGGGGAAGCGTGTCACCTCATGCCAGAACAACTCTCACAGATCTGACATCCAGATTGCCCAACTTCCAGACTCTACAAAAAGATCTCTGTGTCCATTCCTTGCTCGATATCTGTGAAGACGAAATTCTTGATTGACAGCCCTATGCATTTAATGCATTCAACCTAATAGAGCTGTTAAGTCTTCATCTTCTCCAACGGATCTCCAGAATGCTCCTGCTATAAAATGCTACCATTAAAGACTGGAGAAATACACTTGACGAATTGCTCTTAAAATCTACAACAACTCTTAGTCTTAATTTTCAGTGCATTCAAGAGATCCTAAACAGATCAAGAAGTCCTCGTCAACAACAAGAAGCTGTGCATCAACATTTATTGTTTTACTTCTTGTTGTTTTCTTTCCAAGCTATTCTTCTGCACGAATAAAATATCCTTCTTACACATATATTTAATTCCTTAACCCCCAAACATAAGTCAATATTTTGTACACGATCCATTGGGAATATTCTTTGTAATAGATCTAGTGGAAAACATAGTGTACTATTTAAATCCAAGGTTGACTGCCTTGGTGGTGGACGTAGCACTCTTTATAGTGTGAACCATCCCAAAATACTTGTATTAATTCTTTACTGTTTGTCTACTTATTTAACTGCTTATTACTTTATTTATCGTTATCCTTTATAGCAAACTTAAGTAACCTGTTAAGGTCTACCGGCATACCTTAATCAGCTTCATTGAAAGACTTCCGTTACTCTAATCTTTTCAATAGATTGAATGTACTTTTCAAAGAACTTACTTAAAAGTTTTTAAGTGTATAATAAGCTATTCAACCCCCCCCCCTTCTAGCTTATTATTGTTCCTGTTGGGACCCACAATTGGTATCAGAGCTTAACTCTTTGAAAACTAGTTTTTCCGAGATTAAACTCTTGAGAGATTCGATCCAATGACCCAAACACACTACATGTTGCCTACATCAAATGCAAACCACGTCCCAATATTGGACGAAGGTCATTTCGATGTTTGGAAGGATAAGGTAATGTGTTTCATGAACTCCATTGATAACAGATTATGGAAGTGTGTTATTGCAGGACAACATGTACCAATGAAGGCCAACCTTCTAGCTTCCATTGCTGGGAATCCTGCAGAAGTTCCCAAAGAAGAATCAGAATGGACAGAAGACGACAGAAAACTGGTAGAGCTTGATAGTAAAGCAATCAATATCATTACTAGCTCTCTAGACACATGCACATACCAGCAAGTGATCCGATGTACTACTGCAAAAGAGATGTGGGAAGCTTTGTGGAATACTTGGAAGGAGACCAAGACACAAGAGATAACAGAAAATACACATACATCCAGCAGTTTGACTCCTTCAAAAAGGATCCAAAGGAAACCTTGAGACAAGCATACGATCGCTTCAGTGAGGTAATTACTAGTTGCTTTTCTCTTGGTAAAACCTATGACAAGAAGGAAATGAACATGAGGTTTCTAGGCTCTCTAGGTAGCTTATGGCATGTTAAGACCACTGCTATGAAAGAATCCAAAAACTTAAACGAGATGACTCTCCGTAGTCTCTACGCAAGTTTAAAGGTTTATGAGCTCGAAGTTAATCAAGCTCTAGAGCAAGACAAACAGTTCAGAACTGTGTCCTTGCCAGCCATGGTCCAAAAAGAAACCACTGTTGAAAACAAACCTTCCACTTACTCTAGTGAAAACGATTTTCTCTCAGATGAATAATTTGCTATGTTTGTAAAACGTTTTCAAAAATTTGCTAAATATGGAAGGAAGAACACACACCAACAGCCTTTTAGAAAGACTGGTGAAAGCTCATCTAAAGAAGAGCTTGTGTGTTACAATTGTAGAAAACCTGGCCACTTTGCCTCCAAATGTCTAAAGCCAAAATTTGAAGCATACCGAAGACCTACTTATAAAAAATTTCAAAAACAAAAGGGTATCTTGGCTGAAGACATAGAAGACAAACAAGTTGCTACATGGTTCGAGACTGATTCAGAAGAAGAAGGGATGATTGTAAGCAAACTAACATATGCTTAATAGATCATGACTCAGGTCCTACCTATGACTCTGAAAATGAAGTCGAAATCTCACCTAGTCCCTTGGATAAAAGTGAGATCAACAGTGAGAACTTTAGTAAGGAAGAACTTCTCAAGGATAATCAAGATATGCTTGAAGAGTTCAATTCCTTTAGAGTAGCCTATGTAAAACTCGCCAAGAACTATGAGAAACTTACTACTGAGAAATCTCTGATGGCAGCTGAGATTCAAACTCTCAATAGCTGTCAACAAGAAAGTATCAAGCTCAAAGGAGAAAACAAATTCCTTTGTGACAAAATTGAATGTCTAACTGAGCACATCAAAGGACTTGACCTAGAGAAAATTGCCTTGCAAAAGACAATTGACTCCTGGAACAGCTCCAAGGATACCTTTGAAGAAATCCTTTCTAGCCAAAAATCATGTAAAGATAAATCTGGCATAGGATATTCGGATGAGCCCAGTATGACATTCCCAACTGTCACAGAGAAAGGTGAATCCTCCGAGACTGCAAATGATATCTCTTTCTCTAAACAGACATTCGGAAACAAGGGGAAACAAGGCCTTGGTTATTCAAGAGTTCCTTATGTTTACCCCAAATCTCAGAAAGGGAAAGCAAAGATTACTGATTCAGATGAGAAATCTGAGAAATCTGAGAAAGTAATGGTAGAGAAACTAAAGTTTGTCGGCAACAACTCTGCTAAGGCAAAGTCTGCTGGCGGTAGACCTACTAAATCTTTACCGGTGACTATAAAGTTTGTCTATGAAACAGGCAAGGCACCTGCACCTGTTGAAAGTAAACTTAAAGATATTCTACCGAATCCTCCTAAAAAGGTAATCAACAGACAAGCCAAAGCTAAGTCTGGTAGTAACCTACCTAGGAAGATTCAAAAGAAACCAATTAAGTCTACCATCAACAAGCAAACTGAACCAAGAATGAATGCTAAGAAAAAGGATAATCATAATCACTCTTCAGCTAAAGCCACTGACAGTTCTATATGGAATTTTCATTTATGTCATTCTTGCAATTGCCTAGGCCATCTAGCCCCAGAATGCCTGCTAAGGTTCACTTCAAAATCTGAGAGACCTAGTTCTCTCAAGGTTAGGCAGGTATGGGTCCCAAAAGGTTGCTAATCCTTAGGACCCAAAAGAAAATAAAGGGGACCTTGTTTCTTTAAATCTTTTTCAGGTATGCTTTATGGCTATAGATTCTAGAAAACAAAGACATCTAGTACCTGGACAGTGGCTGCTCAAGACACATGACAGGAAACAGAAGTCTACTCACAGATATAGCTGAAGCCAAAGGTCCCACAGTAATTTTCGAAGACAATGCAAGAGGAAAGACAATTAGATATGGCTCAATCACTAGAGGAAGTCTCTCCATCAACAAAGTTTCTCTAGTGAGTGGCTTAAAGCATAATCTTCTGAGCATATCCCAATTCTGCGACAAAGGATTAATCTGCCAATTCAACTCCAACCAGTGCCTCATCAAAAATCGTGAATCCTGCTCTACAATACTAACCGGCAATAGACAAAGAAATGTCTATGTCATGGACTTAAATCTTCTAGAGAGATTCTCAAGCCTTTGCCTAGTTGCTAACAACGTTCGTGACAACAGTTGGCTATGGTACAAGCGTCTCAGTCACCTCAACTTCAAGCACCTCTCCAAGATCTCCAAAGATGGGCTTGTCAAATGTCTACCTACGGTGTCTGCCGACCATGACTGAAATTGTAAAGCTTGCCAGCTAGGAAAACTTTCCAAGTCTTCCTTCAAAAGAAAGTCTGTCTTATCAACAAACAGACCTCTTCAACTTCTGCATATGGATCTCTTTGGACCAATCACTACAGTTAGTATTTCAGGAGACAAGTATACACTTGTAGTAGTTGACGACTACTCTAGGTTCACCTGGATTGAGACAATGACTTCAAAATATGAGACATATGATCTAGTCACCGCTCTTTTCAGAAGACTTCAAACTCAAAAACTTGAAGACATTAGTGACATAAGATCAGACAATGGCACTGAATTCAAGAACAACGGGGTAAAAAGATATTGTGATGACCACGAGATCGGTCACAACTTCTCTGCTGCCGGAACTCCTCAACAAAATGGTGTAGCTGAACCGAAGAACATAACTCTTATTGAAGCAACAAGAACAATGCTGGCAGAAGCAAAACTTCCAAAGTATTTACAGGCGGCGAGTCAACTCTGCATGTTTTACCCAAAACAGATCCCTGGTAAACAAGTTTCATAACAAAACTCCATATGAAATATGGAGAGGAAGAGCCCCAAACATAGGATTTTTTAAAATCTTCGGCTGTAAATGTTTTATTCTACATAATGGAAAAGAATATAGAGGAAAATTTGATGCAAAATCAGACAAAGGAATTTTTCTGGGGTATTCCAAACATTCAAAAGCATTTCGCATTTTCAGTAAAACTCATTTAAAAATTTTAGAATCTGTGCATGTTTCTTTTGATGAGTATGACTTGTTAGAGCCTAGAAAGGCTCTGAATGTTGCTAATAATTCTGATAATGATGAGACAGGTACATATACAACATCTACTTCCACTCCTCTTCAGAATCCTACAACTGCAGACCCTTCCAGTACCGCCAACCCTTCACCGGCAGACTTTAACTCTGTCGATACCGATTCCAACTCTTTTGTTGACCCAGAACCCATCTCTTCTGTCTTACCCCAAACACCTTTGCAGATCACTCATCCTTCTTGTTCACCAGAAAATAAAGGTTTCGAAGATCCTATCTCTTCTGAACAAGATTTTGGTGAATCTCCTTCTCAACCTACTCCAGAATTCTTAAGGGAAGAACCCACTAGAAGTGATCTTCCTCCAACCATTATTGAAACAAGAGATCATCCTATTTCTTAAATCATTGGTGATCTCAACATAGGAGTTCATACAAGGAATAGAGTTCGAGAAGAGACTATGTTTGCATATGCATTCGTATCTGAACTCGAGCCAAAGAAGATTGATGAAGTTATTGAAGATTATAACTGGATTGAATCTATGCAAGAAGAGTTGAACCAGTTTGAAAGATGCAAAGTGTGGACCTTAGTTCAAAGGCCGACTGATCATCCAGTTATCGGCACCAAATGGGTTTTCAGAAATAAAAGAGATGAAGATGGGAATGTCACCAGAAACAAAGCTAGATTGGTTGCTCAAGGCTACCGACAGGAAGAATGGATTGACTTCGATGAAACATTTGCTCCTGTTGCTAGATTAGAGGCAATCAGACTCTTTCTAGCCTATGCCTCGTTCATGGACTTCAAAGTGTATCAGATGGATGTGAAGAGTGCCTTTCTGAATGGTGATCTTCAAGAAACGGTATACGTTGAACAGCCTCCAGGATTTGCCATTCAAGACAAACTGGATCATGTCTACCGACTCAAGAAAGATCTCTATGGTCTAAAGAAAGCTCCCAGAGCTTGGTATGAAACTCTATCCAAGTTCCTAACAGAACAAGGATTCGTGAGAGGAAGAATAAAAACAACTCTGTTCATCCTTAAGCACAAACGCCATTCTCTTCTAGTCCAAATCTATGTGGATGACATCATCTTTGGATCAACTAACCAAAGCCTGTGCAAGAGATTCGAGAAGCTGATGCAAAGCAAGTTCGAGATGAGTATGATGGGAGAACTTACCTACTTTCTAGGACTGTAGATTCAACAGAATTCCGACGGAATCTTCATCAGCCAAACCAAATATGCAAAGGAACTCATCAAGAAATTTGGTCTTGATTCAGCAAAAGGATTTGAGACTCCAATGTCTACCGACTGTCATCTTGACAAAGATGAAAAGGGAAAGCAAGAGAACATGACTAAGTACCGAGGAATCATAGGTTCACTTCTTTACCTTCTTGCCCGATGGGCTGACATTATGTTTCTTTGTTTGTGTTTGTGCAAGATTTCAAGCGAGATCCAAAGGAATCACATTTGCGCCAAACGTATCATCGATATGTTTCAACAACAACAAATCTAGGCATCCGGTATTCCAAACGCAACAACTTTGATCTAGTTGGATACTCGGATGATTATGCACTGCAAAGTGACGGAAAAGCACCAGTGGGACTTGTCAATTTCTTGGAAATAGACTTGTCCCATGGTCATGCAAGAAACAAGGATCGGTTGCAAACTCCACCACAGAGGCAGAATATATTGCTGCCAGCAGCTGTTGCTCTCAACTTCCATGGATGAAGCAACAACTAGTGGACTACAACATCAAGACTGCAAATTGTCCAATTATGTGTGACAACACATCAGCAATTTCAGTCTCTAAAAATCTAGTGATGCACTCGAAGACAAAGCACATTGATATCCGTTATCACTTCCTCAAAGATCATGTGGAGAAAGGTAACATCAATCTGGAATACGTTCCAACTGAGCATCAATTAGCTGACATTCTCACAAAGCCACTGGATGCCACCATGTTTGCTTATTTAAGGAGAAATCTTGGTATGATTGATCCTACTACTTAAAATTCCATTTCATAAAATATTTTCTTTCATATCCGGTAGACTTAGTTTTATACTGACCGGAAGACGTAACTTCCCTTTTAACGAAAGACTTAAAGGTTAGTATCTCTACTTAGTCTATTTAATTAAAGAGGTTTCTAAGCAATAAAGGGGGTCAAGGGTAAAAAAAATTGGTACTTAGAAAATATCTATAGTTCCCGCTTTTGCGCTAAATTTTTTTCTTTAAATAGACTTTGAACCGCCCTTTCCAAAACTTTACGAAACCCCTTGGTCTAAAAAATTTCTCTCTCTATTCAAACCCTCTCTCTCTCTCTCTCTGTGCAACTACTCTCTGCCTTTCCAAATTCTTCTTGTTTCTTCTTCTCATTGACAACAATGGTATGTTCTTCTCTACTCTACTACTCATTATTTATCGTTTACTGTTTCGTATTTCATCTATTAAGTAAAATTGTTTTGGAATAGAAAAGGTCGCTTTCGCGTATCTAACAGTATCTACCATTGTTGTTCTTAAAAACCTAGAAACGAACAGTCTTTTATATGCTTTGAATACTTATTCTTTTTAGAAATCTTCTGTTATATGTTTCTCTGGTTTCCTTACACTAAACATTCTAGGGATTCAAGTTTTCTTTCCCAAAATTTTCTATAATCTCAGAAAAACTTGAAATCTCTGTTTGTTTAACATTTGTGGTAAAAAACCCTAATTTCTGACTGCATTTCTTTCAGGCAAAATCATCAAAATCCAAGCGTGACAGTAGGAAGGTGCTAGACCCAGAAAAAGACATTCCTCCAAGTTTGGACGTCAACCTTCTGGGATATCCTACTTTTCCCGCTGCCCATGACGTCATCGTAGCCACGGACCGAAACTTTATATACGGGAATGTGCATCGACCTCCATAGCATGCACTATTGTCGCGGAGTCAAGGCTGCGGCGACATGAATGCCTCGAGGATTCTTCCACTCTTCGCCTCAACGACAAAGACTACAGTATTTTCTTGGCTGAAGAGTTCTACCAAAGGATGGAGCTCAAAAATAAAAATGCTCTGCGTGGATGGATTAGAGGCCGTCCTATCTCCATCACCGCCAAGACCATCTCCACCATTATTGGTGTACATTTCGGTGGAGCTCTTGAATCAACAATTACTGAGGCTGATCATGCCTAGGAAGCAATGAGGGGAGTTGATACCCCAAAGGAACCACAAGGGAAGATCTTGAGAATCTATTCCCTTTGGACGGCGTCTCTTGCTCAAGCCACGATCGACAAGAGGCTTTTGGCGCTTCAAAAGTGGTGCACATGATATGTTCACGGTACAACAGTTAAATCTTACAAGTGTCGTCTACCTTCAGACCCGTCTCAACTTCGGTGCTATTATCTTCAACGAACTGAAGCAGTGGGTGAAAAGAGTCAAGAACAACCCCACCTGCAAACGGCCATTTGTTAGGCTGATCAATGCTCTCCTTCGAGTCACAGAGCAGGTCAAGTCTTCCTTAAAGGAAGATGAGCTTATAATGGTTGCCAAGGAAAAGCGGTACGACCGCCGTTCTTCAACAAGTATAAAGAATACGAGAACAAGCGCGTGTTTGCGAAAGGTCTTCCGCCCATCTCCATCGACAAAGTTGCGGCTTGTGCTAATCATAGTTACACGCTTCAACATGGAAGCATATGAATGGCGGTAGCAAGACCTTGAAGGCTTTTAAGAAATTTGACGACCAAGTTGCTAACAACCTCCATCAACAAGCCAAAGATGGGGCGTGGCGAGCGACTAATACGGCCAAGCGAGCCAAGGCCAAAAGGCTCGGGCGAAAGAAGTAGCAGAGGAGGCCAAATGGATAAGGAAGGAGATGAAGGAAGGCCAAAAAGGCAGGCTGAGAGGTGCTCTATGCACTGTAGGTATGTCTCCATCACCTTCACTGCCCAACCAACCCAAGCTTAACTAGCACCAGCCAAACCAACTCCCTCCTCTACCCAACCTTCTCTTAAAACCAAGCGACCACAATCATCTTCACCGGCACCTCACCTGGCAAAACGTAGGCGACTACGTTAAACCTTTGAAGACCGGCCACTT
>CM028379.1:36984649-37039587 GCA_013146195.2 Codonopsis lanceolata | reverse complement strand
TTTATAGGTTAGCCATCACCAGATAGGTTCCATGGCCTAGGTGGTTGGTTCTTTGTGTGATTTCTAACGCCGAGTGATTTCTTTATAGGTTCACGATGGTGGAGACTAGACACTCCACTAATACCGGAGGTACTGGTCCTAGCTAGGAGGCGGTGTTGGACAAGGTGACAGAGAGAATAGACAGGGTGACAGCACCTTCTTAGCAGAGCAAGTTGACCCTAATGCGCACATGGCGGACATGTATCGCCGTATGCTTCTTGCTCTTTATGACTCTAGATGGCCCAGGGAGGTCACCAGTGGGAGTACCACTTTGTACCACTCACCACCACCACCACCAGAACTAGAGGTGAGGCAACCGCCGCCTGTGTTGATGTGCCTGCTTGATCCTAGAGGGAGGAACAACGCTATTTTGGGAGAGATTATTGAAGATGAAACCTCCATCTTTCGAGGGTGAGTCTCGATGCTAGTATTGCTGAAGTTGGGCCGGAGGATTTAGAGAAAATCTTGCAGCTCTGGACCGCACCGAGGAAGAGAGGGTTGTACCTCGCAGCTTTATAAGCCGAGGGGAGCCGCCAACCATTGGTGGAAAGTCTTGCTTGCTAGCCGAATCAATGGGGTCCCTAGAGTGTGGCCTAACTTTCGAGAGGGAGTTCAGTGGCTTCATGTCCCTACGGTAGTGAGGCGAGGAGAGAGAGAAGGAGTTCCAAGACCTGGAGCTGTGGTTCTATGTCCGTGGCTCAAGATTCTAAGTTCACCGAGTAGTCGCCAGATATGCGCATCTTGTACCCCGATGAGCCTCGAGGGTACTTAAGTTTGTTAAGTGGCTTCAAGACAGAGTTTAGAGGCAGCTTTTTGTCTCTTCGCTTGACGATTATCTGGGCGCTCAGATCGTGCCTTCTGCGAGATAGAGAGAGATATTGAGAGCACGTGCCGAAGCCTTCTCAGGTGCCTTCACATCGCCTCGCCATCACAGGAGCCTCGCAAAGATTCTCGGGAGAGGCCGAGTTCTGGGAATCGGTCGATCAGAGGGCAACCGCCGCAACGGTGGGTGGTAGACAAGCCAGCCTGGGGACACCTCGCATGCCTGCCCTGAGAGTCGAGATATTCGTGCTCCATCTTTTCAAAAAGCAGGGACAGGAATAGTTCGGTGGTTTGTTCTTATTGTCACAAGACGGGCACGCAGCTGAGCAAAGGTTGGACTAAGACCGCTAAGTGTCACAAAGGGGGAGACGGGTCATTTGAGGAGAGATTGTCCTAAGTCCGGTGCTAGTCGTCATTGGTTCTCTGCTCCACGCCGTGAACAAGAGGGATAGTGATGGCTTCCTGGCGCAGCACGAGTATTTGCGCTTGATCGCCGTGGTGTCCTGCAGTCTACTTTAGTGATTGGAGGTACACTCTCGCTTTCTCATAGAGCTCGAAGTTCTTATAGATCCGGTCTACTCATTCATATGTCGTGATCTCATTTTATTGATCATTTATGCGTATTGCCCGCCGCTTGCCTTACGTGCTTGAGGTGTCTACAACGGCTGGGTGATTGTATGCTTGCATCCGAGGTTTATAGGCTATGGCGTACTTGTTTGTGATCGGTTTTGCATGCGGATTTGGTAGTATTGCCTATCCGGATTTTGATGTGATATTGGGTATGGATTGGCTATGTGTTTACCATGCTTTAGTAGATTGCCGCCCAAGAGGGTTACTTTTGCCATGCCCGAATTCGAATTTGTGTTTATTGGCGATCATGCTATGAGGTATACATGTTATTTCGCCATGGCTAGAAACCGCTATCTCGTGGTGTACTGGTATATTGCTTGTGTGCTTGATACTAGCATGTCACCGTTAGTATAGAAGATGTACCGTAGTTAATGAATTTCCTGGATGTCTTTTCGATCGATTATGCATTACCTCCCGACCGAGAGTTAGAGTTTTGCATTGAGTTATTGCCCGGACTTCACCTATCTCTAGAGCACCTTATAGGTGGCTCCAAACCGAGTTGAGAGAGTTGAAGGAGCAGCTTGCGTGAACGCCGATGAGAGTTTATTAAACCGAGCGGTTCCTCCGGGTGCACCGTTTTGTTTGTGAAGAAGAAGGATGGTAGTTTGCGGTTATGCATTGACTATCGCCGCTTGAACCAGTTACTATAAAGAATAAGTATCCATTACTCACATTGATGATCTTTGACGCCTTCAGTGGTTCTGTTGTATTCCAAGTTAGACTTGAGGAGTGGTTATCACCTTGAGGGTTCGCTACGAGGATGTCCCAAGACGCCATTTTTGACGCGTATGGCCATTATGAGTTTGTTGTGATGCCGCTTGGTTTGACAAATGCCACGCCGCTTTTATGGACTTGATGAATGTGGTGTTTCATGAGTACCTTGATTGCTTTGTAGTGGTGTTCATTGATGATATCCTTGTGTACTTGAAGTCACGAGAGGAGCATGAGCATCATTTGAGAGAGGTTCTTACTCACAGGCGTAAGAAACGCCTTTTTTTGCTAAATTTAGCAATTGTGCTTTGGCTAGAACAAGTTGCTTTTCTGGGCATAAACAGTTTGTGTCTAGTGATGGTATCGCTGTGATCCATCGAAGGTCGAGGCCGTTACCAAGTGGAAGACTCCTAGTACTGACCGAAGTCCGTAGTTTCGCATGGCGGGTTATTACCGTAGGTTCATTGAGGATTTTTCTAAGATTGTCACTCCTATGACCAATCTTACTCGTAAGAAGTCCGTTGTTTGAGTGACAAGTGTGAGGCTAGCTTTCGTGAGTTGAAGAGGAGGTTGACTACGCCTCCTGCTTTAGCTTTGCCTAGTGGTTGTGAGAATTTCATGGTTTATTGTGACGCTTCTTGGAAGGTCAAGGTGTGCTTGCAGTAACGGAAGGTTATTGCCTATGCTTCTAGGAAGTTGTCACCAGATGAGAAGTAATTATCCGACTCATGATCTTGAGTTGGCAGCTTATTATCTTTGCGCTTCATAAGTGGAAACACTATCTCGTATGTAGCTAAGTTTGAGGTGTATACGATCATAAGAGTTCAAATACCTTTTCTCGCAAAAGCGAGTTAAATATGAGACAGAGGCGATGGATGGAGAAGCTTAAGGATCACGATTGTACTATCTTGTACCATCCAGAAAGCGAATGTTGTAATGATGCTGAGTAGAGATCCTTCATGTCGTGTTTGATGATTGGAATGGAAGATGCTCGAGGATGTCCGTGAATGGAGTCCTCAAGCGAGCATAGTGTTCTCTTTGCTAGTGTTCGTGCTACACCAGATTGTTTGGGTTGATCAAGGAAGCTCAAGCTATGCAGATTTGAGGAAGATTATCGATGGATTGGGTGAGAATAATACACCCGAAGTTCGCGATAAACGCTGATGGGATCTTGACATTTCAGTAGGGTTTCATGCTCCTTCTTCCGACGAAGTGAAACGTATGGTTCTTGATGAGGCTCACAAGGTTAAGTATACGATACATCCGGTAGTACTAAGATGTACCGTGACTTCAAGAGGCGCTTTGGTGGAATGGTATGAAGAGGGAGATAGCCGAGTATGTTTCGAGATGTTTGACGTGCCACAGTTAAGGCCGAAAGCACCGAGACCCGCCGGCTTGCTTCATCCACTTGAGATTCCGACCGGAAGTGGGAGCATATCACCATGGATTTTGTTACAGGTTGCCACGCACTGCAAAGGCTTTGATGCGCTTTGGGTTATCATTGATAGGTTGACTAAGTCTTCATTTTATCCCTATTGCGATTTCCTACAGCTGAGTCGGTTGGCAAGGCGTTGTACATTCAGAGATTGTGAGACTACATGGTGTACCAGGTTAGCATTGTCGTCGATAGAGACCCCGCATTTACTTCTAGGTTCTCGCATTCTTTGCAGAGGCTTGGGTACGGTTGAACTTCAAGATCGCTTTTCACCCACAGTCTGATGGTCAGTTGGAGCGATTGATACAGATTTTGGAGGATATGCTACGTGCGTGTGCTATGGATTTCAAGGGTAGTTGGGATTCATATCTACCGTTGGCTGAGTTTGCGTATAATAACAGTTATCAGTCGAGCATTGAGATGGCGCCGTATGAGGCATTGTATGGGCGTAAGTGTCGATCACCGATTTGCTGGGATGAGGTTGGTGAGGCTAGATTATGGGGTTCGGAGATGGTGCAACAATCAGCTGAGAGTGTGAAGCTGATTAGAGACAGATTGCTTACAGCTCAGAGTAGACAGAAAAGCTACGCAGACAACCGGAGACGAGATCTTGAGTTTCAGGTTGGTGACTTTGTGTTCCTGAAGGTATCGCCCCGGCGCGGTAGAAAGCGGTTTGGGAAGAAAGGGAAGCTTCCTCCCAGGTTTATTGGTCCGTTCGAGATCTTAGAGCGGATTGGTTCTTTGGCTTATAGACTTGCGTTACCACCGTCTATATCGGGTGTTCATGATGTGTTTCATGTTTCCATGCTTCGTAAGTACTTGAAGGACGAGTCACATGTCCTTACTTATGAGGAGATTACCTTTGAGCCCGATCTTTCTTACGTTGAGAAACCGATGAGGATTCTTGATACCAAGGAGCAAGTCTTGAGGACCAAGAGAATTCCTTTAGTGAAGGTCTTGTGGAAGAATCATGATATTGAGGAAGCCACATGGGAGACTGAGCTTGAGATGAGGGAGAAATACCCTTACTTGTTCGAGATTTCTGGTATGAATTTAGGGACTAAATCCCTTTAAGTGGGGGAGGATGTGAGAACCCAAACCCCATTTCATGTTTGTCATCTTTATAACATGTTTATTATAGGTCTCGACATATTAGAGACTTCATTTCATTCATATCGTGTTGGCATTGAGTTGGTTGAGATCATAATAGAGTAATGGTCTTCCATGCGTTGCATGCCTTGTGTTGATGTTTCGAGTGTTCTTCGTAACGTGTTAGCACCTTAATAAGTCTCTTGAGAGTCTTAATACCTTGCATACAAGATTTACAATGTTCATCTTAGTTGTTTCATGCTTGGTTGGGAGTTTAGAAGCTTCGTTGCTTCGTTTGTGTTTTGATGTTGTACATCATTGCTTGTATTGCCTTCTTTTCGTCTCGAGAGAAGTTCGGTTGAGTTCTAGGCCTTGTATACAAGCCATAACCATGATTAAACAAGCCTAATACATGTTGATTCTATCCTAGATTAAGTTGGGATTGATTCATGTTTGATTCGTTGGCCAATCGTCGAGTGGTTCCAGCCATGTTTTCACTTGATTCGGATGTGTTTCGGTGTGTTTCCGACTTGTTTTGAGTTGGGTTACACCTTGGGATTGTTGCCTTTGAGTTTGAGATCATTTAGGACAAGTTTAGATGAGGTTTGAGTAGTGTACCTCGCGGTCGCATTGGGTTTTGGAGGCTGGCTCGCGTGGAGATGCTGAGAGCTAGTCAAATTGTGCAGAACCTGATTAAGGACTCTTGCGGTCGCATGGCTTGGGCATGATGCGACCGCATCATGCCAGTTTCAGCTTGTGTTGATTTTCTTGAAAGTTTTGGTTGATGACCCTTGTGCCCTTGCCCTTGGCCGACCAAAGTGAGTCCAAGCCCTCATTGTTGACTCTTTAGGACCCTTTTAGACCCTTGGATCATTGCTTATCAATGGCCATCCTTCCTTGACCAATTAGAAGCAAGATAATCATCTTCACTTGGATTAGGGCTTTAATGGCAAGTATATAAGCCATTTGTTCAGCCTTTCAGCCATTTTTGATCAAGAACAAACCAGAGATTCAGAGCTCCTTCACCATTTTCGTCCATAGCAAGAACACCAACTTGTGAGACCATTTCCCGGAGATCCGGTGGTCCGATCGGCGATCCGAGACCGCCAAATCGAAGGCCTCAATTTCCTCTACAACAATCCTTGCCTTGATCACTCATTCATCCATTAATCTTAGGACTAAGGTGAGCGACAATTCCTTGAGATTTCCATGTTTAATAAAATAACATGACCCCTTCATTATAGTTGTTTTAATGTTGATTGTGAACATCTTTTGTGAAGACAAAACCTTCAATTCAACATATAAAATATGAGTATGATTTTATGAAATCTCTATGAAGTTATGATTTTGACATTTTGTAAAACATGAATGTTGTTTATAATGAGCTTGGGAATAACTCTGGTGAAAGAATTCGGTTCAATTCAAGGTTTAACAAAATCACCGAAACTAGGGTTTGAAACTCGGGATTGTGTTTAAGGCTAGTTTAAGAACATGAACGGCTTAGTTATCAAGTTCTAAATGAACGGAGAACTTAGAAAAGGGCAATGTGATACATATAGTATCAATGCTCTACTTGGTTGAATTTTAGTAAAACTCACCGGAGTTGAATTTAGGGAGTTATCGAACAATAACGACTCCACAATCAATCCCTATGACGAATGTAGCTCGTTAGACTAATGAATTAGCTTACGATACTTTGAGATGGATTGATGAGTATGCCTTGATGTATGTGTGCTTGTAAGACTCAATCGAGTTCTTATGCGGTTTATGTGATCATGTGAAGTAAATGCATGATTGAGAGCATGTTGAAGAATAGTGTATCTATTTGACATGTTGAATTCACTCTTGTCGAATTCTTATTGATTCCTTAAATGAGTAAACAACTACTTGTTGAATAAGTTCGCTCTTGTCGAACTTGTTCCTTATTTGAGATTATATGACGAGTAAACATCTACTTGGCATTGCATGAGTCCAGTTGGCAATTTGATTGAGTCGTTGTTACAATGCATCGCCGTCACGAGTTATGGGACTCGTGATAGTGATGGGTTGTTATACCGGGTTTTTATCACACACGCCTCCACTGTTGGCCACAGTGGGGAAGTAGCACCTTTGCTGTAACCAAAAGAGCACATTGGAAAGTCTAAGTACCAAGGAGAGAGCTTGGTACCCGAGAAGAGAACTCGGTACTTTGATACACTAATCACGGGTATCATTGGCATGAAATGTTAACCCTGTGTATTGCAGGAGCTACGTAGCGGCACCGGTTCCATAACATATCCTCCTATTATGTGGTTTACTTTATAGCACTTATGTGAAACAACGTGCTACCATGGATATGTGATTTAAGTGTTTATTAAATGAATACTTTGAGTGACTTGATATTAAAGATGATATCTTGCTATGTATGTTGCATAATGCCATGACATGCATAATTGTTAACTCACAAAGTCTTTATGACTTACCCCCTCCCTTTTACTGCTTTAGATCCGAGCCGTTCAGGTACCGCTCGTTGAGGTGTTGCAGGATTCTTGCTTGTCCGTGATCGCACGCGACGAGGTTGTGGTTTATAGATGTCCTTATTTTGTTCTCTTTTGTAAGGACGTTGGGTTTAGCAAGTCATTTAGACTTTGCTTGGGAACTTTGCTTATTTGGATTTATGTATATACTTGTAGTTCATGTATCCTATTTTGAGAGCCGGCGTATGTACGCCGAGCCTTGTATAGATGTAGTGTGGTTCACTTGATTTAACTTCCGTTGGGCATTACTTTAGCTCTTATTTATTTATGTTGTTCTCTGGCATGTTGTAGCCGTCGAGGTATATTTGCATGAACTGTGTAGTGTTGGGTTCCGTTAGTAAAGTCGCCGATGATTTGATATACTTGTCTTAAATTGCTATATCAGGTTTAAAAAGTTTTAAAACTTTCTGGCCTTTTGGCGCCGAGTCGTGCTTCATCTAAAATGTTGTTTCACGTCGTTTTCTATAATTGAGTATTGTCATGTATTGTTGTCCTATTTGGACGACTTGACTTGTGATTCCACCTTGGGGTCCTGGGTCGGGTCGTCACATCTTGGGTCTTCCATCTTCCTTCGACTTGGTTTATGATTAGGGCAGAGTCTCCATAGACTTCGAGATCTTTAGCTCCCCATTTGAGAGCTTCTTCTAGGCCAGCAATACAGGCTTCATATTATGCCATATTATTTGAACATTCGAACTCCAACCTTATAGCCAGCGTAGTATGAGAGTCAGCCGGATCGATTAACAAGATTCCTATGCCAAAGCCTCTTTGTTCGCTGGTTCACAAAGAACATCTGCCAACAGGTGTCCTGGTCAGTGATTTCCAGGATACCTTCATCTGGGAAACCGGGCTCAGTCGCATCTTCGACCTTCAAAGGTAGATCAACTAAGTGGTCTGCAATGACGCTCCCTTTGATAAACTTGAGTGTGACATAAGTTATGTCAAACTCATTAAGAAGAAAGGACCACTTGGCTAGTCTGCTGGACAGTGATGGCTTACCGAAGATGTATTTGATAGGGTCCATCCTGGATATGAGCTTGATGGACCTTCCTTGGAGATAGGTTTTGAGCCTCTGAGTGGCCCGCACTAGGTCTGCAGCCTTTTTTCCAAGGTCGAATAATTTAGCTCGCTTCCTTGTAGCTTCCTACTTATGAAGTATATGGCATTTTCAATGTAGGAATCTTCTTTCTCTTGGGCGAGCATAGCCCCTACTGATGTGTCTGTGACGGTTAAGTATATGAGGAGAGGTTTATGTGTATGGGGTGGAGCTAACACAGGGATTGGTAAGGTAGGCTTTTATTTTTCAAGGCTAGCCGGCACTTTGCGTCCCGCACTTGGTCGGTATTCTTTTTAGAGTTTAAAGAGGGCTCACATGTGTGGTGGTCACCGTCGATGAAACGGCTGATGTACTGCAACCGGCCTAGGAAGCCTTTGACTTCGGTGGGAGTTTTTGGCTGTGGCATTTCTAGGATGGCTTTGATCTTTGCTGGCTCGATCTCGATGCCTTGCTCGCTTACTAAGAATCCTGTCCCAGACCTTGCCTCCGTAACCCCGAATGTGCATTTGGTGGGGTTAAGCTTCATCCGGTGCTTTCGAGTCTTTCAAGAACTTCCGAAGATCTTTGATGTGAGCACCGTAGGCGCCGCTGAATGCACGATCATATCATCAACATAGACCTCCATCTCTTTATGGATCATGTCGTGGAAGAGGGTGGTGGCGCCCTCCGTAAGTGGCTCCGCATTCTTTAATCCGAATGGCATGACAAAGTAACAATAAGTCCCCAAGGAGTAGTGAATGAGGTCTTCTCCCGGTCTTCGCCGCCATTTTGATTTGGTTGTAGCCCAAAGATGCCATCGACGAAGGATCGGACTTTGTGAGCGACGCATCTACCACAATATCAATGTCAAGTGGGGGAAGTCATCTTTGGGCGACGCTTGTTGAGGTCGCGAAGTCTACACGTATTCTCGACTTTCCGCTGGGCTTGGGAACGGTCACTATATTGGATGAGGTCGGGTATTCAACTACCCGAATGAAGTTGACGCGCAGCTGCTTCATGATTTCTTCTTTGACTTGTAGTGACCATTCTCGCTTGATGCGACGGAGTTTGTTTGACTGGGCGAGCATCCGGCATGTGGGAATCCTGCTCGACTATAGCCGATCTAGGCCTGCATATCTTCGAGGACCAGCAAAAATATCTACAAATTCTTTGAGGAGATCAATGAGTGCCTTCCTTTCTCGACCTTGGAGGTAGCCGATTCTCGATCTTTGACTTCATTGTCCAAATTTCCAAGTTGATAGTGGACAGTCTTCAATATCCGCCGATGAATGGCTGCTCCTCGGTACTCAACCGACTTTGCAAGCTCAAGCGATAATTTTTATCTTTTGGGTCCATTTTATTAAATGACTCATTATCATAATTATTATTTTTAATGTGTCTTTTAAAGTAGGTGCAACTAAGGAATAAGCAAAGACATTTATATTATTATTAAAAGCATACTGCATGGGTTATTACATTGTTGAGGACCCGGGGTTTAAGATCCTCAACTATAGGTAGCGGATTGGTAGATGACCAACTAAAGCTAGGGAAAGGAGGGAATAGTGTATCCAAAGCGGCCTACCAAGTCTGCGGGTGTCGAGCGACCGGTCGTGGTGTACCAACCCGCAGAGACTTATTAGAAATAGACTCAAACTCAAGCAGGAGCTTTTCATAGTCGCCTCTGCTTATCATACCCGTAAAGTCGCCTCCTAGACCGTCATCATCTAGCAGGCCAAAGATAATCATCTTGGTCTATAGACCAAGTATTTTCAATAGTGACAGCCTTATAAGCGGTGCTACGGGGCCCTGTGGTAACCTGCTCCATACTATCTCGAGAGAATACCGACATCCTCAAAGACTTCCCAACCAGGCACCTTTTCCCATTCTCGTCTATCCAGGTTCAGAAACATGAGATAGGCTTCAGCTTCCCCTTACGCACAAAGTAACCATTTAAGGTTTTTCTATAGGGTTGGAGAGGGGATATTCATAAGGACGCTTTTTCTTTCTCGCCTTTCTTTTCTCATGTTTTCGCTTTCATGACCGCGGCTACTTCACTGAGTAGGCGTGTATCCTAGACCGAAAGGAGGGATACATTCCTTAAGTTCATCTTGGACTAAATTAACTAGTCCTTGCCGATTTCTCGCCGAGACCTAGAACAGCATATAATTCATTTTTGGAACATGTTTAAAGGGACCATGTTTCCTAGGGAAGTGACTTTCTTTCCAATGATGTCGCTTTTCGGCCATATTCAATGGCGTTGACCACGCCTTGGGGATAACCTCAAAGCCACCGAGAAAAATACCGTTGTCCTCATGTTCTATCTCGAGGATTGGGATATCCTCGCTTCCTTATTTTCCACGATCTTGTCGCCGTAATAATTACTATGTGGTCATCGTGGATGAATTTGACACGCTGGTGTAATGAAGAGGCTACCCCTTTACCCCATGAATCCAAGGGCGCCCTCAACAACAAAGCAAAGGTGGCTGGTATATCCGTGACTTGGAACTCAACCGGCATGTTTAAGGGCCCAATAGTTAACATTAAAGTGACCACCCCCAAGACACATCGACCGGTGTTGTCGTATGCCTTAACCGCTCATGAGGAAGGAGTGAGTTTCGATATCTTTATCCCCGCTTGGCTAATGTGCCGGGCAGACATACATTCAAATGAAGACCCATTATCTATCAAAACTCTGGGAACCCGCTTTCTCCAAAATTCCCACAAAGGATATAAAGAGCATCAATGTGGTTAGTTCCTTCCTTGGTGTCTAGATCGCTAAACATTATTACGCTCCCGAAATGAATGTTCCCGATCATCCGAGTAAGCTCATTTGGGGAGGTTTCAATAGGAATGACCGCCCGACTTAATGACTTAGCCACAGATCACCTGGGTCTTAGAAGCACACAAGAAGCCCCTGATGGAAATGTTGGCCCGAGTTTTCTTCATCCGAGCTAACTAAAGAATCTTCCACCGCTTTAGCCCCAAGATTCCGTTACTTGATCTTTTCCGCAGTGGTCACCTCTTTCGTGGTTTGCTGGTAGGTTCGGCCGACGGTAAGGTGGCTAACATCTCCACCAACCCAAGTGGCTTTTTCAATGTTACAGTGATTTGGCTACCAAGGATGGTGTCCCAAGAGAGCATATTACGCTTAAGCTCTTTTATGGATAAGGGTGGAGGAATAGGAATGAGGATATATGGAAGTGGATGTTTATTTATTTCAAACTTGGGCACAAAAGGTTTTCATTAACCTCAATCATATTGATTTGAGGTAGAGGGTTATTGACTACATTTGGTCCTGGTGGAGGTTTTTCAATAACCTTATCATCTATTAGGTCCTCGATAGCATTTTTGAGGGTGTAATTTTCGCTGAGGTGACCACCGGAGCGATGATATTCACAAGATCGGGCATGGTTCCAAGTCCCGGGTGGGATTAGGTGGCTTATAATTCTCCAACGGCTTCAACAAGACTCCTTGTGCCATTAGCCCCCGCAGATCACAGCATCGGGAGCTTGCAGCTCATCATAATGCCCGCTTACCCTGCTCGATTTCAAGTTTCTGCCGAGCCATCATTTGCTCCCATCCGTATTGATGCACTGTCCGACCCATAATACCATGGAACAGTAGCTATAATTTTGGGTAGAAAATGGGTTGAGGCATTTCCTACCATATTGACTACCGGTGTCGATGCGGCTGTCTTTCCTTTGGAGTAACGAAAGAACTAGGAGATGTATTGGTTTTTAGTTGGCCACCAGATATCATCATCAATACGGCTCCTATCTCCATTATTTCTTTGAAGTTGGTATAGGGAGGTACCGCATATGTTCCGTAAATGGGCCGGAGATTTTTGATGAACATTCTAAGATGACTCTACGGATCGTTCCAAAAGTCTCAGCTGCCTTTCTTCCACCCGATCGCAAACTCTACAAGCAGTTTCCTTTTTCCCCGTTGGGTGCACGATTCAAGGTCCCTTCTATTTTTAGGACCGGTGTTGTCTTTTTATATTTCAAGGAACGCTCGCTATCTCGTCCTGTGTATTCATGGTGCCGCTGCCATACAACATTAACCATTGTTTGCGCCTCCTATCGTGGTGAGGTGAAAATTGGAAGCCATAGCCTCAAAGCTAGCTCCCTTGATCGCATACCCGTGGAATAAGACTTCAAATGGGATATGTGGCATCCAAATTCCGCCGAACTTTTCTATGCTCGGGCATTTTGAACTTTGAGGGCGCTTTTGCCGATGGTTGCAATGTTAGGGCCCGCGTAGAAAATTCCCCTTTATTGAGAAGTTTAAGCATCATGGCCTTCATATTTTCCATGTCGGCCTCTATTTTGGTGGCTGGGGGAGTTGGCTTTTGGTATATACTGGCTGGATTTGGGAAGGCTGGGTTATTTCCTGGTTGATGGTTTTGGTAGGGATTTTGGGTAGTATATGGATTCTCGGGTTGGATATGGATGTTGGGCATTATAAGGACTTTGGGTTGATATGGGTATTGGGTTGATAAAGATCCCGGGTTGATGGATTTTGGACAAGTAAGGATTTTGGGTTGGTGGGTTTTGGGTAGGCGGTTATCGACGGTTTCGCCACGGCCACTGTGATCATTAGAGGTAACGTGGTAACTTGGCCCGGTGGGTTAAAACTTTGGGGTCCATATGTGGGCTATTTAGGAGTGGGTTGATTATAGGAAAAGGGAGGTCATTTGGATTCTGGGTATTTGGGGGAGGATATGGTGGATAGGACGGGTAAGGATAGATATTTTGGTAGTAGGGGCTTGGTGGAGGATTGGGATTCGGGGTAGAGGTAGTATTTGGTGGGTTAGTGTTTGGCTGAGGAGTTGGGTTTGGAGGCACCTAAGATGTGGATGCTTCTTGGGGGATCGTAGGGGAAGAGTTCACCTCACCACCGGATTTTAAGCTTTGTACTGCACTAACCATTTGACTCATCGCCCACCCAACTTTGGTCAAGCCATTCCCGCATTGCCGAGGCGAACATACCCCGGAGCCCTTGAATCTGCACTATAGCCGACTATTCACTTTCGCCGCCATACCGCCGACCTGCACTCTCCGAACCGATTCTCGCCCCTGTCCGATTCGAACCGATACCCTTTAACTGAAGTTCTCGCACTACTTTTCCCGATCAACCGGCCAAGATATTCTCGCCTTTCCAAATTCGGCCAAGTTTCGAGGAAAATGGGGTTTTGAGGTATCGAAGGCCGGACCGAGGTCGTCGGGCTTGGAGTACAACGTGCCTTTTTATTAATATATTTTATTATTACTTTTTTTTTGTTCCCTACAATTGACCGAATAAACACCCGCTTTATTTTGACGGTCTCAGGACTTTTCCTGGAACAGTGGATTCTTTCTCCAGAATATAGGATGAACGTATTCCACCAGCCTTTCGACTCCCCAGATCGGATCGTCCCAGGCCTATACTCTCTCCAAGATCCACCATTCAAAATGGTCTAGGTCAAGCATCTGAGAATTATAAGTCAGCCCCTGTTTGTTATTTATATTTATTTTTTTGTGCGCACTTATTATATATATATTTTGAACTTGCGCATTTTTTTTATTTTGATGATTTTTTTTATAGATTTTTTTTGGACAGGGGCTGACTCATAACATAGAGATGTAAAAACCGGTCGGTCTGTGAAGTGTCCTGAAAAACTATATGCATTCTAACATTGGTTTATGCAGGGGTAGGTCATGGTGTAGGGTAACGCTTGAATATATCTATATGCGCACGTGTGTGGTATCTAAAAAGCAGTAAAGTCTTTATTTATTTACAGATATATGAACAGAAAAATAAAGCAGATATGGCATGTCTTGCTGTTAAGTGTGGATTTTCTCGGCTTTTTATTTTTGAGCGCAAGCAAGCAAGCACACCATTCTAAGAAATAGAAAGAAAAGTGAGGAAACTATCTATCCCTATTAATTACAAATTTTGGTCCGATGTCCCCAAAATAAAATGACAGAATGAATGCATATATGTATAAATGTACAGAATAAAATGAAAAGGAAAAATAAACTGAAAGAAATAATAATATAGAGCCGGAAGTGAAATAAAGCCTGGCTCTTTTGTTGTGATGCCTGGAATTTATTGTAATAATAATATATATATATATATATATATATATATATATATATATATATATATATATATATATATATATAATTTTTTTTTGAATTTTTTTTAATATTCTTAAACACACCTGTAACAGTTATCGGAACGAAACTGCTGCAAGATGGAGGATTATATCCAGAAATATAGACACAGATGTATAAGAATACTATATTCAAATGCGTAAATTAATATAACAAGCATACTGTAGTCAGAAACAAATAAAAACAGAAAAGTTTTATTTTATGAGTCTAGCCCTCCATTTTATTTAAAATAAAACAACTCCCCAGCAGAGTCACCACTGTGAGGTTCCCGGGATGTGCTCCCGCGCCCCGCGCGCTTTTGGATAGGGATGCGCGTACGTGCGGATGCGGTGACACCACTGCTCTCGTTCCACCCTCCCTTGTTTAGGGGAAGACGAAATCAAAAGTGTGAGAGGAGTGTTGTCTATGTTAGCACGTTGGAATGTGCCTCGGTTGCCTTTAGTGGATTTTGTATCCAATATGGGAACTTATGGTTTCCCGCATCAAGTTATCCTTTTTTTAGGGGATACCAGGATATGGGAATGCATTACCCTTTCATTTCCATTTTCCATTTTTTAGGGGAAAACAGAAAAGTGCAAAAAAGGATATTGCGACGCCTCAACTATAGATTTTATTAAAAATAACCTTATGGACCGTTCAGATCGCTATGAGAGCTTTGGGTTTCCCGCATCAAGTTATCCCTTTTTTAGGGGATACCAGGATATGGGAATACATCACCCTTCCATTCTCATTCTCCATTTTTTAGGGGAGAACGGAAAAGTGCAAAGAAGGAGTGTTGCGAGGCCCCACTGGATCTGAAAGTTTTAGAGTCGCCATTTTTATTTTAAGGCAAATAAAGCAAAACCAAAGAAAAGAAAAATAAACCAGAGAAAAAGAAAACAGGTTCGGAGGCTAAGTTACGAGTTGGGAAGGTGCTAGGCACCCAACTCGCCCTTTCGGTCTCAAAAGTGGTTTTTGGCTGGAGTATGCTTATTGTTATATTTATTTAGAAAATAAATAAAGTATTAAAAGACAGGAAATTAAAACAAATACATCCGTGGTTACATTATTTACGGACTTGCAGTCATTTCCTTACAATAATTACAGACATATTTAAGAATATTTGGTCATTATAACGGCTCTTTTACATAATATTTCATATTCTAATCCGGGTAGCACAACGGCTTATATTGGCTACATTGTGCCGGATTTAAATAACAATTTTAAAATAATAAGAGACATAAAAGTAAATAAATACAATAAATAATGTCTTTAAAGGCTTTACCTTTTAGAGTGGTGGTCTGCTCGCTCTGTCCTTCAGGGAGAGGGAGTCTTTTTTTTTTTTTTTTTGTGGTTGTTGTTTTGATTTGGGCAGAGTGACTGCTTATTTCGGATACTTTTAGCTTGCCAACTCGGGCAGAGTGACAGCTTATTTTGGTAGGTTTTAGCCTTTTTGGTTGGGCGGAACCATGGCTTAGTTTTCTGGTTTTTCGGCTCGTTACTCGGGCAGAGTAACGGCTTACTTTAGGATTTTTGGGCTGGGGAAGTGAGGTGGATACCTAACAACTAGGCTAGGGATCACTTATAACCTATGGATATTTATTTTGGCGGAGTTTGGACGGGGTTTGGAGACTTTAGGGGCTTCGACTCACCAATCTCGCACCTCTCGTACTAATATTTCAGCAGAGAGACAGAGCTTCGTCTTCTCATCAGAAGGAGACCCGCCAGAAGAATCTCCTTCATCATCACCAACATCTCCATTCTCCTGGACAGTCGTGTTGCTAGGACCGGCCCCATTATGTCTAAAGTCGGTGCCCCATCCAGCCTGAGGGGGAGGGACAACCTCTTCCAGTTCCCAGGGATTATGTTGTTGACTACCATCATCAGGCCTCACATCAGTGCCCCATCCAGTTTGAGGGGGAGGGACAGCTTCTTCCGACTCCCAAGGATTGTGTTGTCGGCTCGCATTACTGAGCCGAGGGACCTCATAATCAGCATACCTGAAACCAGTGCCCCATTCAGCTTGAGGGGGAGGAACAGCCTCCTCCGGTTCCCAATTACTTGGACCTGCTTCATTTGGTCCAGGAGCCACCGGAGTGCCAAGATTGTGTACCCGCCTAAAATCTTCCTGTAAGGCCTGAGGGATGACCAGAACCGAGCTATCAATCTCTTCGCCTATCTCCATAAGGCAAGCATCTATACCTGTAGCGACATGACGGCCGAACAAGTTTCTCAGTCTTCGCCGAATCTCGCGAGAAGACCCTCCGCAGTCACCATAATCCAAGCCAAGTACTCGTGGGACAAAAGCATATAATCATAAAACAAATAGGCCACGTGAAGCCTATCAAAGTCAAGCCGCCACATCCTCTGGAAGTCAAAATCCAGAGTCCTGCTATTTTCCATCTCCAAGAACACAGGGCGAGTCGTGTCCGGGATGATCTGTTCCCGCCCAAACTGACGCAATATTCTATCAGCCCTATAAAAAGAGGTCCTCCTGATGCCCAACATAACAACTTGGGCATATCCAGCGGAATGCAAAATGAAGCGCCAAATTTCCCAGTGAGGAATCACCCAAGCTATATCCATAGAGCCTCTCCGAAAGAAGCTCTCGGTCCAGTCATAGTCAGAATAATTAATTTGGGGTAAACGGCCGCGAAAACCATAGAGCCCCGGATCATAAATCGCTCCGTAAGGTACAGGAGCCATCACCCACTGAAAGTGCTCTTCTAGCCACATGTGAATCAAAATGGGATTGCCGGTAGGAAAAAGTTCATCACCTCCGACGAAAGCATCTAGACCAGACAAAGTTTCTGCCAAGATTACCGTGACAATATTGGCCCGGCGATCACGTGCCTGCAAAGCAAGATCAACGACTCGCACGTCAATAAACCCCTATTGGCCTACCAGTAAATATCTTCCCACCAGGCACAAGAAAAGAGCTGTCAACCGACGCCTCAGATAATCTACATCATTCTCCCTGAACTCTATAAAAGCTGCAGGAAGAACAGTCAAGTCAAAGTTCACCCCGTTATAGAAGCCCGGGGTGGCAGCTCGAGTGGTGCGGAATAGTTCCCTAATCGCCATATAGGGATGCCTCCGAGGTGAAGGCACGGCAATACGACGAGTGGCAGCTACCCCCAGCATTGCACAAAACTCTTCAAATGCAGTACACATCTCGTTCATTCCGAAGTTGAAGATATGATCCTGAGGAGACCAGAACTTGGATGCCCCCCTTAACATGTCCCAGTTGATAACAACATTTCTCCAGGATAGAAGACATCTGAAGCTAAAAATGTGATCAAACCAGTCACGTTCATCTGCTCGAAGGGCGAGAATCCAGAGGTCTAGGGCATTTTCGTAAATCTCTATTTCCAAAGGTGTGTGATAAGGTGCAACCATTTGGACAAAAATAAAAGGTTTCTTTGATGAGAGGAAAGTAACTGAGGAAAGAAAGAAAGCTCGAAGAAGTGAAGACAGAAAGAAAGAAATTAGATGTGAGGATTCACGATTGCTGGGCGCCTTTTTATAGGCGAAATCAAAAGAAATCGACAAACAAGGATGAACAGTGAAGAACAGTGGCCAGAAAAGTCTCCCAAGATAGCAAAATGGGCGCCACCCATATGAAAATTGGGCATGGCGCCCAATTTTGATGTGTGCCATGCCCAGTTTGTCCAATAACTGCTTCATAAATCAGCTGGTGTTCTGGTTTCTGTCCAAATCATCAATTGCTGCCTCGTCTGATCACGGAAAGGTTTAGCAGGCTATCAAAAGGAGAGCTACGCATAATAGATGGCTGCAATTATACCCTCTCGCACAGGAGGAGGCGGCTGCCTCTTCCTCTTCCCGCAAATCACCAGAAAAGCCCCCTCAAAAGCCGAAGGTGTATTCTTTTTAAATTCATTTCTAAGATACAGCGTGCCAATACCCTTAGGAGTCGGTATAGCTTTATTTTCTGCATATATTTTAATATGCATTTTATTTTATCATGTCATTTAAAATTATATTGCATTTCATAATTCTTGTTTGTACAGATCTTAGATACAAATAACAAAAAAAAAAAAAAAAAAGAAAAGCTAATATGCGCAGGAAAAAAAAGCTAATAGCCAAAAGATGCTCTGCCTCTGCCAAAGCCACCTCCCCTGACTCGAGGGCCCACCGTGCCGTCAGGTCTACGTATTCGTCCCGTGCTCTGGGCGCGACTCGATCCTGCGTCTGCATCATCATTGTCATCATCATTACGACGCCTGGTCTGCCGCATAACATCATTGCTCCGACAAGAAAAATCATCAATCAGCCGCTGATAAAGCTTGTTGATGCTGACAAATCCCCGCAACAGCCTCTTGAACGTGGACACTTTGACCTGAGAAGGCAATAAATAAAAAAGGAGAGAGCATCGGTCAAATAAAAAGCATCAGTCAACAAAAAAAAAAGATGATGAATATACCGTGCGGGCATGATCAGGGACGCGATATTCCTCAGGAATCTCGACATCGGGAAGGACCTCCTCTATGAGCCTCTCGTCTCGCCGATATCGGAAAGTCGAAAAGGCATCATCAGGCATAGAGAACTCCGACTGCGCATCAAGAGTGGAATGAGAAGAACCGACCCAATTACCAGCAACGGATGCACGCCTCTCAATCACAGAGGAGGAGGAGGAGGATGGAGCATAGTCCTCAGAAAATCCTCATATGATATGACCGGAAAATCACTGGCAGGCATCGAATATTGGGATAAATAAAGATACTGGTTTGGCATAAGCTCTGGGACGATTACGAACGGAGGAGGTGCAGGAGGTGCCACCGGAGGTATCGAAACCAGAACATGTTGGCGGTTGACCCACTCACCCATGTACAAAGAATCACACATGATCGACACCATCAAAATCCGGCAACGGCTCAATACCAAAGTAACCTCGTACGGCCCTATCAGATTATGCCAAGGGACCAGGTGCACTGAGCCTGAGGTCAAGCTCTCCAATGTGTCACGCAGCCCCAATGACTCAATGAAATGGCCCTTAACATCCTTCTTTTTCCGATTTGCATTCACAAATTTGGCTAAGTAAGGCGGTCCGTAAATGTCGCTGCGCAGTAGGCCCGGTACAAAGTCAAAAATTGAATAAGCCCACACCTGAAAAAAAAAAAAGGGGGGGGGGAAGCAAAAGTCAGCAAATGAAAAAAAAAAGAGAGAAAGAAAACAAAAAAAATAACAGAAAGAAAACAAAAAAAAATGCTGACAGAATAAAAAGGGGGAAGAAAAATATACCTCCCAAACAGGGGCGAAATCGGTCATAACGTTTGAGTCATTCCGCCTCAACCTGTCCATGGAGGCATAGAGCTCAGCCAGACCTGCCTGCCCCCAATCATAGTCTATCACATGATCCAGATCTCGAAGGCAGCCCAGCAAAGAAACCCTCAAGGAAGTGGAGGCATTGGCAAAAAGGGATGTCCCCAGGAAGAAAAATAAAAATGTCCTAGCAACACGGGCCACAGCAACGCTATCCTCGGCATCAACATGTCCGGCATTCTCTACAAGCCACTCCTTCACACTGCGAATAGTAACTTCATCCGCAGTCTTGTACGTGGGCGCAAACCCCAGGAGATCCTCCACCTCGTCATGGTGCTCGTGGAGGGTGTAATCGGGTGCCAAGGTCAGCCCGATGCTGGTAGATATACCGGTGATGGCAGCAAAGTCACATGGGGTCATGGTGATCTCTCCCCAACTAAGATGAAAAGTGTGGGTGGTGTCCCACCAAAAGTCCCGCAGCACGTCAAATATGGCTCTATAACTGCGGAAGGGAGTAAAGGTCCGCATGAAGACCCCAAAGCCCGTCTCTTCCACTAAAATCTGGGCTGGTGCAAGCATTGAATGGAAGATATCATACACCTTAGCACAACTGGCTCGGACCTTGTCCAAAGGCCTACGCTCCTAAAAAGAAAGAAAAGAGAAAAATAAAGGTAAGATTCTCACAAGCCCCTTCTTCTTGCATAATTAATACATTAGTTTTTTTTAAATAAAAAAAAAGAAGAGAAAATACATTTGTACATTAAAATCGTTTTGCACAGAAATATACGTGTTAGCATTTTAGGTGTCACCAAAAAAGGAAAAAAAGAAGAGAAAATACATTTGTACATTAAAATTGTTTTTGCAACCAAATATACATATTATCATTTTAGGTGTCATAATAAAAAAATAATAATAATGTACCAAATATACTTTGCATTTAAATATACATGTCACATTTTTTTAAATTAATGATAAAAATAAATTAACCATGCATTCACATCAAAAAGCATTTCATATATTTTTAGCATCACATTTGCATCAAATAAAGTAGTACACGCATCCATTATTTGCATTGATTATTTAATAAGCTGTATTGGGAATGCGCCAAAAAGAAAATAAAAATGCCACCCATCATGGAAAAAGAATATCTCCTTGGCATTTCTTATATCCCTACAGCATTAGCATGCATAAAAAATAAGTTCTGGTGCATAAAATATATCTGTTTTGTCTTGTATATATCCGAAAATGTATCCGAAAAAAGTGTTCGGAAAAATTTGCATTTCATTCCGAAAATTCTGTATTGTGAACATATACCATGTAAAAATACATTTAAGTCTAAAACATGCATCATATAGCCTTATTTGCATTAACATTATAAATCATGCATAGTAGGGTCAAATAGTGACTACTAGTTCAATTATGCATCGCAAAAATAAATTGTCCAAATTTCATGCATCATTACCAAAATTGCATCATTTTAGCTCATAAATCATATGCATAAACATCACAAGCAGCATATATATACTCCAAAAGTCCAAAACAGCACAAAAATTGAGCAGATCTGAAAAATTAACCAAATGGGTGGAAGAAAGATTATACTCACAGCGGGATCTGGGAGATTTGAGACGTGCTTATACCAATCCCGCACCAGGTTACCCCAGTCGTGCTTTGAATAATAATAGTTGACATGATTTCGAACCAAGGGAGGAAGTTCCTTCCTTTCTTCGCCTGATTCTGGATTCATCGGTGCCTTTCCCTTTCGAGATATAGAGGAAGAAGCCATCTGTGCAGAAAAACAAAATTTTTGGCGGAAGAAAATTGAGAAAAGGAGAGAAAATGAAAGAAAATGAAAAAAAAAACTCGCTCCGTCGGCAATGGCAGAACCTGGAGCAGAAAAGAAAAAGAAAAAGAAATGAAGACTCATGTCTTCATCCCGTAAGAAGAAAGGGAGAATTTGAGAGTTTTTCACTTCCCCCCCCTCCAAGCAACTCAGAATCAACACTTGAGTCCTCAAAATTGCAAAGTTGCAAAGTGGTCCCTAAGACTTAACAGAAAGTTAACAAAAGCAATTTTGTTAACCACATTCGCCGACCTTTCATTCAAAAAGCAAGGAAAGTTCATGTCTCCAACAAGTCAGCCGCCAGACAAGCAGAAAAGTCAGAAAATTCAGCGGCAAAGGTAAGCCCCCTTTCTTTTGTTCAAAAAAAAAAGAAGAAAAATGCAAAAAGAAAAGAAAAGAAAAATCAATTAAAGAAAAGAAAGAAAAAAAAAGAGTCAGAGGAAAAATAAGGTCATGGAGAAAATCAAAAAAAAAAAAGAAAAGAAAAAAAAAAGAGAACTCCTCAACAATGGAAAAGTCAGAACGGCGGAAATAGCCAAATCCGTTGAACCAACAACAGCAGTCAAAAACATGAAAATGTAAGAAAGGTAAGAAAGGTAATGTTTTCTTATTCTACTTTCAGAAATAAAAGAAAAATCTTTTTCAAAAGGTTTTTGTTCAAAAAAAAAAAAAAAAAAAAAAAAAAACAAAAAAAAAGAGGAATATTAAAAAAAAAAACAAAAATCAGAAGGTCCTCTTATTGTGTCTGGAAACAAGGTATTTACCAGCTAGACACAATTTTGAAACTGCTTCTTAACATATTTCAGCGACAGGTATTTATCGGTTGAAATATGGTTTTCGAAAAACACAAAAATCTTCATACCGTATTTGACAACGGTTTCGGACCGGAAGAATACGGTTTTTCGAAAAACTTGAAAATCTTTTCTTCGTTTGTGCTCTCGGATGGGTTTTGACCCAAAGAGCACAACATCCTCATTGGTTGTTCGTCTTGCTTGAGGTCGAACTACGTTTGGTCTGATTCCTTTTATTAAGGGATACGTAGGCAGCCTACATTAGTAGGTCCGACCATCAGAGCACTTAATTTGCATATCTGCTTAAAAACTGTGATAACCTGCTATAACTGACTAAAAATGTCTAGGATATGGAGGTTTGTTCCACATTATAAATTGCTGCATTATAACTGCTATCTGTTGCATCTTTCTCCCTCGTTTTGTAATTGAACGAAATTGGAGAGTCTATTCTTATCAACGATGTTCGTCTACTCAGTAAGCTGCGGGTTACCCATAGACTCCATCGTT
Organism: Codonopsis lanceolata; assembly: GCA_013146195.2. NCBI lineage: Eukaryota > Viridiplantae > Streptophyta > Magnoliopsida > Asterales > Campanulaceae > Codonopsis > Codonopsis lanceolata. The sequence continues at coordinate 37,016,751 of CM028379.1, read as the reverse complement.
GAGGGGCTCTGTAGACACCCCAATTTCGTACCCCTGGTATGTGACATGACATAAAATATCAAGACCTGTTAAAACATTAACAAATGTTAAGTTACAGGGTCGAAAGTGCAAAAGAACAAAGCAGGATGCGCAAAAGGACGAACTGCAGGGACCAAAGTGCACAAAAAAGGAGAAGTTTGGAATTGGGCATGGCCACCACAAAAATTGGGTGTGGCGCCCAATTTAGTATGTTGCGCCCAATTTTTCATTACGCTGCGCCCAGTTCTCTCATTCATTTGCCGTAAAGTGCAATTCCCTCCGCGTAGTGTACAAGCCGGCTGATGCGCAAGGAAGGAATTTTAATTCCGTCGATGTCCTCAGTTCAGCCTATAAATACAGGCTCTCGACTCTTCATTCGACACACCTTTTCTTCGATAAAAATTCTATGCGTTGTCGTTACGCTGGAGAAATAGAGAGCGAAGTGAGATAGTGAGCGATCACCTCAAAAAGCCTCGAAACTCTGCCAAACCTCTTCCAAACACAAAACCAACCGGTAGGAGTGAGCCTTAGCCCCCCAGCTAGGTATCCACCCTTTTTCCCCGGTCCAAAAATCGTGGAAAGAGTAGTTGCTCTGCCCGATTTAAAAGGCCAAATCAGCCAGAAATAAGTTGTTATTCTGCCCGATTTCAGCCTACCTCAAGCCAACAAACAACCAAACACAAACAATTACTCTGCCCAAATCCCGAGGCCAAAAGTAACTTTTGGAAGCAACCACTCTGCCCGAATCTTCACACACACACACAACAACAAAAAAGACTCCCTCTCCCTGAAGGACAGAGCGAGCACACCCTAGGCTGTCAGTAAGTTTTATTTTAAAGCTTTCATTTGTAAAAGTATTATTTCCAATCCGGCCCAATGTAGATATATAAGCAGTTGTGCTGCCCGGATTTAGTTAGGAAATAGTACTAAATGTAGCCGTTATTATGGCCAAATATTTTCAAGTATATTTGTAATTATTTGTAAAAGAGACAGTTGCAAGTCTGTAAATAATGTAGACAAATGGATGTATTTGTAGGCAGTTAATGCTTTATTTATCTATTAAATAAATATAACAAAAAGCATACTTTAGCCAAAAACTGTTTTGAGACCGAAAGGGCGAGTTGGGTGCCTAGCACCTTCCCAACTCGTAACTTAGCCTCCGAACCCGTTTTCATTATCTCTGGTTTTCTTTTTTTTTTTTGGTTTTGCTTTATTTATTTCTTAAAATAAAGATGGCGAATCTAAAACATTTTGGATCCAGTGGGGCCTCGCAACATCTCTCCTTGCACTTTTCCGTTTTCCCCTAAAAAGGGAAAATGGAAATGGAGAAGTGATGTATTCCTATGTCCTGGTATCCCCAAAACAAGGGATAACTTGACGTAGAAAACCCAAAGCACCCATAGTGATCCAAAATAGGCCATAAGGCTATTTTCATAAAATCCATAGTGGGGGCGCTGCAACATTCCTTCCTTGCACTTTCACGTTTTCCCCTAAAAAAGGGAGAATGGGAATGGAAGGGTGATGCATTCCCATATCCTGGTATCCCCTAAAAAAGGGATAACTTGATGCGGGAAACCCAAAGCTCCCATATTGGATCAAAAATCCACTAAAGGCAATCGAGGCGCATTCCAATGCGATATTCTGACAGCACTCCTCTCGCACTTTTGATTTCGTCCTCCCCTAGAAAAGGGAGGGTGGAACGAGAGCAGTGGATGTCACCACATCCGCACGTACGCGCACCCCAATCCAAGGGCGCGCGGGAGCACTCCTTTCCCGGGAACCCACAACATCCTGCTTTGCCTTTTGCATTTTTAACTCCTGTAACTTGACATTTGTTAAGTTTTGACAGTTCTTGATATCTTATGTCAGAGTCACATACTAGGGGTACGAAATTGGGGTGTCTACACAATGATCATAATTAAAAGCTGTTTTTGTGTAACCATGTCACTTCAACCGCCAGTGTTGGTGGGATAGTGGAAAAGTCGTTTTGGCTTATCAAGGAAGCTTCTCTAGTTCCAAAGGAAAATAAATGGTGGGAAATAAATAAGTGAATATATAAAATATTTGAATTTTAATATGAATCTTAGCTTAGATACGATCAGCTTTGATTAAGGATAAAAAGCTACCTGAACAGTGACTATAAGGTCAGTCACTGTGTTGTCAGCTAATAAAATTTTGTTAGCTAGAGAATAGATAAAAAGAATGTCAGCTATTTGACTTTTGTCAACTGTGAGATGTCATCTATTGGTTGAATAATGTCAAGTGAGGAATGTCAGCTGAGGGTTTATCAAGAATCTTAGACCCAAACAGATACATGAGTCAATGGTTGTCAGCTAATGGCTTAAAATATTTATCAGCTAGAACAGACTTAGCTGACAGATCAAAAGTCAATGCTGATTTTCCTTTTCAGCTGCTCTATTTATCATGCAAAGATTAGTAATACAGAGTATCTTTTTATGAAATTATGAGCATTCCCAATTCATCTCTAAGAAATTCAGATCTATCAGATTTTAGAGTTTTTGTAAATATGTCAGCTAATTAAAATTTTGTAGGAACATATTATAGCTAAACATTACCTTTTTCAACATGATCTTTTAAGAAGTGATATCTTATGTCTATATGTTTGGTTTTAGAATGCATAACATGATTTTTTGAAACAGAAATAGCAGAAGTATTATCACAATAGATAGGACATGTTCCCATTAGCATCTCATAGTCCAATAGCTATTGCTTCATCCAAAGAATTTATGAACAACAACTGCCAGCAGCAATGTACTCAGCTTCTGTAGTTGAAGTGGAGACTGATACCTGCTTTTTGCATGCCTAAGATATCAGTCTGTTTCCAAGAAACTGACGTGATCCACTGGTGCTTTTTTTGTTAACTCTACAAGCCGTAAGATCTGCATCTGAATATCCAATTAAGTTAAAAGAAGAATCTCTAGGATACCAAATACCAAATTTTTCAGTATCAAGCGAGTATCTAATAATTCTTTTTGTAGCAATCATATGAGATTCCTTTGGATTAGCTTGAAATCGAGCACATATACACATAACAAACATAATGTCTGGTCTACTAGCAGTCAAATAAAGAAGAGATCCAACTATACATCTATACTCAAATGTATTAACTAGTTTACCTTTTTCATCATTGTGACCAGATGACATTCAACTCCCATTGGAGTGCTTGCTGAATTTGCTTCTTGTAAGTTATATTTCTTGATCAGCTATCTTGTGTATTTTGATTGGTGGATAAAAATTCCTTCTTCAGTTTGCTTAATTTGTAAACCTAGAAAATAAGTGAGTTCTCCCATCATGCTCATCTCAAATTTTCCTTTCATAAAATTCTCAAATCTTTTACACAAAACATCATTAGTAGAGCCAAAAATGATATCATCAACATAAAGTTTAACTAGTATAATATTACCTTTATGCTTTTAGGAGAAAAGAGTAGTATCAATTTTACCTCTTTGAAACCCTTTTTCCATAAGGAATTTTGATAGAGTTTCATACCATGCTCTTGGAGCTTGTTTAAGACCATAAAGAGCTTTTCTTAGCTTGTACACATGGTCCTTCTTTTTGATATCAATAAATCCAGGAGGTTGTTCAACAAAGACTTGTTCTTGTAGATCACTATTTAGAAATGAACTTTTTACATCCATTTGGTAGAATTTGAAATCCTTGAAAGTTGCATAGGCAAGGAATAATCTGATAGCTTCCAATTTGGTAACAGGAGCAAATGTTTGATCATAGTCAATACCCTCCTCATGTCTATAGCCTTGGGATACCAATCTTGTTTTGTTTCTAGTGACATTTACATCTTCATCCAATTTGTTTCTAAACACCTATTTAGTTCCAATAACTTGCCGATCTGATGGTCTTGGAACAAGTTCCAAAACTTGACATTTTTCAAACTGATTTAGCTCTTCTTGCATAGCCTCAATCCATTAGGGATCTTCCATAGCTTTGTCAATCCATTAGGGATTTTCCATAGCTTTGTCAATCTTTTTTGGTTCAATGGAGGAGACAAAAGCATGTGAATCAAGACTTTCATTTCTGGAACTGCTTCTTGTCCTTAGACCAACAAATGGATCTCCAATGATGCTTGAAACTAGATGATGTCTAGCTTCCCTAATTTCCGTAGGAAGATCTGGAAGAGGTTCAGTAGGTATAGGTGAAGAAACGGGAGTGTCATCTAACTGAAGAATTTCAGTAGGAAATGTGTCAACTGACTGGTCAGCTATAATAGTATATGATACAGGATTTTGATTGACAGCTGGCTGAGAGTTGTCAGTTTGATGAAGCTCATTCTGAATATCTAATATTACAACTAGAGGAATGGAATATGAAGGATTATTTTCAGTTGAGCTACCATTGTTTCTTGTCTCAAAAATCTCAAAATTGTTAGTAACATCATAAGTTTCAGCAGACTCAAGTAAATTGAATTCATCAAATGTAATATGCATAGATTCAACAATTATTTGAGTTTTTCTATTATACACTCTATAGGCTCTAATATGTTTAGCATAACCAACAAAGATACCTTCATCAACTTTTACATCAAATTTATCTCTGTGGTCACTACCATTGTAGTGAATGAAACATTTACACCCAAAAAATTTAAAGTAAGCAATGTTGGGTGTTCTTCCTCTCCATAATTCATATGGAGTGTTTCTATGAAACTTGTTTATGAGAGATCTATTTTGAGTGAAACAAGCTGTGTTGACAGCTTCTGTTCAAAAATATTTTGGCAGCTTTGCTTCAGCTAGCATGGTTTTACCTGCTTCAATCAATGTCCTGTTCTTCCTCTCGGCTACACCATTTTGCTGAGGTGTTCTAACTACTGAAAAATTATGATCAATACCATGATCATCACAGTATGCATCCATCCCAAGGTTCTTGAATTTTGTACCATTATCTGATCTTACACTTATGATCTTACACTCTTTTTGAGTTTGAAGATTTCTAAACAAGGTAGTGAGAATGCCATAGGTTTCATCCTTAGATTGCATCATTTCAACCCATATGTACCTTGAGTAATCATCTACAACCACCAAAGTATATCTATTTCCTCCCAAACTTGCAGTAGTAATGGGACCAAGCAAATCCATATGAAGTAGTTCACGAATTCTTTTAGTTGAAAGACATGGTTTGGGTTTGAAAGAAGCTTTTGTTATTTTTCGTAAAATGCAAGCATCACATTTTTTGTCAGAAGGGAAGTTTATAGATGGCATACCTTTCACTCAGTCTCCTTGTGAAAGTTTGGAAAGATATCTATATATATATATAAAAGCAGGATAGTCTATATAGGGAAAAATCCCGCCAAAATTTTGTTTCTCAAAATAGAAACTCCTATTAACAAGAAACAATTAATGAATTCTTTAATTAATTAATTCAAAAACTCATTGGAACTTTCACCATCAATTATCCAAATTTGAACAGTTTTTCAATTCTCGGTTGTAACAAACAGAAATAAATCAACACATTGTAAATGATGATTAATGAAAATGAATTAGTTCACAAGATGAACCTATCAAATGTTGAAATATTATACTAAAAAAATCAAGTAAAGCAAGAAATACCCAAAATTTAAGATGTAAAAAAACCATTGACAAATTCGAAGTAGTATGAAATAAAAATCACCAGAAAAAATCATCTTTCGAGAATACTAAATGATTAAACCAGTTCGGAGATTTATCTAAAAGTAAATAACAAAAATCAATGTATAAAAAATATTATCAAATTCACAGTAGATCTGAGTGTCAAAAACGTTTTTTTATACGAAATAACTAAACAAAATATTTTTATGTGATTTCATTAGATCCGAATGAAAAATCACAGAAAAAATATAATCAATATTTTTCCCTCAGAATAAAGTTGAATATTAAAGAAAGAGAGATGGATCGAGTGAGATATGGAACGAGAGGAAGTGAGCGTACTGTGGTGTGGACGGTAAGTATAAGAGAGATCGTCTTTAAGAATAAAGGATATTTCCTGAGAGGGATAGAGAATAAGGGAGATTTCCAGTTGAGGGTTCCTATTTTCCTCTCCTTTCTTTCTCTCTATTTGTTTAGTAACGAGGAATTATTGAAATACCACGATAACGTTTAGATTTTTTCATAATGTTATTATTTTTCAATGCAATTCTTTATAATTAGTTTCTCTTATTTTGTAGTATATTCTTTTAATTGTTTATTACTTTTCATATAATGCAATTGTCATTTGACCATATATTCACCATATTTTAATTTATAACAATGCTAAGTTTAGAACTATTTCTAAAATTATTGCTACAATTAAGATTTAGTGAAGGATAAAGTTGTCTTTATTTTCTAAAAAATTGACTTTATTTTCTCAGATCATAAATATACATGTCTCTAATTTTTAAATCAAAACAAAACTTTTTTTTAGTATCGAAAGTAGTTGTCTCCAACAATTTTTTTTTCTTCTTATTTGTTTCGCTTGAGTATAAATTAATTGAAAAAATTATATGACCGTGCGTTTAACGCACGGGTGTAAAACTAGTTTAAAATTCAAATGTGGAAGTCTTTTGTGCCAAAGCCATGAAGTTTTTGAAGAATTATTTGCTACTAAACATATTTGAGTATTATTATTTAAAGCAAGTAAGTCAACAACAAAAACATTTCTTTTTCTAGAACCAGTAAGTAAAACTTCATTTGTGATGCAGTTTTTGATAAAACAGTGAGTAGTAGAGAAAGTGCAACTCATACCTTTGTCACAGAATTGTGAGATAGTTAGAAGATTATGTTTCAAACCTTGTACCAATGATACATTTTCAATTTTGATAGATCCTGTGATAATAGATCCATAACCTATTGTTTTTCCTTTTGAGTTGTCTCCAAAAATGATTGAAGGTCCTTTGGTTGAGATAATGTCAGTAAGAACTTCTGCTGACCCAACCATGTGTCTAGAACATCCACTGTCTAATATCCATATGTCAGTTGGTTGATTATCTGCCATTAAGCATACCTGAAATATGAATATTTAAATCATGGTACCCTTTAAATCTTTGGGTCCACAGGGTTAGTTTTCTTTGGAAGCCAAACTTGCCTAAAATTAGGCATTTTGACTTTGTCAGTAGGTTTAAATCTAAACAGACATTCATGAGACTGATGTCCAAAAGTAGAGCAAATATTGCATTTGTGATAACAATCTTTATCATTCATTGAAGGTGAATTCTTTGATTCATTTTGACTTAGCTTAGAAATCTTAGCAGCAACAAAATTGATTAACTTGAACTTGTCAGTTGTCTTCCTTCTAATTTCTCCTCTTTTGTCATCTGGCTAACATTTGTCAATTGGCTAACACTTATCAGCTCTTGCATTAGCTGACACTTTTTAAGGTTTATAACTAGAAGACTGACATCTGTCATTGTTTAGCTTATCCTTTTTGTTAATTGACTTCTTAAGCTGATTCATGTTTTTGGGAAATTTGAAAGGTACATCATTATAAGCTAATCCCTTATCCTTTTTTAGCAGAATCTTAGGTTCACCATTTGACTATTTGATCTCACAGTTTCTATCATCTTTTGAATATCCAAGACCATGTTGGTCGATAGTGTTAACTACTCTATTTTTTTTCTCTCTCTAGGGTTTGAGACTTTCCAAAGTTCTAGGGTTTTCTCCTCACGGCATGGATCCGGCTGGGAAGCCGCCGGATGGTACTTCTCCCCCGACTGGTACTAATGCGGATGTTCCTTCCAGTGGCCCTAAAACCTATGCGGCGGCGGCATCTCAGTCCGCTGCTAAGCCGACTTGCGTAAACCCTACAAGGGTTAATGTCCTTCCTCCTCTTCCTTTGCCGTCTCGCCCTCCTGTCAAGGTTCTCAATGAACCTGCTTGTCTCTTCACTCCTTTGGAGATTGAGGCTGCAGAGAGCCAATTTGAGAACACCATTATCCTTAAATTTTTGGCTGGGCGACCATCTTTAAAGGTTATTAAAGAGCATATTTCTCGTTCTTGGAGACTCACGGGGTCGGCGGTGGTTGGTCTTTTAGATCCGCGTCATATTATGGTTCATCTGGAATCTAGCGAGGATTTAATGCGCGCTCTCTCTAAGGAATCTCACATGATTGAGAGTTGCATGTATCGCTCGTTTCGTTGGACTCCTGATTTCGGTTTTAAGCGTGATAATCCTATGGTGGCGGTTTGGGCTAGGCTTCATCATCTTCCTCTATCTTTCTTTAATGCCTCTTATCTCACTCGGATTGGTAATTCCCTTGGTCAGTTTCTCCGCGCGGATGATACAACTTTGTCTCTGTCTCACCCTATGTATGCACGGATTTGCATTGAGATGGATGTTTCTGTCAAATTACCTGATCGCATTTGGATTGGGATTTCTAAAGATCAAGGCTTTTGGCAACCTATTGAATTCGAAGGGAACATCGCCTACTGTACTAGCTGTGGTTTACTTGGACATGTTGAAAGCGTTTGTAGGAAAAAAACTCGGTTTTCTCACAAAGATAATATGTCTCATCCAGGTCGTGATGACAAGAGTTCCCCCACCGAACCTAATCCGTCCAATAAGACCAAGGAATCAGGGAAAACGTTTCAAGATCCGAATATTTCAGATCAGGCAAAGGAGTCTGGTAAAACCCCTCAAGTGCCAACTGCTTCAGGCCCTCAACCACCTAGTTGGCAGCCTACTGGAAGACGTATTGATACGGCTTCTGTTTCGCATGCAAAAGACTCGAACGGAGTATGCCGTGACACTGAAGTCATCGATATTGTTGATAATTCTCCCTCTCATGAGGGGAATAATAATGTTCCAAACCTTGAATCAACAGAGATTCCTTCTGTGAATCCCCAAGGTTCTATGAAGGTCCCGAATTTGGCCAAGGACGATAAGCAAATACCTGTTGGTGAACCTGTTACTAATGATGATACAGATCATGGTGCGTGCACAAATAACGGTGTGGAAGGTTTGGCTAAAAGTGATAAAGAGCCTTTTCTCCATAATTCTTTTGACGTCCTGAATGATCTTGAGGATATGGAAATGGATGACCCTAATCTTAACCCTGTCGCCAATTCGGCCAGTCCACGGGCTACTAAAACAAAAGAGAAGGTCACTCGATCTGCTTCTCTGGATGATTTGCGTGACCACCCTAAATCGGATTCGTCTACTGAGAGTTTTCGTCAAGAATGTCGCAAAGCAGCAACTAAGGTAAAGAAGGCTAAAGGTAAGAAATCCTCCCAAAGTAACAAAAGACAAACTAGGGCGGCAGCAAAAGCCCAGGAACAACCCTCCTCCTAACTGTTTTATGACGATATTGATATGGAATGCGAGGGGTGTTGGTAATAAAAAAACTATTTCATTCCTTCGGAATATTAATAAACAGCATAAACCCTATGTGGTTGTGTTACTTGAACCTAAGATAACAGGAGATCGTATTGTGGGTTTTGCGAAAAAATTGAATTATCCTCATTATTTGCATGTTAGCCCTACTAATTCCCATATTTGGGTGTTGTTGAATAATAGTGTATCTATTAATTTATTTCGGGCATCTAACCAGCAAATCTCTGTGCATTTAACTGTTGAAGATCATCCCACTATATTGGCAACGTTTGTATATGCCAAATGCACGCGGGTAGAAAGACAGGAGTTATGGGATCAGTTGCTAGATATATCCTATAGTTGCTCAGTTCCTTGGTTTCTTGGCGGAGATTTCAACACTATAGTTCATTCTTCTGAAAAGCTGGGTGGGAATGGGCATGATTTTAATAGTATGTCTGATTTTTCTTCCTTCATGATTCAGGCTGGAGTGGTAGACGCTGGTTTTGAGGGGAGCACTTTTACATGGTGTAACGGCCATCAGGGTCGCAGTCGAATATGGGAGCGGTTGGATAGGGTCTTAATTAATGGTCATTTTAAATCTATGCTTCCTGTCATTCGTGTTCAACACCTTTGCTGCATGTATTCCGATCACTCTCCCCTTCTTATTACTTTCCAGCAGTTTACTAAACCAAAGGGCACGTTTTGTTTTCAAAAGATGTGGTTGGAGCATAAAGATTTTATGAATTTTGTTAATTCTCAGTGGAGTAGACCTGTCTTGCCTTTATCGGGTTCAAAGTTGTTCATCTTGCACAAGAAACTGATGCTTCTTCGGAAGGAGTTGAAAAACTGGAATTGGACGGTTTTTGGTCACGTTCAAAAGAAAATAAATGTTACTCAGGATAACCTCCTACGTCTTGAATTTCAGCTTCAACATGGGTGGGATGCTTCTGTGCATGATCAAATTTGTAATCATCGGATGGAATTAGAGCAGTTATATCGGTGGGAAGAGGATATTGTGCAACAAAAATCTCGGGAATCTTGGCTTCGTGATGGTGACCGTAATACATCATTTTTTCATGCTTCTCTTAGAGATCGGAAAACTCATAATCGGACCCGTATTAAATTGACAGACGGTAATTGGTGCACTGATGATAAGAAATTGGGTGATCTTGCTATCTCCTACTTCTCTGATTTGTTCTCGACTTCTGCCCCAGTTATTAATGAAGAGTTGTTTTCTGGTATTGAAGGATGTGTGAGTTTTTCGGATAACCAGCGTCTCGCAGCAATGCCTTCGTCGGAGGAAGTATGGAATGCTATTTGTAACCTCAATGCCGACAGTGCTCCGGGACCAGATGGATTTACTGGTCATTTTTTTCGTGGCTGTTGGTCAGTGGTTAAGACTGATGTAGTTGATGCGGTGAAAGAATTTTTCTGTGGTGCTATACTCCCTAGGGGCGTTTCTGCCACAGCTTTAGTTCTAATCCCGAAAGTGGCGTCTCCTATCTCTTTTGGAGATTTTAGACCAATAAGTCTCTGCAACTTTACTTGCAAAATCATTTCAAAGATTTTGGCAGCCCGTTTAGCGGAGATTTTACCTCGGATCATATCTCCTGAACAGTCTGGTTTTGTCAAGGGGAGGGCTATTCAAGAGAATATTGCCTTAGCTCATGAATTGATTGGCCGTATAGATAAAAAGGTTCGGGGAGGTAACGTAGCCTTTAAATTTGATATGTCAAAGGCCTACGATCGCCTAGAATGGTCGTTTCTTCTCCGTTCTCTCCGTGCTTTTGGTTTTAATGATTGCGTATGTGATCTTATGGAACGTATGCTCAATAATATTTGGTACTCTGTCAAGATTAATGGCACTAGTTTCGGCTTCTTTAACTCTTCTCGTGGAGTTCGGCAGGGTGATCCTTTGTCGCCGCTTCTATTTATTCTTGCTCAGGAGGTCTTCTCGCGTGCAATAAATAGAGGTTTCTTGGCTGGTCATATGGTTCCGTACAATCATGGTCGAGGTGATATGTTTATTTCACACCTTCTATACGCTGATGATATGATTTTGTTCAGTAATGCGGGGAAACGATCTATCGTGAATCTCCGAAAGCTTCTTAATATATACGAGCAATCCTCCGGTCAATTTGTAAATCTTCAGAAAAGCGGGTTTTACACGGCTTCTTGGTTTTCTCATGCTAAAATTCAGCGTATAGCTAATTGGTCGGGATGCAGTCACCATTCGTTGCCCATGAAATATTTGGGTCTTCCTCTTTTCAGGGGTCGTGTTAAACGTCGATATTTTGAAGATTTGGAGTCAAGGGTTCTAAAAAAAATTGAAGGTTGGAAGACAAGGCTGTTATCGTTTGGGGGTAAGATCATCCTTCTTAAATCGGTTTTATGTAGTATCCCCATTTATGCTCTAGCTGCTATTAAAGTGCCTGTTTCTGTTCTTAATCGTATTGAAAGAGCGATGGCAAATTTTCTTTGGGGCAGTTCGGGAGATAGAAGAATTCATTGGGTGTCGTGGCAGAAAATTTGTAAACCAACCTCGGAGGGTGGTCTGGGTCTCCGTTCTCTCAAGCAAATCAGAGATTCCCTTCAAGCAAAGCTTGCTTGGAGTGTTTTAACTGGCAGCAGCTTATGGGCAAAATTCATCACAGCTAAGTACAAAGTTTCGGATGGTTTCACAGCTCCCATTTTTTCTTCGCATGTTTGGCGGTCTGCTCATTCTCATTTATCGACTATTCTGCCGCTTAGCAGTTGGGTTTTGGGCCGAGGTGAGGTATCTTTTTGGAACGACAATTGGCTGGGTCATCGATTGGTAGGTCCTCTTCCAATGGACATTAAGCTGACGGTGCAACAAGCTTTTAATCACCTTCCGTCCATTCTGCCATTAATTCCTCCTCAGCATCATGAAACTATTACTAACATCAAACTTCGGGCGGACATTTCAGATAGACTTGTGTTCAGATTATCGACTTCGGGCAACTTTGATTCCAAGGTTTTTGGAATCATTATAGGCAGCGTGAAGCTACCCTGCCGTGGGCAAAGAAAATATGGCAGGTCTGGCTTCCCACCAAGATAAGTGCCTTTGGATGGAAATTATTTTTCGGTGCTCTTCCAGTGGATCTTCGCCTTCACTCTCGGAAAGTGCCTATCGTATCTCGATGTGTTTGCTGCCAGCTGAATCATGATAGGGAATCTATTACTCACTTATTTTTACATTCTGAGATTGCCAAAGATCTATGGAGTCGGTTTGCTCGTCCATTCAATAAAATTGATAGGTATTTATCTATCCCACACTTGTTCCAGATTTGGGCTGATGGGGCTTCATCTCGTTCACAGATAGGAGGTGCTCAAATTGGTATTATGCTGCATGTGTGTTGGGCTAGAGCAATTTTGATGATGTGCCGAGCAATTTTTGATGATGTGCCCATGAACATTGATAGGATTGTTAAACAGATTATGCGGGGATTGTGTAATATTATGAGTATCTTTCAGCCCAAGTCGATATCGTCTCCTGGGAGTATTCGAATTCTTCGGCTTCTTGATTTGCCTATCCTAAAGACTACGATCAAAAGGGGTATTTGGATCCGCTGGAATGTTCCCTCGTCTTCTTTTTTCAAGCTGAATGTGGACGGATCTGCCGTGGGAGGCATGGCTACGGGAGGTGGAGTCATCCGTGATTCAAATGGACAATTCATTTCTGGTTTTTTTAAATCATATGGCCAAGGTACTAATACAGGTGCTGAATTCATGGCTCTTCGGGATGGGCTCTCATTATGCAGAAAGCTTCATCTATCACAGGTGGTGATTGAATCTGATTCGGTTGTGGTGGTTTCGGCTATTAACGGTCAGCATAGTTGCCCTTGGATGTTTACATATGTAGTGCGTCAATGTCTATCTTTAATGGGAAATTATCGGCTAGAGCACATTTATAGAGAAATGAACTTTGTTGCGGATCGGTTAGCTCATGCAGCTCACAGTTTTGGTTCCAGGGAATTCCATTTGGTCTCTCATCTTCCGTCAGAGGTTCATCGGGCGCTTCAACAGGATGCGCTAGGCTTATTTAGTTTTCGTACTAAGTGATTTGTGTTGTCCTATCTTTTGATAGCGTTTGTGGTTGTATTTTTGATTCGAGGTAAGGCCCCTTTGTCCCCCCTTTCTTGGGTTAGGCTGGTTGTCCCCCTCATGTTTGTATCCTTTTATTTTTATTAATAAATCCCGCAGGTGCCGCCCTGCTTCCTCAAAAAAAAAAAAAAAAAGACCATATTGGTCTTCATGATTTTTTTGTTGACTGATGATGGTCTCAACTACAACTTTTGACTTTGAGTAAGTATCAACAACATTGGTCAGCCGAAGATTTCTTTCTACAAGGTTAGCAATCTGGGCATCTGAGATTTTTGCTTGAATCTCATGTTTTTCATTGATGCTTTTAAGTTGCAGCAACAATTCATTTTGCTGTACTTTGTAAAGCTCATTGATCTTTTGAAGCTCACAGTTTTCATCTGAGATTCGTTTAAAGTCACCAGATAAGGAAACATGAATACTTTTAAGTGTTTCAAACTTGGAATACATTTCTTGCATTTTTTCCAGTAGATCATCAACACTACTGTCAGTAGCCTTCTCCTCCTGCCTTTTTGACACATTGCTTATTTTGATGTCAACAGTCCTAGGAGAGGTTGACTTGATTTTTCTTTCTGGCTGACTTATGATTCCTTGTCCATAAAAACCATTTCCTATTTTCTTAACCACAAACTGATCAGGTTTGATGACCTTTGTCAGCTTGGGGTTTTTAATAGGTGAGCTTGGCAACTCATTATTAGGCTCATTTGAATATTTTGGACTATGAAAATCATTTTCTGAATCATACATAGCTGATTCTGCAACAAGAAACAGATTTGCTTCTTGTACAAACTCAGCAGATTCATCTTCAGAATCTGTCTCAATCCATGTTGCAAGATTTTGATCTTCAACAACCAAACCCTTTTGTTTTTCAAAATTTATGGGAGCTCTTTTGTAATATTCATTTTTTGTAAAAGGACAGTTTGAGGCAAAATGACCTGCTTTTCTACAATTGAAACACAACAACTTTTCTTTTTCATTGTTGTCTTCATTTCCTTTGACGTAAGGCTTTTGAAAGTTTGAAGAATAAGGTCTCTGAGAGCTTGAGGAAGGTTTTTGAAAATTTGAGGAGGATTTTGGAAAACTTGCAGAAGATTTTTGAAACTTCCTTTTAAAAGATTTAAACTTTCTAAATCTTATAGCAAAAGCAGCAAATTCATATTCATCAAAGTCATCATCTGACAGGGATGTTGAAGTTTTAGGTGTCTCTTCTTCAGCTTGCAAAGAGATACCTTTAAAGTTTTTCTCAATTTCTTGAGTTTTGAGAACTTCTTTTTCATAAAGTTTTAGACTTGCAACAAGACTACGTATATGAGTTTTGTTCAAATATCTTGCTTCGTTTATGGTTGTGACCTTAACATGCCATCCACTTCCCAAGCTACTAAGAAAACACATATTCAAATCTTTCATGCTATAAACTTTACCAAGAGAAGAGCATATATTATTTACCTCGACAAATCTATCATAAGCATTCTTCGATGATTCTTTTGGGTCCCTTTTGACGGCATCAAACTCTTGTATACACTCATAGAGTTTGTTGTCCTTGGTGTTTTGGTCTCCTTCGGCGTATTCAACAAGAGCATCCCAAATTTCTTTGGTAGTAATACAGTCATATATTTGTTTATAGTTTTCATCAGGAACAGCACTTGATAGAATGTTTATAGCTCTAGCATCCAGTCCGTTAGTAATTTTATCTTCCTCAGTCCACTCAGATTGAGGTTTTAGGGCATATTCTTCAAAAGCAATTGCAAGAGGATTCATGGTATCATCATTTGCAGTAGAAGATTTACAAACTTTAGTATTTATTATCATTGGTTGCATAGGACCACCTCTTACACATTCCATCAATCGTTTATCTATATTGTTCATATATCTTGTAATTCTTTCTTTCCAAATATCAAAGTGATCTTCATAAAAAATGGGTACTTGAGTAACATTGTTTGATTGAAAAGCTTTTATGGTTGCCATGATCGAGCTTTCAAGTTGTTAGACTTGGAAAAATAATTTTTCATAAAAGCAAGGCTCTGATACCAATTGTAAGTTCAGTTGGCAACTGACAAGGCTAGAGGAGGGGTGAATAGCCTTTTAAACACTTTGAGGGTTGACTTGAAAGACTTTAAAAGTTTGCAGCGCAAAAGGTAACTTTCTCAGTCAGCTAATAATATGTCAGCTAGCTGATGTTTTAAAGGGACTGGAGCTGATGAATATTGGTCAGATGGCTGACACAATTGTTTTAAAAAAATTCTTTTTAAAATAGATCACTGAATATAAAGAAAGAGCTGAAGAACAATTTTATCAAAACAAATAAGTAAACTATTTATGTAAGTAGCTGACTGACACTTAACTAGATCAAGACTTCATAAGTGTTAGATCAGTTTGTAAGAGCTGGAGTAATAATTGACAGAGAAATTGAAGTGGTTCACAGTAAAACTGCTACGTCCACTACCAAGTTAGTCAAACTTAGATTTTTGAAGTGCACTAATTTTATTAAAAATCTAGATGATCTCGAATGGATCAGTATACAATAAAAAACCAGTGTTTATGGAGTATGATTGAATAACAATGAAACTCGTGAGATAAACTAACTGATTTCTAAAGAATATGAAGTGAGTCACTTAGTGTTTGTCTAAACAATAACTAGAGAGAAATTATCAGTGAACAATATCTAGCTAAAGTTTAAGAAGAGTAAGGTACAAATAGTATTTATTTCAGAGTATGAATGCGTCAGACTTCTGTATATCTTCAATTGATTCCTGATGGTATTTTTAGATGATCTTGAAGTATAGCCCGTTAGGAACACATTTGAATTTGAAATGTGTTTGAGTAGTATAGACGTATCTTCTCAAAAGATCACAGGGATCATGTTAGAAAGATAACGTAAAAAAATATCTAACAAAACACAAAACAAGAAAGTGTCTATACTAGGGAATGTTCAAGTAAAAAAGGTAAAGAAGTTGACACTTTTAAAGCTGTGATTAGCAGATAAAAGTGACTGACAAAGAATTATGCCACAAGCTGACTAAAATAAAATAACTTATAAGTTCTTAGTTAACAACAAGTAGAATGATTTAAAGCAAATTTAATTTTAAAGTTGTACTAAAATAAAAAGCCGTAATAAAATACAGGTTTACAAAAATCAAATCTGAGAAAGCGATAGGAAAGGAAGTCTCGAGTTGTGAAGCTCGAAACCAAAGTCAAAAGACTAGGAAAGAAATAAATCTCACAAAGGGGAAAAACAAAACTCGCGTGTTGTAACAATGTAGACGCTGAACAAACCATTGACACTCCAGGTCGGCATTTCCACAAAGAACCAACCTGATATAACAATTACCCACGTCTAAAGTATACTAGGGTTAACCAACAACAAAACGACTAGAATTAAGAAAAGCCCCAAAGCTACTACGTGCCTGGGAGACAACTGAAATAAATACCATAAAGTGAAGTGTACACGCCTGACTAATAAAATCGGGGACAGGAACGTACAACAAGACTATAATTATTATCTAATAGTAAATTTTATATAACTTTACTCAAGACGTCCTTAACAGAAAAGAAGGACAAAATAGAAGAAACAACACAATGCTAAAGATGACTCCGTGAGCTATAACTCAGAAGGAACGACAACTGCGGCAATCACGAGAACACAACCTTAACTCAGCTATCAATCCATTGTGCACAGCTACATGATCTACAGGACCTCAGCACGGTTAACGGATAACTGCAAGCTAGAAATAAGGCACGAAGTGAGTCATAAAGTCTCAATACGCTACTACAACTACAATATAACATAAGATGAAACATTGCCATAAAGGATCCTGTTATCGCATTACTATGATGATAACCCATAGATACGTGTCAGATACTTAAGATACTCCAAAAGATACCCTTTCCTTCTCACTTACTAAACTATCCAAATGAACCAGGGTGAAATTCCCTGTTCAACACAAACCAAATGAATTAGAAAGTAATTCTCATGAAAACATTACATGTAAGTATGTATAACTTTATATACATACATCAAGTCATTCATGAAATTAGAAAGTATAAACATGTATATTCACATACGTGCATATCAAGACTTTCATAGAATTATCAAGTATAAGTATGTATACCTACAGATATACACACCATGAAATTCAATAATGCGCAATCAAAATAAACATGGTCACTTTCGATCCCATGTCCCAATAAACACTTTGTTGTGACATAAGTGCTTGAAATAAATCACATAACAGGAGGATATGTTATAGAGTCGCTGCCGCAATGTAGATCCTGAAATGAAAAGGTTATCATGAATGCGAGTTATCGGATGCACGTGAGTGATACATCGACCAAGAACACGATAGCATTATTCCAAGCGCTCTAATGGTTACGACAAGGTACTCTTCTCCATTGTGATCAAATAGTGGAGGGTGTGTGCATGATTATGGTGTGGCGACCCATCACTACCACGAATCTTACTATTCGTGATGGTGATACATTGTTTACCATCAAGACAAGACAAGTATGCTAGTTGGACTAATGGAATGACAAGTAGAAGTTTACTTGGCATTAAAAATCAAGTAGGGAACGAGCTCGACAAGAGTGAACTTGTCCATGTCAAGTAGATGTTTACTCATATTAAATCAAGTAGGAAGCGAGCTCGATAAGAGTGAGCTCGTTCAAGACAAGCAGGCATGTTAATCATGACATGTTCACGATTAATCATATAGATTATAACAGGAGCTCGATTGAGTCTCGAAAGTATCAGTGTCAAGTCGTCTAGTCAATTATATTCAAGTTCCAAAGGCTAGGAATCTAGTCAAATGGATTTCTAAGTTCCTTAAATCGACTCGGTTGAGTCTTTGCTACAATTATTTCCAAGTAGAATACAAATGATATATGCATTTCTATCCCTTCTATATGTGTATAGTTCACGTGTATCTAGGCCCGTGCTTCATTAAGAAGTCCTAGTTCAACAAGTTCGCCATTCCACTTATTTGTGAAATTGAAGTTCAATACATATACACGAAGCAACCTTTAATGGGGTATTCAAGAGTCAATCATGTTTTGAGCCAAGATATGTAATATTGCTTACTAAATCATATTCGTAAAACAAGAAGAACTCAATCATTAACAAGGATCATGGTCAAGCATTTTCATATCATAATGTAAATTAGAGGTAGGAATTCATATTATCAAGATTTGATATAATTACGTCTTATAAGTCATAATATTGGAATAGACATGAAAGGTTATTTCTAGCACAATACAAGCTAAGTTTATAACTTAATACTCATAATTCACATGATTCTCGAGGCTACCTAGATTGTTTAGGTTTACCAAGTGACAAGGTCACACGCTACTCTTTCCACATTCAAGTCCTTAAGGGTTTAAGATAAACCATGTTATAACACTACGAGACTCCATTAAAGTTCTCTAAACAACAAGGGCCATGAAATACACTCGAAGGATAAACTCATAGGGTATAGTCAAGAATCCTTAAGGTGTCCGGCGATACTAATTTGCAAGACCGAGGCAATACATGATTCTTGAACAAGGTTTCTAACGAGTCAAGGTAGGTTCATTCTCACAAGGAGAATCTCATGTGTTGGGGTTCCTATTATATTAAATTCCACTTCCCAAGGGTCCAATACAGTCTAGGTCACATTCCTACAAGACTTAGGACTTCGTTTGAAGTCCACAAAGTATCAATAATTTTAGTTCACAATTTCACCATTTCAAACGTCCTTTATTTGAATCACACCTTTATGACCCAAACGTCCTCAATTCAATGGCTAGCGATAAATTCACACTTCACATTATTTAAGGACTTCGGTTGAAGTCCTAAATCATAATTTAACATCAAACACCAAATCGGTCTCAACCAATAAATTATTGAGATCTCACCATTGAGATCGAACGAACAAGATTAGTTTGGGGTTTTATCCCTAGTCTCAAAATAGCATATTAGAGACGCAAAAGATTTCCTTTGAGTTAACTGACAACTATACAAATTCTAGGTCAAATCCAAATTTGGGATTTAATAATCTTCGGGTTTCTAAGCTCAATTAACAAGTGTTTCCATACTAAATTACTCCCATAAACACAATAAACCCATAGATATTCAAACCCACATGTTCACTAATCAAAGCCCCAATTAAATCACTCCATTTAGAAATGCAATTGTGGGTCCCAACGGGCACAATAATAAGCTAGAAGGGGGGTTGAATAGCTTATTATACACTTAAAAACTTTTAAGTAAGTTCTTTGAAAAGTACATTCAATCTATTGAAAAGATTGGAGTAGCGGAAGTCTTTCAATGAAGCTGGTTCAGGTCTGCCGATAAGGACTACTGGTAGACCTTAACAGGTTACTTAAGTTTGCTGTAAAGGATAACGATAAATAAAGTAATAAGCAGTTAAATAAGTAGACAAACAGTAAAGGAATTAATACAAGTATTTTGGGATGGTTCACACTATAAAGAGTGCTACGTCCACCACCAAGGCAGTCAACCTTGGATTTAAATAGTGCACTATGTTTTCCACTAGATCTATTACAAAGAATATTCCCAATGGATCGTGTACAAAATATTGACTTGTGTTTGGGGGTTAAGGAATTAAATATCTGTGTAAGCAGGATATTTTATTCGTGCAGAAGAATAGCTTGGAAAGAAAACAACAAGAAGTAAAACAATAAATGTTGATGCACAGCTTCTTGTTGTTGACGAGGACTTCTTGATCTGTTTAGGATCTCTTGAATGCACTGAAAATTAAGACTAAGAGTTGTTGTAGATTTTCAGAGCAATTCGTCAAGTGTATTTCTCCAGTCTTTAATGGCAGCATTTTATAGCAGGAGCATTCTGGAGATCCGTTGGAGAAGATGAAGACTTAACAGCTCTATTAGGTTGAATGCATTAAATGCATAGGGCTGTCAATCAAGAATTTCGTCTTCACAGATATCGAGCAGGGAATGGACACAGACATTTTTTTGCAGAGTCTGGAAGTTGGGCAATCTGGATGTCAGATCTGTGAGAGTTGTTGCAGACAGTAGGTGACAGTCTGCTTTCCTGCTTTTACTGTTTAGTATGCGAAAGTCTTCCTTCTTTCCGGAAAGCTGCTTTCGGCGGGTTTGAGATGTCAGGGAATGTCTCAATTTAAATTCAATCGGATAAGGATAAATTTAAATTGATCCATTAAGAATTGTTTGGCTGGACACGTCATGATTGACCGAGTGTAGACAAGGTCTGCCGTTTGTAAGCTGTAGCAGGTCTTCCGGTGAAGCTTTGAAGAGGTCTTCCATTGAACCTGTAAAGTCCTATAAAAACTATACTTTGGCAAAGTTCTATACACAGTTGTCATGCTAATCGATACACAGCCCAATTACCCACTGATGTATAAAACTAGAGTAATGTTTGAGCAGATATAAATCTAAATACAATAAGTATCAACAATCTCCTCCTATTTATATCTGGTCATCATTACTATAAATGAGGGCTATAACCGACTATGTGATAGATAATAGCATGTCTAAGAGATTTATTCATTTTATAACGAAAGACATGCCTCTATCAACCAGTAGAGCACCTCAAGTGTAAAGACTAATCTAAGTGTACAAAATGTAAAGAAATCATAGAACAGCACACAGATTAGTAGCAAAACAGTTCTAATAAATTTAAACTGAGTGTTTAAATTCTAAGCAGATTTTAGAAAGGTAATAACAAGAATTTAAACAATAGAAATTTTGAAAGGCAATTAATCTTCTGTATTATAAACAAGAAGTTTAATGTTTACAGAGTTTTCAAAAGATAGGATAAGTACAAAGGTTAAGGGAAGAACAGATACACATTTTACCAAGGTCGTTTCCCTTTTTCTTTGTCTGCTGCTTCCTTCTCCCTTCGCTGTCTCTCTAGCTCTTCAGTTCTTCGAACGTAGTCATCATCGGCATCTGTGGGAAGTCTGATGAAACAAGAGCAATAGTCAAGTTCTTCACGAAGACGACTGTTCTCTTCCATAAGCATTCGGTTGATAAACTTCATTTGCTTCTCCTCTGTGATGGCCAGATCACGATCACGCCGAGCATTCATGATGTCATGAGCAGAGTCACGAGCTATGTTGTTGAGCTCGAGGACAGGAGGGCTGCTGTTGCCGAGATGCAATGTGATAGCATGGAACAACTCGTAGAAGAGAGATGAGCAGAGCCGGACGCATTCGTCGCGTTGAGCTTCGACGTTGATCTTGACGTCTGTATACTCATGTCTCATCTGTCCAAAACGGGTCCATACATCTTCTTGGAATTGGCGAAGAAGGGCAGCAGTTCGGTCGTTGGCCTTGGACGCGGCAGTGGCGATTTCAACGGTAGCGGTAGTAATGCTTGTTAGTTCGCCTAGCCATTCATAGATAGCGTCCAGCCTTGACAAAATTTCAGCATTGGCCGGCTGAGAGGAAGAGGGTTCCTGGCCAATGTGAATGTGAGCGGTACCGGCAGAGGAGGTAGCTTCAGAGGACAAGGGTCGGAAGGGCTGTTGGAGAGGTGGAGTGACGGAGTCAGAAGAGGTGGAGTCTTGGGTTGGAATGGTGTTGGTAGAAGAGGAGATGGTTTGTGGTGGAGGGGGAGGAGGGATTGGTGGAGAATCTAACTCAATGTCAGTGTCAGAGTTTTCACTGACAATTGAGGATTCGGGTAAAGGGTCGGTAGAGAACCAGAAAGAGGGGGCAGGGTAGAAGAGGCTTTTGGGTTTGCGAAGGTTTGGTTGGGGTAGTGGTTGATCTGGGGAGAATAGATCTGCTACTGAGGAAAGTTTGAAGAGGAATTTGGCAGCAGCAGAGTCTATTGGTTTGGTAGGAGGGAGTTGGGTTGGTTGTGATGGTGTTGATGAAGTGGTTTGAGTTTGATGAGGTGAGGTAGGGGTAGATGGGTTAGGAGAGTAGTTGAAGGGTGAAGGAGGATGAGGAGTTGGGGTTCGGGTAAGCTCCTCATGTCTGTGGGGCTCCTCCTGAGGGATAGACTCCTCCAGAGGGGGTGAAGTCCTCTGAGTAGATGACTCAGTAGGAATAGGTTGGCTTGGTGTGGCGGTAGAGGTTTGGGCGTCGGTAGAGGGTTGAGCGGCGGTAGATGGTTGGCTGGCGGTAGAGGACTTGGTGCCGGCAGACCTCTTTTTCTTCCTTAGCAGCTGAATTGGGGGCTCAGCTGCTTCATCGGTAGAGGCTGGAGTGTCTACAGGTGGCTGGTCTTCAAAGGTTTAACGTAGTCGCCTACGTTTTGGTTGAGGTGAGGGTGCTGGTGAAGATGATTGTGGTCGTTTGGTTTTAAGAGAAGGTTGGGTAGAGGAGGGAGTTGGTTTGGCTGGTGCTGGTTAAGCTTGGGTTGGTTGGGCTAGTGAAGGTGATGGAGACATACCGGCGGCAGACGAAGAGCACCCGGCAGTCTTGTCTTTTTGGCCTTCCTTCATCTCCTTCCTTATCCATTTGGCCTGCTGCTCCTCTGTTGCTACTTCTTTCGCCTGAGCCTTTTTGGCCTTGGCTTTCTGCTTGGACCGTAATAGCTGCTCTGCCTCATCAGCCAGATCTTTGGCTTGTTGATGGAGGTTCTTAGCAACTTGGTCGTCAAATTTCTTAAAAGCCTTCTTGAAGGTCTTGCTAGCCGCTTCATATGCTTCCATGTTGAAGCGTGTAACTATGATTGGCACAGGCTTCGCAACTTTGTCGATGGAGATGGGCGGAAGACCTTTCTGCAACATGCGCTTGTTCTCGTATTCTTTATACTTGTTGAAGAACGAAGCGGTCAGCTGCTTTTCCTTGGCAACCATTATAAGCTCATCTTCCTTTAAGGAAGACTTGACCTGCTCTGTGTCTCGAAGGAGAGCATTGATCAGCCTAACAAATGGCCGTTTGCAGGTGGGGTTGTTCTTGACTCTTTCCACCCACTGCTTCAGTTCGTTGAAGATAATAGCACCGAAGTTGAGACGGGTCTGAAGGTAGACAACACTTGTAAGATTTAACTGTTGTACCGTGAACATATCATGTGCACCACTTTTGAACAGCAGCCCCTTGTCGATCAGGTGGCTTGAGCAGTAGACGTCCAAAGGGAATAGATTCCTCAGCATCTTCCCTTGTGGTTCCTTTGGGGTATCAACTCCCCTCATTGCTTCCTAGGCATGATCAGCCTCAGCAATTGTTGATTCAAGAGCTCCACCGAAATGTACACCAATAATGGTGGAGATGGTCTTGGCGGTGATGGAGATAGGACGGCCTCTAATCCATCCACGCAGAGCATTTTTATTTTTGAGCTCCATCCTTTGGTAGAACTCTTCAGCCAAGAAAATACTGTAGTCTTTGTCGTTGAGGCAGAAGAGTGGAAGAATCCCTGAGGCATTCATGTCGTCGCAGGCCTTGACTCCGGCGACAATAGTGCATACATATTGGAGGTCGATGCACATTCCGGGTACATAAAGTTTCGGGTCCAGGGCTACGATGACGTCATGGGCAGCGGGAAAAGTAGGATATCCCAGAAGGTTGACGTCCAAACTTGGAGGAATGTCTTTTTCTGGGTCTAGCACCTTCCTGCTGTCACGCTTGGATTTTGATGATTTTGCCTGAAAGAAATGCAGTCAGAAATTAGGGCTTTTTACCACAAATGTTAAACAAGCAGAGATTTCAAGTTTTTCTGAGATTATAGAAAATTTTCGGAAAGAAAACTTGAAACCCTAGAATGTTTAGTGTAAGCAAACCAGAGAAACATATAGAAGATTTCTAAAAGAATAAGTATTCAAAGCATATAAAAGGCATTAGTTTCTAGGTTTTTAAGAAGAACAACAATGGCGAATCTTGTTAGATCTGTGGCGACCTTTTGTATTCCAAAACAATTTTACTTAATAGATGAAATACGAAAGCGATGCGATAAATAATGAGTAGTAGAGTAGAGAAGAACATACCATTGTTGTCGATGAGAAGAAGAAACAAGAAGAATTTGGAAAAGAGAGTAGTTGCAGAGAGAGAGAGAGAGAGGGTTTGAATAGAGAGAGAAATTTTTTAGACAAAGGGGTTTCGTAAAGTTTTGGAAAGGGCGGTTCAAGGTCTATTTAAAGAAAAAATTTAGCGCAAAAGCGGGAACTATAGATATTTTCTAAGTACCAATTTTACCCTTGACCCCCTTTATTGCTTTAGAAACCTCTTTAACTAAAATAGACTAAGTAGAGATACTAACCTTTAAGTCTTTCGTTAAAGGGAAAGTTCGTCTTCGGTCGAGTATAAAACTAAGTCTACCGGTATGAAAGAAAATATTTTATGAAATGGAATTGAAATTAAGTAGTAGGATCAATCATACCAAGATTTCTCCTTAAATAAGCAAACATGGTGGCATCCGGTGGCTTTGTGAGAATGTCGGCCTAATTGATGCTCGGTTGGAGCGTATTCGGATTGATGTTACCTTTCTCCACATGATCTTTGAGGAAGTGATAACGGATATCAATGTGCTTTGTCTTCGAGTGCATCACTAGATTTTTAGAGGCTGAAATTGCGATGTGTTGTCACACATAATTGGACAATTTGCGGTCTTGATGTTGTAGTCCACTAGTTGTTGCTTCATCCATAGAAGTTGAGAGCAACATTGGCGGCAATATATTACGCCTCGTGGTGGAGTTTGCAACCGATCCTTGTTTCTTGCATGACCATGAGACAAGTCTATTTCCAAGAAATTGACAAGTCCCATTGGTGCTTCTTACGCTCACTTTGCGGTGCATATAATGCATCGAGTATCCAACTAGATCGAAGTTGTTGCGTTTGGAATACCGGATGCCTAGATTTGTTGTTGTTGAAACATATCGATGATACGTTTGGCGGCAAGCAAATGTGATTCCTTTGGATCTGCGAAATCTTGCACAAACACAAGCAACAAACATAATGTCGGGTCTCTTGGCGGTAAGGTAAAGAAGTGAACCTATGATTCCTCGGTACTTGGTCATGTTCTCTTGCTTTCCCTTTTCATCTTTATCAAGATGGCGTCGGTAGACATTGGAGTCTCAAATCCTTTAGTGAATCAAGACCAAATTTCTTGATGAGTTCCTTTGCATATTTGGTTTGGTGATGAAGATTCCGTGTTGAATCTGATCTAGAAAGTAGGTAAGTTCTCCCATCATACTCATCTCGAACTTGCTTTGCATCGACTTCTCGAATCTCTTGCACGGGCTTTGGTTAGTTGATCCAAAGATGATGTCATCCACATAGATTTGTACAGAAGAGAATGACCTTTGTGCTTGAGGATGAGCGAGTTGTGTCTATTCTTCCTCTCACGAATCCTTGTTCTATTAAGAACTTGGATAGAGTTTCATACCAAGCTCGGGAGCTTGCTTTAGGCCATAGAGAGCTTTCTTGAGTCGGTAGACATGATCCGGTTTGTCTTGAATGGCAAATCACGGAGGTTGTTCAACGTATACCGTTTCTTGAAGATCACCATTCGAGAAAGGCACTCTTCACATCCATCGATACACTTTGAAGTCCATGAGCGAGGCATAGGCTAGAAAGAGTCGATTGCCTCTAATCTAGCAACGAGGAGCAAATGTTTCATCGAAGTCAATCCATTCTTCTGTCGGTAGCCTTGAGCAACCAATCTAGCTTTGTTTACGGTGACATTTCCATCTTCATCTCTTTTGTTTACGAAAACCCATTTGGTGCCGATAAGCTGGATGATCGATCGGCCTTTGAACTAAGCTCCACACTTTGCATCTTTCAAGCTGGTTCAACTCTTCTTGCATAGCTTCAATCCGGTTATGATCTTCAATAGCTTCATCAATCTTCTTTGGCTCGAGTTGAATCACGAATGCATATGCAAACATAGTCTCTTCTCGAACTCTATTCCTCGTATGCGAACTCTGTTGAGATCACCAATGATTTGAGAAATAGGATGATCTCTTGTTTCAATAATGGTTGGAGGAAGATCACTTTACGGTGGGTTCTTCCCTTAAGAATTGCAGGTAGGTTGAGAAGGAGATTCACCAAAATCTTGTTCGAGAAGAGATAGGATCTTGAAACCTTCATTTTACGGTGAACAAGAAGGATGAGTGATCTGCAAAGGTGTTTGGGGTAAGGCAGAAGAGATGGGTTACGGGTCAACAGAAGAGTTGGAATCGGTATCGGCGAGTTGAAGTCTGCCGGTGAAGGGTTAGCGATGCTTGGAAGAGTGCTGGTTGCAGGATTACGAAGAGGAGTGGAAGTAGATGTTGTATTTGTACTGTCTCATCATTATCGAGAATCATTAGCAACATTCGAGCCTTTCTAGGCTCTAACAAGTCATATTCATCAAAAGAAACATGCATAGATTCTAAAATTTTTAAATGAGTTTTACTGAAAATGCGAAATGCTTTTGAATGTTTGGAATACCCCAGAAAAATTCCTTCGTCTGATTTTGCATCAAATTTTCCTCTATATTCTTTTCCATTATGAAGAATAAAACATTTCTAGAAGATTTTAAAAATCCTATGTTTGGGGCTCTTCCTCTCCATATTTCATATGGAGTTTTGTTATGAAACTTGTTTACGGGGATGCGTTGCAGGTAAAACATGCGAGTTGACGGCTTACGCGAAGTACTTTGGAAGTTTTGCTTACGCGGCATTGTTCTTCTTGCTTCAATCGGTGTTACGTTCTTCGGTTCGGCTACACCATTTTGTTGAGGAGTTCGGCGAGAGAAGTTGTGGCCGATCCGTGGTCATCACAGTATCTTTCTACACCGTTGTTCTTGAATTCAGTGCCATTGTCTGATCTTATGTCACTAATGTCTTCAAGCTTTTGAGTTTGAAGTCTTCTGAAAAGAGCGGTGACTAGATCATATGTCTCATCTTTTGAAGTCATTGTTTCAATCCAGGTGAACCTAGAGTAGTCGTCAACTACTACAAGTGTATACTTGTCTCGAAATCTGCTGTAGTGATTGGTCCAAAGAGATCCATATGCGAGAAGTTGAAGAGGTGCGTTTGTTGACAAGGCAGACTTTCTTTTGAAGGAAGACTTGGAAAGTTTTCCTAGTTGGCAAGCTTTACAATTTCGTCATGGTCGGCGGACACGTAGGTAGACCTTTGACAAGCCCATCTTTGGAGAGCTTGGAGAGGTGCTTGAAGTTGAGGTGGCGAGGCAGCTTGTGCCATAGCCAAGCTGTTGTCACGAGCGTTGTTAGCAACTAGGCAAAGGCTTGAGAATCTCCTAGAAGATTTAAGTCCACGACATAGGCGTTTCCTTGTCTATTGCCGGTCGTATTGTAGAGCGAGGATTCACGATCTTTGATGAGGCAGTTGGAGTTGAATTGGCGAGATTAATCCTTTGTCGCGAGGTGGGATATGCTCGAGAAGATTATGCTTTAAGCCACTCACTAGAGAAACTTTGTTGATGGAGAGACTTCCTCTAGTGATTGAGCCATATCCAATTGTCTTTCCTCTTGCATTGTCTCGAAAATTCTTGTGGGACCTTTGGCTTGACTATATACGTGAGTAGACTTACGTTTCTGTCATGTGTCTTGGCGACCCTTGTCAGTACCGAGATGTCTTTGTTTTGAATCTATAGCCATGAAGCATACACGAAAAGATTTAAAGAAACAAGGTCCCCTTTATTTTCTTTTGGGTCTAAGGATTAGCAACCTTTTGGGACCCATACACTAACCTTGAGAGAACTAGGTCTCTCAGATTTTGGAGTGAACCTTAGCGGGCATGCAGGGGCCGGATGGCCTAGGCAATTGCAAGAATGACATAAATGGAAATTCCATAGAGAGCGTCGGTGGCTTTAGGTGAAAAGTGATTATGATTATCCTTTTTCTTAACATTCATTCTTGGTTCCGCTTGCTTGTTGATGGTAGACTTAATTGGTTTCTTTTGAATCTTCCTAGGTATGTTACCACCAGACTTAGCTTTGGCTTGTCTGTTGATTACCTTTTAGGAGGATTCGGTAGAATACCTTTAAGTTTACTTTCAAGCAGTGCAGTGCCTTGCATGTTTCATAGACAAACTTGATAGTCACCGGTAGAGATTTAGTAGGTCTACCGCCAGCAGACTTTGCCTTAGCAGAGTTGTTGCCGGCAAACTTTAGTTTCTCTACCGTTACTTTCTCAGATTTCTCATCTGAATCAGTAATCTTGGCTTTCCCTTTCTGAGCTTTGGGGTAAACATAAGGAACTCTTGAATAACCAAGGTCTTGTTTCCCCTTGTTTCGAATTGTTTAGAGAAAGAGATATCATTAGCAGTCTCGGAGGATTCACCTTTCTCTGTGACAGATGGGAATGTCATACTGGGCTCATCTGAATATCCTATGCGAGATTTATCTTTACATGATTTTTGGCTTGAAAGGATTTCTTCAAAGGTATCCTTGGAGCCTGTTCAAGAGTCAATTGTCTTTTGCAAGGCAATTTTCTCTAGGTCAAGTCCTTTGATGTGCTCAGTTAGACATTCAATTTTGTCACAAAGGAATTTGTTTTCTCCTTTGAGCTTGATACTTTCTTGTTGACAGCTATTGAGAGTTTGAATCTCAGCTGCCATCAGAGATTTCTCAGAAGTAAGTTTCTCACAGTTCTTGGCGAGTTTTACATAGGCTACTCTAAAGGAATTGAACTCTTCAAGCATATCTTGATTATCCTTGAGAAGTTCTTCCTTATTGATGTTCTCACTGTTGATCTCACTTTTATCCAGGGGACTAGGTGAGATTTCGACTTCATTTTCAGAGTCATAGGTGGGACCTGAGTCATGAGCTATTAAGCATATGTTAGCTTGCTCACAATCATCCTCTTCCTCTTACGAATCGGTCTCAAACCATGTAGCAACTTGTTTGTCTTCTATGTCTTCAGCCAACATACCCTTTTGTTTTTGAAATTTTTTATAAGTAGGTCTTCGGTATGCTTCAAATTTTGGCTTTGGACATTTGGAGGCAAAGTGACCAGGTTTTCTACAATTGTAACACACAAGCTCTTCTTTAGATGAGCTTTCACCAGTCTTTCTAAAAGGTTGTTGGTGTGTGTTCTTCCTTCCATATTTTGCAAATTTTTGAAAACGTTTTACAAACATAGCAAATTGTTCATCTGAGAGAAAATCGTTTTCACTGGAGGAAGTGGAAGGTTTGTTTTCAACAATGGTTTCTTCTTGGACCATGGCTGGCAAGGACACGATTACGAGCTGTTTGTCTGCTCTAGAGCTTGATTTACGAGCTCATAAACCTTCAAACTTGCGTAGAGACTACGGAGAGTCATCTCGTTTAAGTTTTTGGATTCTTTCATAGCAGTGGTCTTAACATGCCATAAGCTACCTAGAGAGCCTAGAAACCTCATGTTCATTTCCTTTTTGTCATAGGTTTTACCAAGAGAAAAGCAACTATTAATTACCTCACTGAAGCGATCGTATGCTTGTCTCAAGGTTTCCTTTGGATCCTTTTTGAAGGAGTCAAACTACTGGATGTATGTGTATTTTCTGTTATCTCTTGTGTCTTGGTCTCCTTCCAAGTATTCCACAAGAGCTTCCCACATCTCTTTTGCAGTAGTACATCGGATCACTTGCTGGTATGTGCTTGTGTCTAGAGAGCTAGTAATGATATTGATTGCTTTACTATCAAGCTCTACCAGTTTTCTGTCGTCTTCTGTCCATTCTGATTCTTCTTTGGGAACTTGCGAGGATTCCAGCGATGGAGGCTAGAAGGTTGGCCTTCATTGGTACATGTTGTCTGCAATAACACACTTCCATAATCTGTTGTCAATGGAGTTCATAAACATGCATTACCTTATCCTTCCAAACATCGAAATGGCCTTCGTCCAATATTGGGACGTGGTTCGCATTTGATGTAGGCAGCATGTAGTGTGTTTGTGCCATTGGATCGAATCTCTCAAGAGTTTAATCTCGGAAAAACTAGTTTTCAAAGAGTTAAGCTCTGATACCAATTGTGGGTCCCAACGGGCACAATAATAAGCTAGAAGGGGGGTTGAATAGCTTATTATACACTTAAAAACTTTTAAGTAAGTTCTTTGAAAAGTACTTACAATCTATTGAAAAGATTGAAGTAGCGGAAGTCTTTCAAGGAAGCTGGTCTGCCGATTAAGATACAGGTAGACCTTAACAGGTTACTTAAGTTTGCTGTAAAGGATAAAGATAAATAAAGTAATAAGCAGTTCAATAAGTAGACAAACAGTAAAGGAATTAACACAAGTATTTTGGGATGGTTCACACTATAAAGAGTGCTACGTCCACCACCAAGGCAGTCAACCTTGGATTTAAATAGTGCACTATGTTTTCCACTAGATCTATTACAAAGAATATTCCCAATGGATCGTGTACAAAATATTGACTTGTGTTTGGGGGTTAAGGAATTAAATATATGTGTAAGCAGGATATTTAATTAGATGCGAAAAATAGCTTGAATGAAAACAACAAAGTACAAACAATAAATGTTGATGCCGCGGACTTCTTGTTGTTGTGAGGACTTCTTGATCTGTTTAGGATCTCTTGAATGCACTGAGTATTAAGACTTAGAGTTGTTGTAGATTTTCAGAGCAATTCGTCAAGTGTATTTCTTCAGTCTTTAATGGCAGCATTTATAGCAGGAGCATTCTGGAGATCCGTTGGAGAAGACGAAGACTTAACAGCTCTATTAGGTTGAATGCATTAAATGCATGGGCTGTCAATCAAAATTTCGTCTTCACATATATCGAGCAGGAATGGAGTACAGAGATCTTTTGCAGAGACTGGAAGTTGGGCAATCTGGATGTCAGATCTGTGAGAGTTGTTACAGACAGTAGGTGACAGTCTGCTTTCCTGCTTTTACTGTTCAGGCTGTGAAAAGTCTTCCTGCTTTTCGGAAAGCTGCTTTCGGCGGGTCTGAGATGTCAGGGAATGTCTCAATTTAAATTCAAACTGATAAGGATAAATTTAAATTGATCCATTAAATTGCTTGACTGGACACGTCATGATTGACCAAGTGTAGACAAAGTATGCTGATGTATGTTGTAGCAGGTCTTCTGGTGAAGCTTTGAAGAGGTCTTCCGCTGAACCTGTGAAGTCCTATAAAAACTATACTTGGCAAAGTTCTATACACAGTTGCCACGCTAATCGATCCTGTGAAATTAGCCACGATGTATAAAACTAGTGTAATGTATGAGCGAGATATAAATCTAAATACAATAAGTATCAAAAATATTAATTATTAACCTGCTAACAAAAGTTATATAGCTCCCACATTGTGACTTTATGTCTAAAATGATTAGTTTCAATATTGATTTATATTATTAATTATTAATTACTTCATTTTAGATTTTTTCAATCTTTCAATTACTAATACATATGACCAATTTATGTATTTACCTTATTTTAGATTATACAAAGTATTATTCTAATTTAAAAAATGTATTATTTATAACAAGTTTAGATTGAGATATATTGATTTGCATTATCTAACTAATATTTAAATATCAACCTTTGCAGTCAAATCTATTACTAATTACTAAAAGAAAACGACAACTATTGCTGCCACATGCCATTTTTTTAAAATAGGCTACGATGTCAACTTTCTATAAATTGAAAAAATGGTTACATTTTATCAAATATTGTTTAATTTTAAATAAGAGTTTATCCTATTTAATTTATACAAGTTTTACTTGACTAAAACTTTTCAATTTACATCCTTTTATTTTCCTAATATTTGATTTATATAAATTATTGGAATAATTTTATGTTAAATTTTCTT
>CM028379.1:36832473-36984549 GCA_013146195.2 Codonopsis lanceolata | reverse complement strand
CAAAAAGATCATCAATGTGGGGTAGTGGGTATTTGTTCTTATAGTCACCTTATTCAATTAGCGATAGTCTATGCGTAACCGCAAACTCCCATCCTTCTTCTTCACAAATAAGACCCGGTGCGCCCCAGCACACTGGGTTTGATAAAACCAATCTCTAGAGGTTCACACCAAGCGAGTTTTCAACTCTACAAGCTCACAAGCCATCCTATCTGGTGCCTTATCGGTGAAGTCCAGGAATAAGCTCAATGAAAACTCTAGTTCTCTATCGGGCGGCATAGCATGATCGGTAGAAAACACATCGGGAAAACTCACATACTACGGAACCTCCTCTAAATTCGGCGAAGACCTCTTCTTATCAACAACCGAGCAAGATAACCCGTACACCCTTGAGACAACAATTTTCTAGCCCTTAGCCTTGAGAAATGAAATGCAAGTCACTCGGCAGCTTGATCACCCACAAAAGTCAGGCACACCGGCATATAAAAGTAACCCTCTTCCTATGGCGATCAACTATAGCATGATAAGCACATAACCAGTCCATGCCAAGAATCACATCAAAATCACGTATAGGGAACTACCAAGTCCGCATGCAAAGTGTGGTCACCCAAAACATCACAAGATCTAAACACTTCGGACGGCATATATTCCCCGGCGGGGTAGACACTTCAAGCAAGTATGGCAAAGATTGAGGCAATGCGCAGATTCTCAACAAAGTGCGAGCTTAACATAAAATGTGAAGACCACGGATCTATGAGAATTCGAGCCTTATGATCAAATATAGAAAAGTACCTCCTATCAGTAGACCCCACGAACCTCGCGATCAAGCGCAAACACGACCACGAACCTTCGGTTTACCATCCCATCTCTCTTAGCCCCAGGCGCCAACGGTGATTGGCCTTATATTTGGGACAATCTTCCTCATATGAGTCCCGTCTCCACAATGAAACACTTCCCGGTCTTCCCCCGGCATCTATCAATTTGTGTGCCGGACTTACGGCGAGCAGACAAATCATAGTCTCATTGAGACCCTTCTTGCTTGAGTAGAAGAAGTGTTGTTGCCTGCTTCCCACATGTGGCCTACCTTGGCCTCCACCTCTATCCGGGTTTCCTTGGTATCCCTTACGCTACGAATTATTTCACGATTAGTGTTAGGTAGCACGTGGTGCATTACCGAATTACTCTTGACTCGGTGCTCCTCAATATCTTGCTCAACCTCATAAGCTCTATCAGCTGCGGTCAGATAATCGGTGAGCTTAAGTGCTAGAATCTGCTTCCTAAATTCGGTCCTCAATCCTTTAACAAACTTATGTGTCCTCAGAGCCTCGTAGGAATCAAATACGTGCAATATGGCTCGGCTTCGGTGAACTTCGCGAATACTCCGCAGTCATGGTACCTTGCTCAAGATTATAAATTCTTTCTCCCTTTGGTTCTCGAACCACATCCGTGCGTATTCCTCCTTAAATTCCCTACGAAAATTTGCCCAAGTGATTGGGACTTGTTGCATCTCCCAACTTTCTTTCAACACGGTCCACCAATGTTCGGCGGCTCCCTTAAACTTAAACGTCGCAAGTCGACTTTCTCCTCATCGGACACACTCCAACATAGATAAGATTTTGATCATCTCTTCCATCCACAACTCGGCCTCCCTCGGGTTTGGCTCCCAAGAAATGCACTAGGCTTCAACTTAAGGAATCTCTCTAGGAGAGTGTTGTCGAGTCCTCGGTCTCGGTGGTGGAGGTGGTGGTGGTCTTGCTCGGCTTGACCTCCTCCCACGGCTGCCATGCGGAAAAAGCCAACAACCTACGGTGTAATTACGCCATATCAGGACCCAGGATTACTGGCGGCGGTACCTCAACCGAGGTTCGTGGGACCTCTCTGACAGGCCTACCTCTACATGCATGGCCATTTCCATTCCTAGGATTATCCATCGAACTCCTACAAGAATTCACTCGGCGTTAGAATCATCACACAAATAACCAACCCACCTAGGCCATGGAACCTATCACGGCCGGCCGACGGCTAACTTTATAGCTCGATACCAAGCTGACGGCCCAGGCCGGACCCAATGCGAGATCCGAATCGCGTCCAAATAAACAAGTTAAACACATAAGCATGCACAAGTAGGATTTTAAAATTCATGTGGCGCAACATTTCGGACAATTAACAACTTCGGCTACACTTGGCGGGAAAAACAACCTAATTTAAACAAGTCATCGGCGGCGTTACAGTAGGAACCCAACAACTACTCCTACAATTAACACATGCTTATAAAACCTCAACGGCCACAACATGCAGGAGACAACAACAATAATAACACTTTAATCAAGCTTTAGCGGAAGAAGCGTGATGAACCATACACATATGAACAAGCTCGACATATAAGTCGGCATACCAAAAAAATTACAAGTATCAAATATTTAAGTTACTACAACAACAAACCCAAGCTAAGTCTACATGACTTGCTTCCCGTCCTTTCAAAATAAAAGATTAACCGGTTAAGGTCCAAAAGAGCAACCTCGCTCTAGCGTCCAAGCGAACACGTGAATCTAGCGTGGGGCGTCTCCTCGGCTTTGATCTAAGGAAAACAAAGCAAACAAATAGGGTAAGTCGAAAGACTTAGTAAGTTACCAAAATATGCATGTTCATGTTATAGCATGACATTTATCACAATTATGGCATGGCATTATCATCATTTAACACTTAGCACCTTATTCACATAAGTGCGTAAAGTAAAAGCATACAAGTAGGATATGATAGTCACGGCGCTTCGTAGCTCTGCACGCAAACATTTACATTACTAGTTCGTGCCATCGATGTTATGTGAATTCATCGACTCATACAGAGAACCTACTCGATCTCAATAGCAAGCCAATGCGGCACTTAGCGTCACGGCAAAGGGGCTACTTCCCCCTGCTGGCCCACGGTGGAGGTGTGTGTGAAGTCAGTGCGGCGATCCATAGCGACACGAATCCCATAATCGTGGAGGCGTGCATCGTCTCACCGGACTTTGATAAACAAACCAATTATGCCGTGGACTCAATGCAATGCACAAGTAGATATTTACTTGACTTTAAACCAATTAAGGACCGAATCGACAAGAGCGGACTCGTCCGACCAAAGTAAGGTGTTAATCTCTACCGAGAAAAACACATCAAGGCAATAATTTGCACAAATACCAACCTTTCATAACAACTTGTTACAACCAATTAAACCAAACTCATACTTGAGTAAACCAAATCAAGCGGTGTTCAAACTTCGTAGGGATTGAAATTAGAGCTTAACGTGTTCAATTCTTCCCTAGAGTCGACTAGTTGAGTCTTTTCACTAAATTCCCAATTTTGGGGAAATTGAAGCTATATGCTTCATAACCCAACTTAGGTCACTTCTAAGTTCAACAAGATTATAAACTCACCAAGGCAATGCAAAGTGATCCAAGTTCATCATAGAGCCCAAAATTTAGAATAGAACACATAACACTTTTACAACATTTCAAGAAGGCATAACTAGGGCATTCTCATAAATCAACACTTCCAACATAAATATCATACATGGCTTTAACATGCTCAAAACCTTAAATAGACAAGATGGAAGAGCATTATAAACATTCATAGGTAGGAAATCATCTAATCATGCTCTAGCAAGCTCATAGTTTCAACATACAAGAATATAGCATGAAAAGCATACAAGTGCCCTCATTGACCTCAACCAACATAGACTTTGCTTCCTTAGGGTCAATGAGAACTAAGAAAGAAGAAGCTAAAAGGTAACTTACTAGTTATTCACCAAAGAAGGAAATAGAAGAAACTATTCGGATGGAAATGCTCCCTTGATGAGCTCTTCAACTTTAATGAAAGGCTCTTGGGCAAAGGATGAATGAATGATTGAAGATGAAGGGTTTAGCTCGAAGCCATGGAAGAACCTTGAGAGAGATGAAATTCGTTTTGGAAGAGAGGGTGAGAATGAGGGTCAAAAATCTGAATTGGGGCTTATATTGGTCTAATTCTTGAGTGGGACATGTGTCAACCACTTGTGGTCCCTTTGAGATTCTTAGGATAAGGTTTGGATGATCAACAAGCCTTCTTAATCCATCATTAAAATTAGTTAGGGATGTTAGGACTTAAGTAGGAAGGGTTAGGGAGGTTTAGGATAGGTTTAAGTAGGGGTTGGAAGTGAACAAATCGTCAAATTCCGAAACAGGAGGAAATCAGCCCGTAGCAGCAAAACAAGTGAGGCGGGCGCCTCACCAAGCCCCATGCGGCCGCCTCAAGTACT
The DNA here is from genome assembly GCA_013146195.2 of Codonopsis lanceolata. Taxonomy (NCBI): domain Eukaryota; kingdom Viridiplantae; phylum Streptophyta; class Magnoliopsida; order Asterales; family Campanulaceae; genus Codonopsis; species Codonopsis lanceolata. The sequence goes on along the minus strand of CM028379.1, from coordinate 36,980,277 downwards.
GAGCCTTCCCCAAAGTTCAGACCATTCAGCAATTGCTCCCTGCATTTGAGGCGGGCGCCTCACCAGCTCCCATGCGGCCGCCTCGGCTCCAGAACCTCTAAAACTTGATTCAAACTTGATCTAAATGGTCCCAAACTTTTGGGCAACCATTCTAAGGTCTAACCCTACTCAAAACAAGTCGGAAACACACCCGAACAACTCCCGGAACAAGGTAGAACAAGGCGCGAACCACGCGACGAATGAACAACGAATCAAACTACAATCAAACACCATTCAAACTAGGATGTCTTGGACATGAAAAAGGTTTGTTTCAACATGATTAAGACTTGAATATAAAGCTAAGAACTCAACGAACACTTCGTACGTCGAAATAGAAGCAAATACGAGCAACGAGAGGAATCGCTAAGACCAAATTCAACGCGATCAAACCGGCGATTCTACAAACAAGTTTATATGATTCTAAACATGTTAAGGACTTCTAGAATGATCTATGAATGATTCTAAAACATTTATATAACAAGTAAACATGCTAACATTCAACCAAGAAAGTATAAAAACAAGCATAGAATGCACATGCAAGGTTATGGGGCGTTACACCCGCAAAAATGAGTTTATTTAAAATTTTATTTATTTATTATCAATTATTTGAATTTAGGATAGATTTGAATTTTCGACAGATAAACCATTAAATTCATAATACTTCAAATAACAAAATTACATATCCATTAATATATTCTGATGTGCCCGGCCCAAACCCGATCACGAGCAAGGCACGAGCTATCATCACGTGCCGGTCACGAGCACAATGAATGTGGGGCCCATAGGCCTAGCGAGCAAAGTAATAGAAGCATTGAGCAGCGAGCAGTGTAACTCTCGTCCAAACCTGGCCGGGAATAGGCCTTGCCTGTCCGGCCAAGGGCCATACACGGACACCACATTCATACTGAGTAAAGGAACCAGATTCATCCCGTCCAAACCTGGTCGAGCATTGGCCCTGCCTGCCCGGCTAGGGGTCGTCCCTTGGATTTACAACAAGTTTAGAAACAATACACATGGAATAGCCGGGCAGAGCCGTGCTCGCCCGGGTGCATAACCAGCAGGAAGTACAGGAGGCTTGCTTTCCAAGACAAGTCAAAGGTTTCCATACTTGAGCAGGATACTTGCCTTATCTGCTCCTACATCTACGCGGTCAGCCGCCTATTATGCCTAAAATCAAGGGATCCTCTCCTTGATTGATTTTGGTAACTATGGAAACTGAATCCTAGACGGATTCAATCATCTGGAGGGCCTATAAATACCTCTCCATAATCATTAAGAAGGTACACACACACTTTCTTGAGCCTCGACACTCTGTCCATTTGCTTTGAGACTTACACACGAGACTTACTCTCACGCCGGAGGGGTTTCGCGAGGCCATGCCTTGCACTTCCACTCAGGTTTTCTTGTGAACTTAGCAGGCTCAAGGGAGGTGATTCTAAGCCAAGATATCCTATCCATCGTATGGACGGCCTAAGCTGCGATTTTGCCACATCAGTTTGGTTCCGTTGCCGGGAACGAAGTTTCAACACTTCTCTCTAAGTTTTCCGGTAAAATTCTCGATTTTCTTTTGGTTGTAATGGCTGGAAAAGGAAGCAAACACCATGCCACCATCAGTGACCAACAGGCTGGCAGCCACCAGGCTGGGAACAATAACCCCCCACCAAGGGCACCACATGGGGTGCAAACTAGAAACCAAAAGGTGGCTGTTGGGCACGCAATTCAAGGCAATGAGGTGCCATATGTGGAAGAGCAGGTCTCCCAACATGCCAGTCAAAGCCGTCCAAGCCAACGTGATGCCAGGACGGTCATAAACGAGAGGCGCGATACACGCGCCCAAGACCTCATAATACAGTTCAACCGCCAATGGGAGAATGGTCAGGACAACCACGTGAGTCTATCCGGGCAAAACCTCGATCAACAAGCTGCTGCTCTGCAAATTCAGGCAGAGTACTATAACAAAATGTATGCACTTAACGATGGAGTCGCCGCCTTGGGCCATGCCCCTGCGTGCGTGCATGGTGTTGCCGCTCGTGAACCCGCACTGCTTGGGCGATGGCCATGCCTCCCAATAGTTGCTCGCTCCGAGCAGACGGATCCCCTTCGTCGTTCACGTACCGTCCGAAAGAGTGGAGGCGGTAAAACAAGCAGATGGCCAGACTAAGAGTAGATACAGATGTCAAAATCTCTCCCACATGCACCATCATCGACGAGAGCACCATGCTCTGAAGAAGAGCCATGGCCGCCGTAGGCCCGTGAATGCGTAGAAGCAGATGCGCAACGACCAAAATACAAAGCTCGAGTCACACAGGAGGCCGGATCCTCTTATGAGCCAACCTTTTGCCCTCGAGTGCGCGGCGACCAAATAGACCCAGCTCACTCTTCTAGACTCACGGTGGACGCGGAGAGGCGACTGTCCGAGAGGATGGAAGCCATGAAAAGAGACATGGCCCAGCAAATGGCTAATTTAGCCGTGGCCAAGCCCGGCTATGGCGCCACCAAGCCGCTGGAGGGCAGCCCATTTACTCCAGAAATTGAAAATGCGCCACCCGCGCAAGGGGTCATCTTCCCGCAGTTTGACAAATATTTCGGGAAGACGCGGGCAAGTGACTGGCTCCGATCATTCGAAGCATAAATTTAGATGCTCATTGATGTAGAGGCGTTGAAGATGCGGGCGTTCGAAGGAGCTCTACAGGGAAAGGCACAAGCCTGGTTGGGCAGAGTTCCCCAGGGATCGATCGGTAGCTAGGCAACGCTCAGGGAAAAATTCTTAGAGGAATTTGGTAATGCAGGCCCGACCCCCAAGAATCGTTTCGACCTTGCCAAGATCAAGCAGGATGACAACGAATCATACAGCAGCTACTTGAAGAGATTCGAGGAGATGCTCGATCAGGTGACTGCGACCAGTGACCCTGAGATTACCTTTTGCTACCTCAATAACATGAGGGCAGGGCCACTGAAAACAATGCTAGTAATGAACCCGGGGGCTTCCAAGGCATAACTGCTAGCAAATTCACATCTCTTTTGCTCGACCGAAAGTGTCAAGGATGATAAGGCCAAGAATAAGGACAAGGCTCAAGGTAGCTCGGCCTCGCCAGCTGACCAGAGCCCGGAGGGCAACCGCTGCTCGAGAGACAGAAAGAAGACATCCACCCCCGGGCAAAGATTCAGGGAAGCTTAGTTCACCCCGCTAAACACTACACGGGAAGAAATTATGTTTCAAATAGGAGATGCGCTGCCCGTCCCATATCCACTCGACCTTGAGCTCGCTCATACCCGGGACAACACAAAGTACTGTGATTACCACCATGGTAATGGCCACACCACTGAGGAGTGCATTGTGTTAAAGAGGGAAATCCAAAAGCTGATCAATGCGGGCAAGCTGGACCGCTTTAAAAGGGATCAGGGCGTAGGGAACAATGCCAATAATGACCAGGGAAGACCCCCAAGAGGAAAAGGTGGCCAGGCCCCTCAGATTCGAGGGGTGTAAACATGATTCAAGAGGAGCTCCCTTCCAACACACAGCTCGGGAAACATATCTATTCCTTGTCCAAGGCTGTCAACACGCCAGCGATACAGTGGGCAGGCGAGCAAAGCATTTGTTTTACCCGCAGTGAGTTGGCAAGCACTCCCTTGGCATCCGAGTAGCCCCTGGTTATTTCCTGTTTGGTGAACAATTGGCAAGTCCAAAGGGTCCTAATCGATACTGGAGCATGCAGAGACATCATGTACTACTCTTGCTTCAAGGTACTGGAATTGCCAGATGCCCACCTCAAGCCGTATCTGGGAAAGCTGGAGGGTTCACCAATCACCAAGTGAGTGTTAAGGGCACGATCGAGCTGGAGGTATTCATGGGTGATGGGGCTCAAACACGCATAGAGATGATCACATTTTAAGTGATCGACCTAAAATCGGCAATCGAAACTTTTTAAAGAATGGCCAAATTCCGCAATGGTCACACAGAAAGCCAAGTTCAGATGAGAACGAAACCTTTGGGCAATGTGGGAGTATGTCCTGAAACTCAAATGAAGAAACAAAAACTTCGGACATCCCCGACTGATTCCCCATGATCAAACTGGATCGATAGAACTCGGTCCCATCTCCGAGCAAAAACTCTGCACTGTGAGCCCTCCAGGCGCAAGGCAAAGCGCCCAAAATCACAAGACATTGAGTTCGACACTTTGCAAGTCCGTGACGAGCCTGATATTCAACCAGAGGGCGAGCTAGAAGAGGTCGTTATCAATCCAACTTATCTCGAGCAGAAAATCAAAATCGGGAAGGCCATGCCTCCCGGCTCGGAAAGATTGATCGATCAAGTTGAAGAGCGCCTCGATGTGTTCGCCTCGACTGGCCGAGGACATGCAGGTATCAGTGAGAATATTGCCCGCCACGACCTAAATGTTGATCCTACTTTTTGGCCTATCCAGCAACGGCCAAGACAATATTCGCCTGAGAAAAACGCTGCTATCAAAGCAGAGGTCGAGAAGCTCCTGAAGGCAGACATTATCGAGGAGATTCAATACCCGACCTGGCTGGAAAATGTGGTAACGGTCAAGAAAGCCAATGACAAATGGCGAATGTGCGTGGACTTTACAAGCCTCAACAAGGCCTGTCCAAAAGACTACTACCCTTTGCCTCGCATAGATGTGCTCGTTGACTCTATAGCTCGATTTGAAATGCTCGCTTCTCGGATGCATACTCCTGGATATCACCAAAGTCGATGAACGAGCAAGACAAGGCGAAGACAGCCTTTCGGGCAGCTGGGGGCCTCTATTGTTACAAAATGATGCCATTCGGGCTGAAAAATGCGGGGGCCACTTACCAACGTATGGTCAACAAGGTTTTCGGCTCTTAGATCGGCAGAAACATGGAGGCATTCATAGATGACATGGTCATGAAGACGAAGGGCCGCGACCACACTCTCGACCTGGCAGAAACTTTTGCCAATCTACGCGAACACAACATGAAGCTGAACCCGAGCAAATGTGCCTTCGGGGTCCGAGCAGGAAAATTTCTTGGGTTCATGGTCAACCAGCGCGGTATAGAGGCTAACCCGGAGAAGATACAAGCCTTACTCGACATGGAGCAGCCCTACTGCATCAAACATATCTAGTAGTTGAACGGCAGAGTAATTGCTTTGGGTCGCTTCATCTCCCGGTCAGCAGAAAAATGCCTCCCCTTCTTCAAGGTTCTACGCGGAAACAAGGGTTTCGAGTGGAATGCAGACTGTGCCAAGGCCTTCGAGCAGTGGAATATCTCAAAGAAACCACCTCTCCTCGCCCGTTCTATGAGCCTTTATTTGTATATCTAGCAGCCACGGACCATGCCGTGGCCGCTGTTTTAGTTAGGGAGGAACTAGATATTCAAAAGCCTGTGTACTATGTATCCAAGGCCCTCAGTCCTGTTGATGGTCGTTATTTTAATGTAGAAAAGTTAGCTTACTCGCTTGTCATAGCTGCCCGAAAATTAAGGGCTTATTTTTCTGCACATGTAATCATAGTATACACAGACGCACCACTGCGTAAAGTCCTACACAAACCTGACACATCAGGCAGATTGCTCAACTAGTCAATCGAGCTCACAGAGTTCCACATTGACTATTTGCCCAGGCGAGCAATCAAAGCTCAAGCATTAGCTGATTTCTTGGTCGAAACAAGCTTCACCCAGCGAGAGGATCCTGAGGCCAAGAGACCAGGAGACCCCGAGCAAAAACAGCTGCCGCAACCCCGGCCAGCCTACTGTTGGGATCTTTATGTGGATGGGGCAGCGAGCAAAGTCGGGAGCGGAGCTGACATCCTTCTCACAGCTCCCGACGAAGTCACATAGTTTGAGCTAGCACTTCGGTTCAAATTCCCCTCCTCAACAACGTTGTCGAATATGAAGCGATGATCGCTGGTCTTGAGCTCGCAACAGACATGGGCGTAGAAGCGGTCACAGTGTACTCGGATTCACAACTAGTAGTGAACCAAGTCCAGGGGGAATATATGGTGCATCATCCTACCCCTGGTTAAATACTGCGAGCTGGTCAAAGAAATCTTGAAGAATTTCAAGTTTTGGGAGATCAGCAGAATTGACCGAGTAGACAACATGCGAGCAATTACTTGTCCAAGATCGCTGAGGCAAACCTGGCACTACTAAATACCTCAGTGATGATCGAGCACCTGGAAACCCTAGCCGCCGATTGACAGACCGGTCATAATGGACATCGAGCCGACTTAAGTCGGATTGATGATTACAAAGACTACATCGAACAGGGAGTTCTGCCCGTGGACAAGGTCAAAGCCACAACAGTTCGCAGCCAAGCCTGTTGTTACTCAGTAGTAGGGGGAATCCTTTACAAGCGATCTAAGGTCAGACCTATGCTTCGCTGTGTACCCCCAGAGTTAACTGAAGGTGTTTTATATGAAGTACATGAGGGAGAATGTGGTGGCCATCCGGGCACACGAGCTTTGGCTGAGAGGGTTCTGCGCGCAGGATACTACTGGATAACCCTCAGAAGGGATGCAGAGAAATATGTTCGCGAATGTGACAAGTGCCAGAGATACGCGGACATACCAAGGCTTCCATCCACAATGCAAACCCCAGTCGTTGCAGCTTGGCCCTTCAACATGTGGGGAATCGATCTGATCGGCCCGTTTCCCCTAGCACAAGGCAAGTACAAGTATGCGGTGGTCACCATAGACTACTTCACTAAGTGGATCGAAGCAAAGCCTCGGGCCAAGATCTCAGAGGCCAATGTCATCAAGTTTGTTCACGATCAAGTATGGTGCCGATTCGAACTCCCTCGAGCAATCATCTCCGACCATGACACCCAGTTCTTGGACAAATTCACAGCAGAATGTGCTCACTTGGGTGTCAAGCACTGGCAATCATCTGTAGCTTATCCACAGGGCAACGGCCAGGCTGAGGCCGGAAACAAACAAGTACTGCATGCTCTGAAAAGAAACCTAGAACGGCGAAAGCAGAAAATGGGCGTAAGAGCTACCATCGCCTGGCGGTCGAATCATCGTTCGGGGACCAACCGGGGAAACCCCGTTTGCACTTACATACGGATCTGAAGCTATGATTCCGGTAGAGATGGCCTTGCCTAGCTATCGTGTTTCACATTACAGCGAGCAGAATAATCAACTTGCTCGAGCCATAGACCTAGACCTACTCGAAGAAAGGAGGCTGGATGCACGACTCATGATGGTCAACTACAAACAGAGAGCAAAGGCTCACCATGACAAAAGGGTCCGAGGCAGAGCCTTCTCTATTGGGGATTGGGTACTAGGAAAATTGAGGTAACAGGTCTACCGGGTAGAATGGGGAAAACTGTCCCCTAATTGGGAAGGTCCATTCCAAGTCACTGGTATAATCAGAGAGGGCACTTACACACTTCAAACTCCAGAAGGGAAAAACCTGAAACATCCCTGGCATGCAGGCCACCTCAAAAAATAATATCTCTAAGTCAAGACACAAACGGGCAAGACCTCAGTCCTGTTGAGGGTCACTGATTATTGATCAATAAAAGGCAAGTTTTTGTCATATCTGTCCATTCAGAGTTTTCAGTTATTCAGTTAAATATCATCTGCTCGCCTGTCGAACTGATAGGGCCATGCCCAGCCAACAATCCTCAAACCCCCTAGTATCAGTGAACTTATCCTCTCTGTGGGTGAGATGCGGCCATGCCCAGGTTCACATACTAGGATGCTCGCCCAGGGCGATAGAGGCCATGCCTACAAGATAGCGGCTAACTACCTCGGATTCCTATAGTGACCGAGCAACATTGTTAACCGTATATCTCCACACCCAGAGGATACACTAGCAACTACTTCGAGATACCCACATCGAACAAAGGCCATGCTCGGTTATTGGTCGCCACTCAGAGTTGGGCCTTGCCCGCTTGGCGGTCTTTTGAAAGCTCGCCCAAGGTGATAGGGGCCCGGCCCACTCAAAGCCTTGGCCAGATCCAAGCAGTCATACCCGGTGTTTGTTCGGGTAACCTCTCAACTTAAATAATAAGCTCGCTTTACTAGCCTTGTTATTTTTAAGTAGATAGTTACGAGTTCTCATACTCGGTTAATTTCGTTTTATTTATTTTTGCTCGATATGTTTTCTGGGGAGCACCATACTTGTATTAACATACGGCAGGAAAAAGATGCAAGTAAGAAAACAGTTATCGAGCAAAATCAAGGCAGCTAAATTGAAGTATAATAGAAGAGTATGAGCACAAAGTCAAAGGCAAACCAAAAACAATTCCATTCATGAATAATACATCTAAAGTTACAAGGAGGGATCAAAAATCGTGGCGCACATGCCGAGCAAAAATAAACAAAACCTAAACTAAGGTTGGTCGAGGGCCGACTCTTGAAGGAGTGGAGGTGTTGACTCTTGAAGGAGTGGAGGACTATGCTCTAGAGGGGGTGGAGGAGCTTGAGAGGAAGCCCAGAACTGGTCGGTATATTCAGAATTTAGAGCCTTGCGGGCAGCTTCCTGCACAGCCTTCCTAGCCTCCTCTTCTGCTATCATCCATGCAGCTTTCTCACCCTCCAAGGCATCGATCAAAGAGCACACATTTTCAGCTGGGGGAGTAGGCGGGACCCAAGGTGAGCGGCCAGCATCCTTGTCAGCTTTTGCCAAAGCCTCCAGCTCTTCCACGGTGTAGGGGACCAAGTGATGAGACTGGCGGGCAGCGTCGGAGTAGACATCGGATACAGCCCACTCAGCCATAGTCTTCATGTCAACCACCCCGCGGCCAGTAAGCATTCGAAGGATGTGGTTGACGCCATGTGCAAAGTAGGGCACGATGGCATCATTCACAGCTTCATCAAAGGCAGCAGTGCTCTTGAAATCATCCTCGAAGGTCGTGGAATTCTTGTAGTTCTCCACAGCCGCCTCCTCAGCATCCTTCAATTTGCGGAGCAGCTCCTCTATCCGCTTGCCATCTTTGACGGCCTGCATCCTCAGGGAATCCCTCTCTACCTGTAAGAGCTCCCTCTACTTGGTAACCGCGGCCAGAGCGGTCTTCCCCTTCTCCAGCTCGGCTTGGTTCCTCTTTAGCTGGCCAACCAGCTCTTTCTTTCCAGCAGTCAGAGGTTTGTTTTCGGCGACCAATTTCAAATTGCGCTCAAGCATTTCAGCCTCTTTCTTTTTGGCCGCCTCAGTGTTAGCTTCAAGCTGGTCGGCCAGACGAGCAACCTGCTCGACCTTCTCCTTCACCAGGCCCTCCCGAGCCTTATGATAAGCCTCTGCTTTCTTATGAGCTTCCTTCTCTTCGTTGTACCGATCGTAGAGGTTGGTACAAGTGGAAGCAATCTGCGAGCAGAAGACAGATAATTAGAACAGGAGATAAGAAAGAAAGGAGAGGCAAACTTCAGTTAAGTACTTTACCTCGCTCAAGCAGAGCCCCACGTTTCCGACCAGACGTGGCCAGCGGTATCGCGGTCACTGGCAAGGTCATCGTGTAGCGCCCTCTCTATAACGCCTTTGCCTACCAGGCCACCCGGCTCCGAAAGAGAAGATCGATGCCCCTAGTAATGGGGCATCTCGAATTTCTTTTCACCAACGCCGAGCAGGTAGCGGAGGGCATCTTGAATCCCAAGATGCCTCCAAGTTGAGCAGCCGGCTGAGTGGGGGTAGGGATGACAGATCGGGGCTCGAGGCTCTACATACATCTCGAACAGGAGGAGGAGAGAGACTCTTCTTCCTTTTCCCCTTATCCTTGGCATCCTTGGCGGGGGGCACCACGGAGATGTTGGCACCTAACTGCCCCGCATCGTCAACAATGGTCACCACGGCCTCTTTTGGCGTGGTCTCTTTGTGGGGAGGGATGATAACCTTCGGCACCGGCGCCTTCTTGACTGGGCTTGTGGCCTTGCCCAAGCCCGGTGCTTTTTTAGCAGGAGGACCGAAGGGCACCTTAATTAGGCAAAGCCACCGGCTCATTTACCTTCAAGTCGGCTGCCCGTTGGTTGGCTTGCAGCTTTCTCATCTTCAGCACGGCCATATTCTTCATCCCTGAAACGAGAAAAAGCAAAACAGAGTCAGTACTACTGCTATGAGCAAAAGATAACCAAAATAAAAACAACATTATAATTTTAAAGACAACCATCCCGGCTACATAGGCTGGCCGACAATCTCCACCCGGGCTCAGCCGTTGGCACTCGACGCATTCACGCTTAAACATTTTTCCATGGCAGTCATCCCAGTACGGATGGGGGCTCTCGGACACATGGACTAGAAGGGGCTCCACATCGGGGGCACGGCTTATTTACTCGCTCGGCATTGGCATCTCGTTTATAATGATTTGCAATTGATAAGTTTCGAAACTCTCAATAGTTCAAGCCAATAAGTTTTGGTGAAAGCGGCCGGCGCGCCGAAAGACGCTTTTTTTCTCAAAGCGCTCACTTCGCAATAACAAGTCCAATCACGCTCTTCCTTTGAATGGCTCATAGCTCATCTCCATTGTCTCACGAACCATGCTATTGACTTCTTCACGGATTTTCTTGGCTCGAGCTCTTGTTTGGTTGTCTCGGCTTGGGGATCACATCAAGTAACGCGGTTGCAAACCAGCCTCTTTCCGTTGCCGGCCGAATTTTTTCAATCACGCCGATCCTTTAATGCCTTCAACCGGCAATCTCCCCGAGCCAAGTCTTGTTTGGAGGCTTGGGGATCTTGATCTCAAAAACGGCCACCCCACTCTGGATTCTATAAATGGACCCTCCCCGTCCCCTGTGATTCTACTTTCCCAGGAACCTCGGATAGCAACCTCAAAAAATTGGAGTTGGCCCTCACTCCAATCCTCCCGCCTATGCTCGGGGCAAAGATAAACAGCTTCCTAAGCAAATACATGTCCGGCTCAAATCATAACCGCCTACTCGCCACTGTGAAGGCTATAATGGCTCGGACGGTGTTCAACATTAGATCACAGGGCACGGCTTTGGTCTCGTGCAGGAAGTCCACCAGGAAGGGTTCCAGCGGGAGGCGTAGTCCAACTCGGAAAAAGTCAGCAAAAAATAGAAGCTCATTTCCCTGCTCACGGGAAAGCTTAACATTCGCGGGCACGTGCATTTTGCTCGCCCGGTAATAAGCAAAATCGATCAGGAGGGACATAAGCCATGCGGTCACTTTGTCCGCCATGTCCAGGGTTGCCTAATGAGCGGCATATCGGCTCTCATCCGCATTCACATACCAATCAGGCTCCTCCTCTCCTTCCTCCTCAACAATCTCGTCAAGTGGGACCTCCACTTGAGAGCCACCAACCATGGTGAAGTAGCGAGTAAGGGGAACATTGTCCCGATCATCTATTTCTTCCTCAGGAGTGGCTTCCACCTGAGAACGGCCCGTTTTCTTAAAACGCCGGGCAAGTGGCATGTCGTCTGCCTCATCTTCTGAAGCTTCCTCAGCCACCTCGCCCGGCACGGCCCTTACTTGCCCAGCCAAATCTCCAACGTCGGTCCTCTACTGGTTGAGGCCTTGCCCAACAGCGAGGCCACCGGTCACGCTATCCTCTCCGGAGACTTCCTCGCTGGAGGAGTCAGTTAAATCTACCACGGGGGCACTTGCACGCCTCTGAACCGTAGGCCCGGCCACGGATCTGGCTCCCTCGTCACACTCGTTGCCAATAGAAGGGGACTTCTCGCTGCTTAGCGAGTCATTTTTCCCGTAGTAGCTAAAGGCCTCACGGTCATTCTCGGAGATTTCAGACATCTACAAAGAGATCGAGGAAGATGGCTATCAGTATTCCGCCCGGGTAACTAGTAAAGAAACGGGGAAAGAAATCCTAAGTCTAGGTCAACGCAAAGGTACTGCCCGCTTAGCGAGCAAGATCACAGGTTCTATTCCTCGATCTCTACCTAAGGGCGGTCTTACCCTCTTAAGCCATAATAGAGGCATATGAAGATGAAGAAAGAAAGAAAAAATCATCCCTAAGCCCAGAAAAACCAGAAAACCCAGAAAAACCGAAAATAGAATGTTGAAAACTTACTGTGATTTCTGGGGTGATGAGTCCTCTCTATGCAATTCAGGGAAAAATATGAACCGATGTGAAGATTGCAAACGCCGAGGATTGGATGGATGCTAGAAACGGAGAAGTGATTTCGTCGGAGTCTGAGAGAAAACACGGCAGCAGCAGCAGCAAAAGCTCTTCGGAAATTTCTCTCTCTAAAAGCTTGAAGGCGATAAAAGGGAAAAAGGAAGGTAGGGTGTGCCTTTTATAGGCCGAGGCTGAATGGTTTTGGGGGGAAAAGAGAGGACGAAACGACGTCTGAAGGACGACCCATCATCACCAAGGGCACGCTGCATTAAATGCGCCGCTTCGTGGTCTGCGCCCCCGTCCAATCGTCTCAACTTCTGACGGCTCACGCGCTTTTTCGCCCACTCGCCCGTCACGCCCTCAGCAACAAGCTTCCTTGACACGCTCCCAGAGTGCTCCACTAAGTTTCTTGTGTCCTCCACACACGTGACCTCCAAAGTCTTCACTACATTCGGAAAATTCACAAGTATTGAGGCCCGCGCGAATACCCAATCTGAATGCTCCTCGCTCCAAGCATGAATACTCGCCAGACAAGGACCTAGGGGCCACTGATGTGCCCGGCCCAAACCCGGTCACGAGCAAGGCACGAGCTATCATCACGTGCCGATCATGAGCACAATGAATGTGGGGCCCACAGGCCTAGCGAGCAAAGTAATAGAAGTATCGAGCAGCGAGCAGTGTAACTCCCGTCCTGATATGATATTGACAAGCCATAAACGTGTTTCTAAGAGTTCAGGGATCTATTGGTTAAGTTTGGCAACTTGTAAGCAAGTTTGGAAGCTTGGAAAACTGTTTGGATACTTCAGGGGGTCAAAGTGGCAAATTCAGAGAAGCTGTGAAGCTTGCGGATGCAAGGGGTCTACAGCCTTGCGACCGCAAGGTCTCCAGAAGAGGCTGCCGTTTTTGTTTTATTTTCCTGTTTTACTGTTAGGATATTATTAAGAGATTTAGTTTCTTTTTATTTAGAGTTTCCTTTATTTAAGAGTTTCCTTTTAATTAGTTTTCTTGTCCGACAAGAATTAGGATTTATTTTGTAAGCCTATAAAAAGGCATTCTTACACATTGTTTTAGGTGGAGAATTTTGATTAATAAAAGTGAGTTGATTTTCTGGTTAGAAAATTGTCTTGTTTCTTTGAGTGTCCTGGATTGGAAGCTCGGATTATAAACATCGTGGATTCGTTGTTTATAGTTGAAATTCGACTTATCAGTTGGAGAGTCATCCCAATTGTGGCGTCATTCACAATTCCAAGGTTCGCGTCATCTCGAAGGCGTTGGGTCGCGGAGTCATTCATCCTAATACCTTTCTAGGAGATCCTTGGGTCCGTATCTGTTATCATTTGGTATCAGAGCAATCCTAGTTACGGTAATTCCATTCTATCTTAAATTTCGCGTATTATCGTTCTTGTTGTTAAACCCTAATTTTCCTAGGGTTTATTATTTAAAAAAAAATTTACTGTTCACCGCCGGAAATTAATGTTCACTGAGTTACTGTTCATGCCGGAGTTACTGTTCATGCCGGAAACACTGTTCATACCGGAAAACACTGTTCACACGGGTTACTGTTCACCGGCACTGTTCACGGTACTGTTCACGGCACTGTTCACACACAAAAAAATTATTTATTTATTTTTTTAAATTAATTCATCTAGTTGTCTTGAACTTGGATCATCAATCCTTGTTTAATCGTGTTGTTTTTCAATTTTGAAATCCTAATTGTTCTAGGATTTGTTACTTATATAAAAAAAATAAATTTGTGACTTTGAGTGCATACACGCAAGGGAGTGAATCACCAAAATAATCATCATGTCCGAACTTCCTAAACCATCGGCTATGGATGATTGGACGGAGTTTTATCGAGAGTTAGTGGGTAGTGAGTTCATGATTAAGGAATGGAGAAAACACATATTTCGTACTAGATGTTTCGTGAGTAATAAGACATGTAGTATGATTATTGATGGAGGTAGTATCTCTAATTTTGCTAGCTCCTACATGGTTGAGAGGTTAGGGCTACCAATCTTTACACATCCGCAGTCTTATGAGTTGCTAGGGCTACATGTCGATGGGCAAGTGCATGTCTCCCAACAAACCCTAGTCACTTTTCGAATAGGGAAGTATTCCGATACGGTGATGTGTGATGTAGTACCAATGGAGGCTGGTCACTTATTACTTGGGAAACCATGGCAAACAGACCGAGAAGTAACTTACAATTTGATGGGTACAAAGAAATATAATTTCATGTATGAGAATAGGAAGATCTCTTTAGTGCCTTTAACACCTGCTCAAGTTCGTGATGATTTATTGGTTTTACAAACAAGCATGAGTGAATGGAAAATTGAAAAGGAGGGCAAAGAGAAAATTGAAAAAGAAAGGATTGAAAAAGAAAATATTGAGAAAGAAAGGATTGAAAAGGAGAAAATTGAAAAAGAAAATATTGAGAAAGAAAGGATTGAGAAAGAGAAAATTGAGAAGGAGGAGGAAGAGCGAGAAAGGGCAGAGAAAGAAGAAACTGACAAGAAATTAACAACGGTTCAAGAAAACTTGAAGCTATCGCAAGTATACGAAGACCCGTTTGATTTTATAGCTTCAAATTTGTCTTGTTCTTGGTTAATCAAACGGATGATCGATGACTACTTCTTCTTGACTCAATGGGCGGATTGGATGAATCTTGTCTCACGGGCGAATCGTTGAGTTCCATGTGCGGATTTGAGGACAAATCCTTTTGAAGAGGGGGAATATGATATGATATTGACAAGCCATAAACGTGTTTCTAAGAGTTCAGTGATCTATTGGTTAAGTTTGGCAACTTGTAAGCAAGTTTGGAAGCTTGGAAAACTGTTTGGATACTTCAGGGGTCAAAGTGGCAAATTCAGAGAAGCTGTGAAGCTTGCGGACGCAAGGGGTCTACAGCCTTGCGACCGCAAGGTCTCCAGAAGAGGCTGTCGTTTTTGTTTTATTTTCCTGTTTTACTGTTAGTATATTATTAAGAGATTTAGTTTCTTTTTATTTAGAGTTTCCTTTATTTAAGAGTTTCCTTTTTTTTAGAGTTTCCTTTTAATTAGTTTTCTTGTCCGACAAGAATTAGGATTTATTTTGTAAGCCTATAAAAAGGCATTCTTACACATTGTTTTAGGTGGAGAATTTTGATTAATAAAAGTGAGTTGATTTTCTGGTTAGAAAATTGTCTTGTTTCTTTGAGTGTCTTGGATTGGAAGCTCGGATTATAAACATCGTGGATTCGTTGTTTATAGTTGAAATTCGACTTATCAGTTGGAGAGTCATCCCAATTGTGGCGTCATTCACAATTCCAAGGTTCGCGTCATCTCGAAGGCGTTGGGTCGCGGAGTCATTCATCCTAATACCTTTCTAGGAGATCCTTGGGTCCGTATCCGTTATCACGTCTAAACCTGGCCGGGCATAGGCCTTGCCTGTCCGGCCAGGGGCCATTCACGGACACCACATTCATACCGAGTAAAGGAACCAGATTCATCCCGTCCAAACCTGGCCGAGCATTGGCCCTGCCTGCACGGCCAGGGGCCGTCCCTTGGATTTACAACAAGTTCAGAAACAATGCACATGGAATAGCCAGGCAGAGCCCTGCTCGCCCGGGTGCATAACAAGCAAGAAGTACCGGAGGCTTGCTCTCCAAGACAAGTCAAAGGTTTCCATACTTGAGTAGGATACTTGCCTTATCTGCTCCTACATCTACGTGGTCAGCCGCCTATCATGCCTAAAATCAAGGGATCCTCTCCTTGATTGATTTGGTAACTATGGAAACTGAATCCTAGACGGATTCAATCACCTCGAGGGCCTATAAATACCTCTCCATAATATTTAATAAGGTACACACACACTTTCTTGAGCCTCGACACTCTGTCCATTTGCTTTGAGACTTACACACGAGACTTACTCTCACGACGGAAGGGTTTCGCGAGGCCCTGCCTTGCACTTCCACTTAGGTTTTCTTGTGATCTTAGCAGGCTCAAGGGAGGTGATTCTAAGCCCAGATATCCTATCCATCGTACGGACGGCCCAAGCTTCGATTTTGCCACATCATATTCAAAATACTTAAAATACTAAATCAGTCAATCACAAAATAACAAAATTAGTAAATTACATATCCATAATCAATTAAATTCAAAATACTAAATAACAAAATTACATAACCAATTAACCATTAAATTCAAAATACTTAAAATATTAAATAACAAAATTAAATTACATATCCATTAAATTCAAAATACTTCAAATACGAAATATAAATAATAAGTTACAAATTTCATCCACCAAAATACCAAATCACCAATTAGGAAATCACCATGTCATCATCAAAATCATCTACATTGTCTTCATCAATAATTTCTACCATATTCGACGCGGATACTTCTGATGGAGACTTTTGGACGTTTTCATCTTCATCATCACCTTTACCTACATATAATAAGATATTTATATCAAAGTAACGTAAGTAAATAATGAATATGGTTTAAGAAATTGGTAAACTAACATACCATAATCAACGTAACCAAGCAACCAATTACGAAGGCAAATTTGAGCTTGACCATTTTTTGATAGGGTAGAACTTCTAAATTTGGTGAGCACACGACCACCTATAGAAAAAAGCTGATTCTGAGGCAACGGTAGTTATCGGGATGGCCAAATGCCATTAATGCAAGGATTGGGCACCGATGCCTATTATCCCTCCAATAATTCAAGACATCAAAATCGTCATAAAATGAAAATTTGTGCTTCGGCTCCTCCAAGTAAAGATCCAACTGAGATTTTCCAGCATTGGGAATTGTTTGGTGCTCAAATGCTTTAATTTACTATATTAAATAAAGTATGTAAGAATACAAAAATAAATGTAATCAAATGAAATATATATAACTTAAAGAAAAAGAAAGATAGAAAGTGTTCAAATACTAAATACTTACATCAAATATGGTTTTTTCAGCACTGACATTGGTTGGGATTGTGAAGGATGTAGATGGAGTAACAACAAAAGATGATTGGAGCTGTGACTGTGAAGGATTTGAAATCTTAGCTTTCTAAAAATGCCCAAAAAGCTTATACAGCTTTGTCCTTACTAGTGACACCTTCTCTTTGCATTTATTTGGATCATTCTTGACTTTTCCATAAAAATACTCCAACATTACCAATTTTAATCGAGGATCAAGAACAACCCCAAATGCAAGCACAATTCACTCCAATATTTATCAAACTTCTCTTTCATCGTCTTACACATATCACTCACCACTTCATCTTCATTTGACAAGTTTCCTTTCAATAAAACTTCAATCTTCCATACTTGCAAAAAGTACAAATTTGATGTAGGATAAGACGAGCCCAAGATAAGATTGGTAGTTTGATAAAATGGCTCTAGAAATGCACAAATTGTCTCCCATCTTTTCCACTCTTCAATTGATGAACAATACTTATAATTTTGATCATTCAATTGAAGTTGAGAAAAAGTCTTTTTATAAATAATTGCACTGCTCAACATCAAATAAGTTGAATTCCAACGAGTAGACACATCTAACCGCAAACCAAAATTAGTGTTAATATTACCAACTGCACTCACACATTCCTCAAAAAATTTCTTTCTACCCTCCGAACCTTTCACATACTTGATGGAATCGCTAATTTTATCCAAAACAACAACCGCCTTTTTCAAACCTTCTTGCACATTGATATTTAATATGTGAGCACAACAACAAATGTGAAAATATTCACCATCACACAACAAGTCATCATTCAAAAAAAATTATTGCTTCAAAAGTTCTTGCATATTACCATTGTTAGATGCATTATCCAATGTCAAAGAAAATATTTTTTTCTCAATCCCCCAATCCTTCAAAAAATCATATACCACAAAATGACCAGTCAAGCAAATGTAACACTCACTAGTGCATGTAGTCCACAAATTTGAAGTTAAACAAACTCTGTTTTGAATATTACCAAGAGTAAGCTTAAGTTTCGCTTCTCCCTCACATACATTCTTCTAATATCGGAAACAAGAGTATTTCTAGAAATGCAAGGAACGTCATGATTTAAGTACTTCAGCCAACTTCTAATGCCATCATATTCAACAAATTAAAATGGCAAATCATGTTTAACAACTACTGCAACTAAGAAGTTACGTGATATCTTTGGGTCTACCTTCCTAGACCTTAACTTCCCATCATGAGCAACAAGCATTTGTTCCACATCATGAAACTTTAACATTTTGCAATTATCCTTATGACGCCTTATTGTCGAAGTCCCATATTTTCTAACCCCACATTTAAATTGTTTCTTACATCCCTTACATTCTGCTATTACTACCCCTTCACCGTCCACGCTTATCTTATTATAGGACCTCCAATTATCAGATGTTTCTTTTGACCTTTTAATTTTAATAGATTGATTGGATTCCTCATTAGTATCACTCTTATTAGTTTCTAATTGGTCTCTATCTAAATCAATACATTGATTCGTAGTAGATTCCATGATTCTTGATTTCTTCCACTTAATTCTTAATCTGCAAATAGCAAGATAATTGTAGGGAAATTAAGAAAAAGAAAAATTGAAATGACAAGATAAGATTCTTTAATGGCATACAACTTCTAAGGAGATAAAACCAATATACCAATATACACCAATTAGGGAAAAATTTAGACTCCAGTCATACATAAAAAATTAAAAACCACTATACCAATTGAATCGAAAATTTGAATTATTGATACATTATTATAGACTATACCAATACCATGATATGATGATACTAATTAGGCAATTATATTATACAAATATACATATACTAGTATACTACCAATATACCAATAATATTATACTAATATACATATACTACAAATATACCAATATACACCAATATAAAATATACCATAGTAATTAGTAAGCATAATAGTCCATAGCAGAGCTCAAACTTTGAAACAAAACAGAAATGGAGGCCGGAGCTTAAGCAGTTAACCTCAAATATTAAAATGAAGAGTCCTACATAGCCGCCGGGATCAGAAATCTTACATGTAACTCTGTGAGTCTGTGACTCTATGAGGGGCACTGAGGTCTGAAGCAGGGACGACGGGATCTGGAAGCAGCAGGACTGGAGGCTAGAGCAGACGCTGGGATCTGGAAGCAGGGACGGCGATTCAGTGAAGACATAGAGGCTTGAGGGCGGAGACGTAGACGGCGAAGACGCTGTCGGCTATGGTGTGGAGGTCCTGGATCCTTTCCTGGTCAGTGACTTAGTGGAGGGAGAAAGCATGAACAAGGAATGGCTGTCGGCTGATTGGCTGAGCTGAAGGCCGTGAACTGAAGACTTGAAGAGTCTTCACTCTTCACTACTGAGACAAGTAGACGACAGAGAGACGAGTGAGAGACTCAAAGAGACGATAGATGAGACAAATGAGAGAGTGAGACTGTGAGAGTCTTCACTTTAATGTTCTTCACCCTAACCTAACCCTTAGTGCCTCAACTCAATCAAGGCCCTCAATAGTCAACTACTCAATTGATGAAAATTGAAATGGCCAAATGGGCCTGGGCGCTTGATGTTGATGATATAAGTTATTACTTATTAAGTTATAACTTAGTAATAGTAATTAGTAACTTACAAATTTGAAATTTACAATACAAGTCCAGAATATGCGGGCTGTCCGTGGCTCGCCCCGACCTAACTCGTGAAAGCCCACGGCTCGCACGGGCAAAGCCCGAAAAGCCCGCATCCTAACGGGTATTGAATACACCAACCCAACCCACCCCTAATAGGTGGGGGCGGGCATGCCGACGGGCTTTTGCCGTATTTGACATCTCTAGTAGTGGTGGTAATGGCTGTGGGTCTATGAATGATGGGTTGATGGAAGAAAGTGAAAAATAAAAAAAATATTTAAATAAATTCTAAACTTCATTTTTGGGATTAATGCATTTTTGTTCAACTTTAAATTCAAATATGTGAATAATTATAAATACATCATTGCTACCCTTACAATTAATTTTATAATTTTCCTTACAGCTAAACCTTGTAAAAGAGCAAAAATGTCTTTTTTTTTCTTTCTAAAACAACTTTGCGTTTTTTTCAGATTAGTTGTAAAGAAAGGAGTATAATTAGTTGTAAAGAAAGGAGTATCCACCAATATAGTGCACCCCAACAAGTTTGTCTCATAATAGTATCTAACATTATTTTATTTTTCCTATTTTCCATCATATCCGTGACAAGCGTTAGAAAAGTCACATTAAATAACATGTGGTCTTCCACGTGTAGGTTATTTTTTTTGATATTTCCTTGTGGGCGTTAACTCGAGGGAAATATTAGGAATTTAGTGTAAACTTTGGGGGTGCTAAATGTATTTTAGCCTAATAAAAATTAAGAAATAAAATATAATATTCTAAAAAATTAAATAAATGTGTGGAAAGATAAAATGTTAAAAAAAATATGGATAGAAGGGTCCTTCATTCCATTTTTTATGTTAAAATAAAATCTGGAGAAAAGATCCACCATTTTTTCTAATCTTTACTCCCAAAACACAAATTAACCAAGAATCCGGGTTTTGTCTACTCCCTCCAAAATTATCTCTCTTAAATTTCTTTCTCTTAACCAAGAAGATAGATATGCATTTCCATGATCATTATCAATTTTCTTATCTTGATAATGATACAAAGTAAACGAAAGATATGAAAAACTCTTATCCATAGTAACCCGTCTCCATATCCAATTTCCTATATGAAATTGGATCTACCCATCTTCTCCGGTGAAACCCAACCACCACTCAAATCAATCAATTTCTCACCCCCCCCTCTCATCCTCTTACATGACTTTACCTTTATTTTCTCACTCTTAATACTTTAAATAATCCAACCTGATCGCCATGACAGCTGCTCAGAGGTTGAAATCATCTAGTCATAGGTTTTTCAACATCTTAACAATTTTGATACTTTGTTTTAAGTCATATACATCTTTTCTCTTTTTGATGAATTCGTCGAGAAGCGTTATAAGTTTTATGTTAATCGCATGTATTTAAGAGGGTTTTTGTAAGGATACTCTATAGCCTCTGATTTCTTCTGTAGGCGCGACTTTTGCAGGGGAGAGAATGTGGAAGATCGGAGATGGAGTTTGGCTAGAATCGAAGGGGGACGAAGCTAAAGTTGTGATAGGCTTGACCTGAGAAGGAAGGGTTTAGGCCAAAGATGGCGGCTGCTATGGTTGGGCTGGAGATGATGGCTATTATGATGGCTCCGAAGATGGGAACTTGCACGGGGAGAAGAGAGAATTGGAGGGTGTTAGATTAGTGTTTTTATTTTTAATACATTTACTCATGAACCAAATAATGCAAATGACATTTTTGTCGCATACGTGGCAGACCACGTGCTATTTAACGTAGATTTTCTAACGTCCATCACAGATAGAGTGAAAAATGGAGAAAACATTTAACATTAGGTTGGGGTGCCTTATGCGATTTGGTGGATACTTTGGGGGGAGGAATGGTAATTTGGCCATATGATTTGGATTATTGAAACAATTATTTATTATTTTTATTTAAAAACATATTTTAAATACTAAATGGTTAATAAAATAATGAAGTTATAACCAAATCTGATTTTATACCACAAGCAAAATGACCAAAATAATCTTCATGTGACATGCCCATATCATTTTTTGTTAATATTTTAAACGCTCATAGACGGGAGGGGGCAAAAGCGGGACAAATAGCAAAATAAGGTATGAAAGTGAGACACTTTGTAGGTTAGGGTGCAATGAAAGATTTAGTGCGTAATTTTGGGAGCTAATCATATTTTGGCACCATAAAAATTGTTTAAAATACAAATTTCCCCCAAAAGTATCTACCAAATCCCCTTTGGCACTAAGTAATTTTGTAGCAATTTCATATTCCATGTCAAATTTTGTGATTGGGATGTAAAGTTTGGTAATCGTAGTGATAGACATAGTGACGAATAATGTTTTAAGATCGAGAATTTGCTCCAATCAAACTATAAACATGCCAACGGTGCCAATGAGAAATTTGTTGGAGTTGAAGCTAGGGACGATGAAGACGAATTGAACCATTGCGTGGCTCATCATTGTTATGGGTTCAAATATGAATTTTGAAATTCGTGGTGTATGCTTGTGTATTGTGTTGTAAGAGAGAGATGGATAAATGAATTGTGAAGTTTGGTCATTCAACATCGGCGATGGCTTTAATTTTTGGTAGGTTCTTAGGCTTTGATACCTGAGTGTGATTATCTGATCTTGAGTTATATGTCTCACATCTCTGATATAATTCCGTTATATTTTTATTTATTTTTCTATCTAAAATTTTTAATAAAAGATTCATACACTCTTGAGTTTTATCTCACTTAAAATTTACATAAGAGGTCATTGCTAGAGAATAAGTAGAGAAAGAATTGCCGAAAAATGACCGAAATGCCCTCCAAGTGAAATACCATGTGCACCGTAACTTAAGATTTATCAGTTTATACTTTGAGGTTGGAAGTTTGATTTCTCTAACACAATATATGCTTATCTAAGATAGTATGTTTAAATTGTTTTCAATTCATACTATTAAAAAAATTTTAAAAATAACCAACAAAAAAGACAAATGTATATGATAAGTTGTTATAAAATTACTATAGACATACATTATAAATGATCGAAAAACAAAGTATCAGAAAAGCTAAATGCACAACAACACAATTTATAAGTTTCAAAATTGTAAAGATTAAAACACAAAAGGTATCCAAAAATTAAAAGTAAAAAAAAAACTAGTGAATCACTTTAAAAATCATTAACACCACGTATAATGTACGTAAACCTTACTAGTATGTAAAAAAGAGTAGGTGATATATCAAATAAACTCCTAAGTACCTACCTGGTTTCTAATAGTGATATATCAAACAAGCCGAGAAGCAAAAGAGTAGGTGAAGGTGCAAGGATCCTTAGGGCCTCCTAAGTACCAAAATGAAAAAGAAAAAGGTAATACGGAAACAAATAAAATATAGAAATTTATTTGAAAATGAGTAATACAGTTGGTGTATGAGTTGATTGATAGGAATAAAAGGGACGTAGAAACAAATAAAGAAATGAGAGGAGGCAATTGGAGTAAATCAAAACTGGGAGGGTCATAGTAGAATTTTAAGAATTATAGAAAAACCCTAGTATACGTTGTCGACCCTTCTCATCAGACTATAAATATATCGCTTTCCTATCCCTCAGCCCACACCATCAAACTCTCACACTCTCACTCTCACTCTCACTCTTTCAAGTTCTTGCCATTGCAAAATCAGTTCTCATGTGACAAAAAATCTTTCAAGTAAGTTCTTCTTAGATTTTATTTTAAATTAAAGGTTTTTTTTTATTACTTTGAATTAAACATTTGATGTTTGAAAAGTGTTTTGTTTACCACTCTTCCTTGTAAATTGGTTAGATTAGATACTTATTATACAGATCTTGTCATAGCTATTTTAAGATTCTAAAGACAGCTGGATCTGGTGTTTATTTTAAAATAATTCTCTTAAAGAAATTTTTAATGATTTCAGTATTGAAAAAAATATGATTTTGATTCGGTCACTATATCTTCTGATCTGAATTGAATTCTGTGATTAATTTATGGTTTTAGGTTGAATCATGGCTGGAGTCAAGTTCCCCGAGATTGAATTCATTGACACGACGGTATGTTCTTAAATTAATGGTTTGATCTCAAAATGGGCTTTGGATTTACTGTTTTTTAAAAGGTTTTTCTTGCAAAAAAGAAGTTTTGAAAGATTTTTACTTTTTCTGAAAATTTAATCTTTAGTACACATTTTTATTGAAAATTCACACTTTTATATATGGTAAGAAGATTTATTTCGTATTTCTGTCATGTAAGTCTAATGTTGTATATGGTATGAAGATTTATTTGATGTTATTTATTCTGCAAAGGGCTGTTTTTGTCATGTGTAAGTGCTGATTTCTAAACGTTAAAAAGTAGTTTCCCTTCATAAAAGTTGTATTAACCTTGCTATGCTCAACAGGTCCAAATGTCTTAAAACATTTCGAATTGTAATTTAGTTTACACTCATATTTTCGGCTATGCTTGATTGTTAGTGAACACTATTCATATCTCTATGTCATAAGATTGTGAAGTGATGTTATAAATTGGGGCGGGGTTGGACTTTTGTTGATTTACCCAATAATATTATCTTCTCGCTTCTAATTTTATTCTTTATATGTGAAGGAAGGAACTGTTATATATATTTTTTGATTTTGTTCCTCCCTTTTTTATATAGTTTTGTGTTAGTGGAACTCATCAATGCAAAGGACCAGATCGTTGTTCTTGGCATTTCAATATTCGGAGGTACGTTTCCCAATTACTCTAATCTTTTAGACAAGCCTCCAAAAATAGGCACTCTCAGTTACAACCATTATAAATGATTATATATTTTTTGATTATTACCTAATTTGCAATTGCAAGTTTTGTACCGCAGTTTCCTGGCTTGTTCAAAGTATTAAATGGCCTCATAATGATCAAAAGATGAAGTAAACTTGCATGTTTCAAATATGTTCGTAAATTTGTTGTTATATCTGGTCATCTATTCTTTGTTTTTCATAGAAACGTGATGAGTCGAGTGGACAAATATATATGTTTTTTATAAGTAGATGGTAGACATGCCATAAACTGATATTTTATACCCTACCTACTTTACACTTTAAATGTTTCTAATTCTTGAATAAGACCATCTTTCTTGGTATGGTGTTTGTGGGTTGTAGGTTGTGATACTTGAACTCACCTTGATCCTCCCTAGTTCTAGTTGGGATTTTTTGTGTAGTATTTCATACCTTAATCTTATCTTTCAGCTTGTCATTGACTAAATCCCAATTTTGGATAACTAAACCCTACATAAAACACTCGGGTTTTTTGCATTCCAGTTTTGCCCTCAACTTGAATCCCTATTTTGGACAACTAAACACTAAAATAAAACACTTGGTGTTTTTGCATTTATTTTTTTGCCATCATTCGTTTAACAACAATAAAAAAATGGGATGCTTAATACATCGCTCATTTTTTTTAATTTTCCAATTATGTCCCTATGCAAAATCTGAATTGCACATGTTACCCATAGCTTTATAAACTTTTTTCCCATTTTTTGATAAAAGCTATTCTCTGCCTCCATTGCACCACCAGTTCTGTATTTGAAAATCAAATCTCCTGTGCCACACAAACTGTGTATCACTTTCATCTCAACCATTGCACTAATGGTTGAGATGACAGTGGCACACAATTAGCACACAATTTGTGGCACATGAGATTTGATTCTCTAGCTCCTGAAAAGAGACAGTAGCATTTACCAAGGGAAATGATTTCAACACAATGCCTTTGCCTATAACTTAAATTCATTAATGGATTTATTAGGACAAACTGAATCTTAAAGTTTGACACTTTTAAGAAGACAGAGGGAGCACAGTTCTTCTAAGGAAATATCATATATTGAATAATGATATTATTTCAGCCAAAGAAGTCCTGTCGTATGAAGTAAAATATGTGTTGTACACGTCTATTAAAAGTACCATACTAATTTTTGTTCACAAGAGTTATCATGATAAGGGGTGGCACTTGGGTGTTACCGATTAATTTGGATAAAACTATTATCTACCCAATATGGTTAATGAGTAGTTTTTGATATTATCCAATAACATCTATTAAGTTTAACAGGTGTTATTAGATATTATCCAATCCTATCCATTAATAAATTGTTATTATCCGGATAACACCCAATAAGCAACATTATATTTTTTTTCAAAAACACAAACACTCACACACAGTACACACATTGTACACACACATTACACATACAAACACACAATACACATAGAGTAAACATACAAAAACAGACAATACACAGAGTGCACATACAAAAACAGACAGTACACACACAAACACATACCTTTCACATAGAAACCCACACAGTACACACATAAAGACACAGTAGCTCCCAAACTTTAAGAATTACTAATACCAAATGGTAATACCATCAAATTGACTACTGAGGAGCAATAATTAATCCAAAATGTGCAAAGAGCTGCATAAAGTAAAGCAAGCTAAAGTCACATATCAAGCTTTTTGTAGTTACCACTCTATCAAATCACCCTTAGTCATTTCTTTTATTTGTCTCTTATTTCTTTGTTTATAGTACTTTCATCAAATAAGATATTAGTACCCATCATTAGATATTTCAATCAAATAAGTATTATTTATGATGGCATTAATCATTATTTATTTAGATGGCAGGTTTACTCTAGGAGATTCCAAGATATACCAACAATGATTTGATCAAGCACAATGCACAAGGGCTACAATTTACAATACAATTTCATTATGCCTTATAATCCAATCAAACTTAACAAAAATGAGCCTCGAAAAACTAATGCCATAACTTGAAACACATCTAATATTTGAGCGTACAATGAAGATTAGCCTTATAATCCAATCAAACTTAACAAAAATGAGCCTCGAAAAACTAATGCCATAACTTGAAACACATCTAATATTTGTAAGATAAAATTATAATCCTTTTTATGAAGTTTAAGAAATTTAAATGTAAGATAAAATTATAATCCTGAAGTTTAAGAACAACTCTACTGAAGTGAAAACGACAATAAGAAAAATTTAGGAGAAGGCAGAGTAAGTGATCAGTTCTCGTTTTGGAGGAAACTAACAAGATCTTTTGCAACGCTGCAGTCATTTTCGGAGATGAGTTCCCTTCCCACTATAATTTCCACTCCCAAATCGTAGATCCCATCTTTGTCTTCGTAGTTAAAGTTGTAATCAGTATACTAGAAGGATGTAAAAACAGATCGACACAAACACTATGAAACTACTCATCTAGAGAAAACTAATTGTGGTTTGTTAATCGAGTATATTAATATCAGTTGTAACTACTTTCACTTCGAAACTATGAGACTGTTCATCAAGAATTCACGATCATGAACATTGTAGGGAGGAATTTGAAGCTCAGAAGGCTGAGTTAAAGCGGAAGCGGGATTTTGAGAGACGTGGAAGAAGGTAGCTTATGATGACTCCCTTTTTTTGTTGTGATTATTTTGTTTCTTCTATTTGTAACTTGATCAGTTTGTCTTTTTGGGGTCTTTTGTTAGTAGCTATTCAATTAAGGTTTTCTTTTAAGGGAAGGCCATGTGGGAGCCTAGCACCCTTTGCTCCAGCTTGAGTCTGTCGTGGACTTGGGTATAGGACCTATAGGGACTGTCATCATAATTAAACCCATTTTTTTACATGCTCAACAACCTTAGATTTTAGTACTTTGCCAAAGCATTTGTTTTCAAATGGCTTCTTGGCTGGAGAATTTTTTTTTTCTTAGAAGTTTGTCTTTGTGACAAAAAGAAACAACCACTTCATTATTCAACTTCTTTCTTGCAGCAGGGAATTAGTCAAAGATCGGGAATTTGGCAGGGAAGTGAGTAGCGGGGCGGATATTTCTCCTATGAAGTCGAAACATGTATGTATTTATTTGTGTAATTAAAGTTTCTTCTATCTTTAGTCCTTTTTGTATGGAGCCAGGTACTTATGCGCATAGAGGCAACCGTTTGCTCGAGTACATATTTGGTTGGAAAATTGGCAACTGTGGGAAGAGGATGTTTAAAATGCCTTTTCATGATACTGAGAAGGAAAAATGTGTAGTTGTCTTGGTTGGGATCAAATCGTATGTTGTTATGATGTGGTGCTTATTCTGTAGAGAGCATCGATTCCTTTTCATCAATTTTTTGACGCTATTTTCTTGGTAACGGGTTTACTTATGTTTATTTTGTTTAGTTTCATGACAATACCATAACCGTATATGAGACCTCCCCTAAGAACACCTACGTCTTACCCTGTACCTTGTCACGAAAGTAGCTCTCTTTCAAATTAATCATACTAGTTGGTAGTGCCATTTCAAGGTTATCAAGGTATTGAAAATCTGTATGAAAACTAAAGATTTTTATAGTTTTATAGATGGTAGTAATTATTGATGCCAAAAGCTTTGATTAAGGTGTGGGGGACGAAAGGGTCACATGATCCATCGATTAGTTGATGCTATGAAGTAAGATAAGTTGTGTTCTCCCTTCCGTAACGTATAGAGTTACGGATACAACAACGGTTTCTCTTATCTAGGTTTCGCTCTGAGAAGACAATCAGTCGAAAAGTTGATTGTCTAGTATGATACAGTAAGACAAATTGTTATCACCCTTCCTAGCTAGCATCTGTGTTTGTAAACTTGGTTTGCTATTTAACATATGAACAAGATGAAAGAACTGATCCACTATGAGCTTCATACCAAAACAAAACCTAGCCATGGCTACTGTCCTTTGATGGCTCAACAAGTTAAGCAAATAATTCTGGTGCAAATTTAATTCCTAGAGTTCACTGACCAATTCCGAGGAGGAAAACAAAACCCAAAAGTTCAGTAGCAAAGGCTAAACTAAAAATACCAGATAAAAATGAAAACCTAGTACAGAGAAATCAAAATCAAGCTAGTTCAAAGAGATAAAGATCAAATTTCAACAACCCTCCATTCATGTTCAGGAAATATGTAGCTAAAAATTTTCTAGACATTGGAATTCAGATACATGATTGGAAACATGTTAAAATTAACAGAAGATGATTATTGAAGAAACCCTCCTAATCCATAGAAGAAATCCTAATTTTTTATTTCTAGGGATTGAAAAATGAGGAATAGCTTTTCGGTCGAGGATCGTGAGACTATATCCGATGATATTTTGGTTGCTTTGTCAATTCACCATCATCGTCCGCCCATTGCCGGTCCCTTTGTCGGTGAAGCTCTTCACTCTCACTCAATTGTTTTTTTTTCTCTCTCTCTAACCTGTTACCCGTCTTTTTGTTCGAAGACACGAGCGTAAGTCAATCAAAATTTCGTATGGTCACGTTAATTTCATTAGTTTGGATAAACCCAATAGATATCTAGGTTAAAACCCAAAGTTATCCATTTTGTTATTGGTTCTTAGTGGGTATTATCCATAAACAACCATTATGTTATTGAGTGTTAAATGGATAAGTCGAATAAGTCTTTTTTAAATGGGTATGTTGGATAATCCATTAGGTTGGTTAATAATTTGGTACCCCTAATCATGATGTGCTCTCTGTGGATATATGTTCATCCTTACAAAAATTTTCATCTCGACTATGCATTGAAAAAAATTCTTGGATCTCTTGTACTTGTAAAACTGTTGTAATACACCATCCCACATCAGGTAGGTGTGGAAAATGTGTGCAATTTATATGGTGACCACATTCCACTATTGTGCACCAATATCATTCATAGATTATTTGGGTCGGCTTGTGGTGGGCCTGATGACCCAAGATGCTGCGGTGCTTAGTTTGTCAATGAGTGGGCTACGCATAGCAATCGGTGCTGGCGGGTTGGGGTATTACAAATGGTAAGATCTCGGCCGAAAATGTGGGTACAAAGTGCTGTGCTTGGGAGCCACCTCTTGATCCGTCTATGAGCCACCTCTTGAATCCTGCATTGCCCAAGGTATGGTTCGGCCTTTAAGTGGGGGAGATTGCAATACCCCCATCCCACATTGGGTAGGTGTTGAAATTGTGTGTAATTTATAAGGTGGTCACACTACTACTGGACACCAATGTCATCCATAGACTTTTAAGTCGGCTTGTGGTGCGCCTGATGACCCAAGATGTTGCGTTGCTTAGTGGGCCAGTGTGTGAGTTACGTGTAGCGGTCTGGGCTTTTGGGCTCGGGCGTTACAACTGCAAAGGATCAAACATATGAAAATGTTCGTAATAGTAAAAAATACCACATGCTTTTTAACAGTAATCAACATTCCTTTGTCTTAGTCCATCTTATAAATGTCATAGTTGTATAGTCAAACATATGAAGTGATTGTTAATAGAGAGAAAGAAACAACTTGCATCTTTATGTTATGAGAAGACTTAATCAATGTGTTTTTTTATCCCTTTTCTTACCGATTTCTTGTTCATCTTTGGATATAGAGGAATTGGAGACATTTGTCAAGTGTCAAGAGAAGGAGATGGAGGAATTTGTAGAAGAAAGGGAGAAGCTTATAAACATCATGAAGAGAAGAAGGTAGAACTGAAGCGCCAACACTGGAATGAAGAAGTTAAACTAGAGAGAGAGAATTTGATGTTGCGTAAAAGAATGGATAAATGATAGTGAGAGTTACCAAAACAACAAACTGCTTAGAGAGAATTTGATGCTGCACTAACCCGTGGATAAATGTATATGTTTGAAAAGTTTAATTATTAAAGAATATATGATAGAGCGAGTTCTATTTATTCGCCCAACACAATCTAGTATATCATTATATTTTCTTATCGAGTTTACAAGATTGAGGTTCTATCAGTTAAAAGTAGATATCAAATTGCGTTGATCGGTTTCAATAAATTATGACCATAACAATATTAAACTGGATTAGAATATCCACTCCAGTTCCTCTTTTTTAGTGCAACGTATATCAATTCAGAATATTAGTTTTAACAAAAAATAAAAATATGACATGCAAATAAATCGTATGAATCATAAAGTCTACCAACCTAACCCAAAATAGTCCCGCTAAAGCAAAAATAAAATAAAATTATGTAGTCAGTATTTTAATTATAAGGAATAAATAATAGGCAAGAGAGAGGAATATTGATAATAATTACCTCTACTCGAAATGCCATAAATAACTACCTTTTCTCTAATGTTAACTTCATCACGTTCCAATGTTCCCGCACTTCGATCATACTATATACTCCCTTCGTTTTCAAATTATTATTTACTTTGACCCGACTCACTGTTTAATAAAAAATAATTGACTATATTATAAATATTGATGAAATGTGTAGTTTTTTTAATACTCTTAAACATGTGGTCATAATTGTAGATAAGAGAAACCTTCTATGGGAATTTTGGAAGGCTAATAGTTCTTCAAATCCAAAGACCTCTGTAAGAAGAAGTGACAAGTTGCCTGATTGGATCTACGATTTCACAAAAAGGTGAAATTCTCCCTTCACTTAATCAAAAAAAATTGTCATGAAACAAAATGAAATAAATGGAGAAATCCAAAAGAGAAAAACTACTTAGAAACAGGGACCTTCTGTCACACCCCAAACCTGCCCAACCTGAGCCCTAGGTCGGGACATGAACCCAACCGACAAACTAACACAAATAAAACTACAATAATAGTTCATAAGACATTTTCTCAAAAGATAAAGTTGAAATATATATACAGAGTCACAACGAACTCAAATTTTTTTACAAAATATCTCAAACGAGTACAACCCAACAGAAAACTACATGTCTTCCAATACAACTCAAAAGAAAATACAAAAATCTGCGGAAGCTACCCAAAAGATGAAACACCACTAGCACTTCGTGTACTTATATATGTTATTTGTGTATGTAGCATAATAACATGCTATGACAATAAGCGATGCATGTACGACAATATAAATTCCATAATTCGTAAGAGAGTATTCTCATAACACATATGGATTCACTTAAAATCAATTATTCACAAGAGCAGTATACTAGATTGAGATATATCTCCAATAAATCGCAATCCCCAAACTCCACTTGTTACCACAAACATATGCATAGTGGTACTCACAAAATCCCAAGCACATTTGATCATAAAGTCGGGTCCCTACAACCCTGAGCAGTCGTGATCTACAAAGCTATTACCCAAAACACAAGGTAACATTAAACCTCAATCATGGCCATAAATGAGGGGTTTGAGTCAAATCACTCTCCGCTGCTAACTGGCACTACACTCCGCCTCGTGCTCACGTGAGACGATGTTTGACGCTCAATGGGTACATACGCACACAAGGGTGTTGCTCACAATGTTATGGTTATTTCTTACATCTCAAATTCCCAACTTATTCTCAATTCACAAATGTTCTCTATTACCCAAAATCACAATTCTCAATTTTAGGATATAATTATTAGGATTATAAAGTAAAACCATCGTTACCTAGCTACTAATAGATTATTCCCAAATGTCAATTGTCACATATGATGACCCGACCCGGACCCCAACAGGAGATCCCTAGGTCGTGCCGCCAGAAAGCACAACAAACAAGCAAAAGGTAAGGCTATAACAACGATATCCCAACGACTCAACAAATGTGGAAGCAAATAATACAATGGCGCCCGAGCTAACAAGCTGTAAACTCAATACAACGTAAGGGATGGTAAATCTCTCGGTCCAAAAATTCTAAGCACGCGACGCAACATTTCATACGTACAATGAAACCACGTGATATGCAATAATATAACATAATTAAATCAAGTCATTGACGACGTTACAACTGGAACCCAACATTACACTAAGTCTCACTACAACAAAAAAGGGCTTTCAGAAGGTTTAAAAAACGTTGTTGTAGACCTATTACAACGTTTTTCGAAACGTTGTGACAACCAACGTTGTAATAGGTCCCAGTCTTTTACAACGTTTTGAGAAATGTTGCAACAAATGTTGTCTTTATGCTTTCTCAATTTCATGTATTCCATTAACAAGGTTTCAAAAAACGTTGTAATAAGCTATGACTACGTTTATTAAAATGTTGTAGTAATGATACCACAATGTTAGACAAAACGTTGTGAAAATTAAAAGATTACAACATTCATAAAATGTTGTAAATTATCCTTATACATTGTTTGAAAATTGTTGTAGTATACAGTGACAACATTTAAAAAAACATTGTAAAATTGTACAACAACATTTAAAAAACGTTGTAAATTTATATGACAACGTTTCGTAAAAACATTGCAAATGCTAAATTTAATATAAAAAATAAATTCCTGGTTTTTATTCGGCTCCCACACTAGCCAATCGCATTGCACCTATAGAATTTCGCTCTACCGACCCCAAATTTACCATGGCTATTGGATTTTTTCACCGCATTGTGACTAACGAACAGGACAAACATATCAAAAGAAACAGATTACAAAATTTTAGCTAGGCATTAAGGAAGCTCCATTAATACTAGGCCTGACAATTGTAACCCATCACCCATTAACCCACCCAACCCAACCCAACCCATTAATATTTTTGGGTTGAAGCGGATAACCCATTTCAACCCAATAATACTAACAGCTTGGGTTGGGTTGGGTCGGGTTAAAGCGGGTCGAACCCGATACCAATTTCGACCCGTGACTTTCTATGCCATAAATTTATGTTTTTTTGGGGGGGGGAATTTTTTGTTTGAGACCCGACCCATTCCGACCCAAACCATTTCAACCCGCTTGACATTTGGGTTCTAATGGGTTTCGACCTGTTTCAACCCATTACTCATTCCAACCCAACCCAACCCACCCAATTGTCTGGCCTAATTAATACCAATTCTATGACTTCATAAACAGATTACAAAATTTTAGCTAGGCAAGAAACATGATATTTCATAACCATATATACTTGCAATTACGTTTCGGTAACCACGAAGAACTAAAAATAGCAGCACAACTTCATTCCTTGTGTTATCATAAATAAATGACAAAAAAAGTCAAACTTGGCAAGAGTCTACAATAGCATTGTTACCTAGTCAGAAGTGCACACAAACATAAAGGAACCACAAGAAAAAGCAGCCAATCCAATCATATTTCTTGCTTTAATGGTTGTTAAAGACAATTTTACTATGCCATGGCTTTTCAATTTAATGTATTAACCAGTAACTGAGTCACTCCTACTAAAAGTTGTGACTTGAGAGGGTTTTGTGAAAATACAGAAAGCCTATTCTCAATGCATTGAGAGAAAGCAAGCATCCAGAACTACAACAAAGTCAAAAACAGATGTATGGTTTGGTGAAGACCGGTCGAAAAGGTGAACAGGCATGGTAAAAAAGCTAATCTGCTAATGATAGTGAGTCATAGAAGAAGAGGGAGAAGTGTCAGGTTCTGAGAATGTGAACAACTCATCTTATCATTACTACAACAATCAAGTCAATTAGGAGTATATTTGCACCTAAAAGATTAGATTAATAAAAGTTGCATTTCCTTATATTGCCCTTTACCTTAGTTTTGATGTTCTTGAATTTCACCTCTAAGTAAAAAGGATAAATTTTTATAGATTATTGCATTGCACTAGCTTAGACCAGAATGAGTACAAGTTCTCAAAGCAGGCCTTAGGAAAGATGTAAAAAAAAAGTTCTAGACATATATATATACCAAGAGAATGCTCTTGAAAGAAAGGGGTAAAAAAAGCATGAAGTGAAAATGAGTATGAATGTAATTTTAAAACTAGCAAAACCCTGATCAGAAGATACCATTATGAGGGATGAAGAATATTGATTTCTAAAATGATGATGCAACTCTCCTGAGTCCCTACACCAAGTAGTGTAACCCAGGAAATGATACGAGGCGCATTTGGAATCATTGAAATGCAATACTCTAACTATAGCAGCCAATTGAATAGAAAGAATGACTGAATCAATTAACATCGCATCAACAACATTCAATATTTTTTAGATGAGCTAGGAAGCTCACAACTGTCTCTAAATTCCATATACGACATACCTCAATTGCCATTTCATGGGTTGGACTGTAAACAAGATGAAAGGGAAGCAATCCAGCTAGATGTTCAGATGCAGCAACCAGTGCAGCTTTGATGGGCCTCCTGAGTTCAACATGGGAGTTAAAGTAAGTGGCGTAGTTCATATTTGTCATACTTAGCTAAAGAACAGCCTGTCTGAGTTTTGCCTATGAGCAGAGTCAAATTAAAGGCATGAATCTCAAACAAACTATCATTCAGTAGGACAAGGAAAGGGACCACTACATAGGTTTACCACATTCTCAGCCTGGTCATGGATCCTCAGATGGGAAACACGGGCAAACAAATGTAGGTACATAACCACATTCTAAAATTAAATCTACACATATATAGAGCGACATATCTATGTTTCAAATTAATAGCCAAAATTTCTAAACAGAGACTCTAAAAATGGAAGGAAAAGAGTGCAGGACATCTCCAGTTGGAAAAAGTATAGATAGAGCAGCATATCTATGCTTCAAATTAATAGCCAAGAAAGGGAAGGAAACGGTCATAAGAACTAATAAGTAGCTGATTAGTTAATTTGGACCATTCTTAAAATGAGTAACACTCCTCATTAAACAAAATCTAGCTCAACACTTAGTATAGTTCAAAATTAAGGTAATCGGTTTCAGACTAGCAAAGTTTTGGATGAACTCCCCTAAGAATATAGTGTTGTAAACAACTGATGCAATATGTATTGTATGGGATGTAGGGTCCCTAAGCCAGAAATCATCTGATGCCCTTATAACTGCTGCCCTCTTTAACACTGCATCAAATAATAAAATTTTAAAAAAGATGACCGAAGTGAATGGCAGGCAGATCTAGCATCCGCGAAATTCAAAATTAATTGATTTCCATCCATCATCAATGATTACAAACTTTGGAGAAATCCCACCCTTCTCCAAGCTGTAACCAAAAGGTAGCGGTTCATACCACTGTAGTCTAAACGATATCTGTATGGAAAAATATTAGTCATACATATGAGTAGATTTATGATAGAGGTTTATAGATAAAAATATTTATCATTCTGCTAATCTATATCACTTCCATTTTGTCAACTTTTTACTACTTTAGAAGTTGTTGCTACCACGTGGTGATTTTTATGGAATTGAGAAAAGCTTTCAATATAATTCATGCTTCCACGTATCAACTTTCTCTAAAATGAAAAGATTTTTTTTGTAAAATATTATTTAATTAAAAAATAAATTTTATCGTATTTAATTTTTACAAGTTTAACTTGCGTGAAATATTTATTCAAATCTCATCCCTTTTCATTTTCCTATTATTTGATTTATTCAGGTTATTCACATGACAATTTATGTTAATTTTTTTCTTCTAATATATATATATATATATATATATATATATATATATATATATATATATATATATATATATATATATATGAATTATTAATTACTACGTATAGAAACTATTATTTCCATGTGGCGACTTTCAGTTGAATTGATCAATTTCAACAAAAATTATTGATTAACCTATACTTTTACTTATTAATTAATTCACATTTGAAGTTCCTTTTTCTACAAAAAAAATTATGAATCTTTCAATAACCTATTCATATGATCAATTTCAATAATTACCTTGTTTTAGTTTTGTTCAAAGTAGTCTAAGTACAAGATTTAATTACTTATAACAAGTTTAGAAATCTTCTTACTATAAGTAGCTTTTGCAACAAAAAAAAATATTCAAATCGTGCATGGCGCATGTACTAACTAGTTGCCTTTTTATAGTATAAGTCTTTCATCTAAACCCTCTTAAAACCAACATCACTTTCTATTCAATATGGATACATCTTTTATATACCAATAGAAGATATGTATCCCACATTTGTTAAAAATTAATGTTGGTTTTAAATGTTTTTAGATAATATACTCCTACTATATTACCAATACAAGAGATTAAGTTGCTATAATCATTGAAGAGTTTAACACCTCATATCATGGTTTCTTATTAAATATAGTAGGGATTAGAGTGCCTTTCTCATGGATATCTTCAAGAAACAGTATATGTAGAGAAACCGCTTGGCTTTAATTACCTCAAGAAAATATGACGTTTACTAGCTGAAAAAGGCTTTGCATGGACTCAAGCAAGCTCCACGAGCTTGATATGAAACTTTATCAAAGTTCTTGATAGAGCAAGGATTCAAAAGACGTAAACTCGACCCCACATATTGTTCATCATGAAGCACAAAAGACGTAGTCTAGTGGTACAAATATATGTAGATGGTATCATTTTTGGATCTACAAATGATTTTTTTTGCAAAAGGTTCGAGAAGCTAATGAAAAACAAGTTTGAAATGAGCATGATTGGTGAACTCACCTATTTTCATGGACTACAAATTCAACAATCGAAGATTGGAATCCTCATAAACCAAGACAAATACGCTGAAGAACTCATCTAGAAGTTCAATTTGGAAATAGTAAAACGCACTAACACTCCTATTGTCATCTTACTAAAGATGACAATGGAAAATCTTGGGGTGTCATTCATAATAACAAGATTCGCATAATCTTAATGGTGTTGGTTTGTGGTGCCATTCATCCTTAAACCTATCTAGGAAGATCTTGGGGTGCGAGAATTCATATCATATATTAGAGAAATCCTAGGTACGGTTCGTTTCCATACTATCTTAATTTTATTGTCTTGTTCTTTTACTTTTGTAAACTTTAATTGTTCTAGGGTTTGTCAAAAAATAAATAAAATAAATCTTTTCGCGTTCATTTGATTTCTTCTCTTTGTTTTCTAAACTTTGGGTCATCAACCATAGTTTAGTTTTTCAATCTTCATAGAAGTAAAAAAAAAAACAAGAGTCATTTCCAATCCTTCAAGTAGTATGAACTTGAGTCATCTCTTCTTCTTTAATCTTTTCATTTTTTTCATAGATTGCTAAAAAAACATGTCAAAATTTCGTAAACCATCCACTATTGATACTTTGACGAAGTTTATTAAAGATGTGGAGCGGTGGTTGTTTGTTGAATGAGGCGTGGAGAAAACATCTCTTCCGTACTAGGTGTTATGTGTGTGATAGGTTGTGTAGTATGATTATTAATGAAAATAGTTACTCTAATATTGTTAGCTCCTACATGATTTAGAGGTTAGGGCTGCCAATCTTTACACATCCGCGACCTTATGAATTGCAAGGTGGACTACACGTCGATGGGCAAATGCAATATAGCAAACAAACACTCGTCACTTCCCAAAGAGGGAAGTATGTATACAGTTGTGTGTGATATAGCACCATTAGAACCTCATCACTTATTACTTGGGAAACAATGGAAAACTAACCGAGGAGCAGCTCACGTTGTGATTAGTACCAAGAATACACTTTCATGTAAGGAAATAGGAAGATCTCTTTAGTCCCTTTAACACCTTAAACACCTGCTCAAGTTCATGACGATCAATTGATTTCGCTAAAAAGCGTGGGTGAGTGAAAAATTGAAAAGGAGAATATTGAAAGAGAGACGAGAGAAAAGATTGAACGAGAGGGAATTGTGAGGGAGAAAAGTGAGCGAGATTAAAGTGAGAGAGGGAATTGATTGACATAAAAGAGGAGAAAGATTTAGGATAGTGAAATTGAGACTGATCTTCATAAGGAAATTCTCATGCTTTGACTTCAACATTTTGACTACATCTTTTTCTTGGTTTTTCAAACAAATGATTGATGACCACTTCTTCTCTACTTTGTGGGTTTATAGGATGGATCAATCTCGTTTCACGGGCTGATCATCCAGTTCCAAGTACGTATTTGAAGACATATCATTCTCAAGAGGAGGGGTATGATACGATCTGGATATGCTTCAAAAGTGTTTCCAAGAGTTCTTAAGGTCTATATGTCAAGTTAGAAGGCTTGGGGAATGTTTTAGAAACTTTAGGGGTCAAGGTATAAAATTAATGAATTCTTACAAGGTTGCCGTAAACATTGTCGTGAAGATAAGAAATTTAGCCTTGCACGCATTCGAGCTATGTTTTACTTTTGGTATTTTTTGTGTTTTACTATTTTTGGTAACTTTTATAATTTAGGGTTTTCATTTCCTTTTATTTATGTTTCTTTTTCTACAAGTTTTAGAATTTACTTTTTTGCATTTCTTTAGGTTTATTAGCATATACAAAGGCTTCTTAAACATCTCCTTTGTTTCTTCTCCTCACTACCAACCCAACAAACAAAATTAGCTCCTCCAAAACACCATTTTTTCCCTAGGACATAAAAAATTAGCAAAGATAATTATGTCGTTAACTTTGACACAATTTCCCAGATAATTAGCGTTGCAATTTTGAGAATTTACTAAGAATTCTCCCCACAACTAACGAAATTCAACCAAGGACACAATTACATCGCTAATTTTAAAGTCCTCCCATTTGCCAATGGACGCCCATCAGTAATTAACAAAAACCCTAGATATATAGTTACCGATAGTTTTTTCCGTCGCTATAAACTCAGTGTACCTACCCGGTTTCTAATAGTGATATATCAAACAATCCAAGAAGCAATAGAGTAGGTGAAGGTGGAAGAATCCTTGGGGCCTCCTAAGTACATAAATGAAAAAGAAAAAGGTAAAAATTGACATCAACCTAAACGAGTAATAGAGTTGGTGTATGAGTTGATTGATCTCTTCTTTCTATTCTATTTCTATTTTCTTCTTTTCTTTTCTTTTCTTTACTTTTCTTTTCTTTTTTTACATATAAAAATCAAGGTTGTTTTGTACAAATTAATAGATGGACAAAAATAACTATTTATCAAATAAATCACCCACCATTTAATTAAGGACAAAATAAATAAATTTATCATTACAAAAAAATAATGTTTGGACAAAAATAGCCTTAAATATAATAAATATCTCACCATTAATTAAGGTCAATGAAGTAAATTTGTCATAGGCTACTTAACTCCATGAATAATTAAATAATATTTTTATCCTTTGATGTTTACATATTTTAAAGTTAGGTCCTATATTTTGTAATTCTATTCATTTCGGGTTGTATTTTGATTTTCTTATCAATTTTCCCCTTCTACCATTACCATTACAAATGTCATCCAATATTTTCTAAAATCATAAAAATACACATACTCAATCGAGAGACTAAATATTTATTCAAAACTAAAAAATATTATGGTTTTACTTTCTTAAATATGTTCGTGAAAACATTATTAGATGTATATGAAATATTGTAATAATGGATTTGTTGGTGAGTACCAAGATATTAAGTAAATATGTGACGCGTTTAGTCATTACCCGTGAATAAGTTAAGAGAAATATGTTTAAAAAATGTATCATAATGTCAAGAAAATGAAGAACCAATTGATGAAATTGTGCGATTTGTTAGGAAAGAAAGATAAAATCTATGGTTTACTTCTTGAAATTTTGAAACTCTACAAGAAGCCTTAAAAACTATTATATTGGTCACTAACTTATAGATATTACAAATAAAACAATTGTTAGTATAACTATTTTTGGATTATTAAAATAATTATTTATGAGACAAAGTATAACTACTAAATTTATATATGAGACAAAGTATAACTATTTTTATATTATAATTATTTTTTTAATAAAAAAAAATTTAAATACCAAATGACAAACTAAATAATGAAATTATAATCAAACCCCACTTTGGACCACAAGAAAAATGACCAAATAATCCTTATGTGCATGATTTTTCATTACTATTTTTAACGTCCAGGGATGGGAGAGGATAAAGTAGGACAAATGGAAAAATCGTGTATGAAAGTGGGGCATCATAGGTTGGGAAAGAGATTATTAGAGGTATATGAAAAAATTGTAATTACAATAATACATTTGTTAGTGAGTATCGAGATATTAAGCAAAATCTGTTGCATTCTTAGTAATTACAAGGGAATAAGCTAAGAGAAAAACGTTAAGGAAATGCGCTATAATGTCATAAATATAAAGAAAAATGGACAGCTTAATTAGTTGACGAATCTGTGCGTTTTGTTATAGAAGAAAGCTATTATCTATAGGGCGTTTGAAGAAAGTAGTCCGTCTTAACGGAAGATGAAGATATTTTAGTTTTCCATTTTAGAAAGGCAAGATGAACGCATTTCTGGGTGGTGGCGATAGCGATGGTGGCGATTGCAGAGATGCTGGTGAAGGTGGTTAGAGGTGGTGGTGGGGGGCGATTGTAAACATGACAGTGGTGATTTAGGTGGAATACAACATTGTTAGATTTCCAAATCATCAATTTTTCAAATCTTCATATGGGTTTGGGTTTTAATCTTCAAATTTGAAAATTCAAAAAATTGAATTTGAGTTTGTAAATAGTGAAATTTAAGGTTGTGGTGGTAGTGAGTCTATAAATAATGAGTTTTGCATATAGATGAATTTAAACGAACAAGTAATGAATTAGACAAATAAATAAAATAAAATCTAAAATTGATTTTTGGGTTAATGGTGTTACTTGAGGTGATAGTGGTGTTACAATCCCTCTCCCCAAAGTATCCACCAACATAGTGCACCCCAACAAGTTTGTCTCATAATGGTTTCTAACAATATTTTTTTTATTTTCCACTATATCCGCGATAACCG
This sequence comes from Codonopsis lanceolata, assembly GCA_013146195.2. Taxonomy (NCBI): domain Eukaryota; kingdom Viridiplantae; phylum Streptophyta; class Magnoliopsida; order Asterales; family Campanulaceae; genus Codonopsis; species Codonopsis lanceolata. The sequence goes on along the minus strand of CM028379.1, from coordinate 36,939,134 downwards.
TTAGAAAAGTCACATTAAATAACATGTGGTCTTCCACGTGTGGGGTATATTTTTGAAATTTCCTTGTAGGCGTTAAACTCGAAGGAAATATTAGGAATTTGGTGTAAACTTTGGGGCTGCTAAATGTATTTTAGCCTAATAAAAATTAAGATATAAAATATAATTTTTTTAAAAATTAAATAAATGTGTGGAAAGTTAAAATGTTAAAAAAATGGAATGGGGTCCTTCATTCCATTTTTCATGCTAAAAGAAAACTAAAGAAAATATCCACCTTTTTTTTTCTGATCTTCACTCCCAAAACACAAATTAACCAAAAATCCGGGTTTTGTCCACTTCCTCCAAATTTATCTCTCTTAACTAAAAAGATAGATACGCATTTTCATGATCATTATCAATTTTCTTATCTTGATATATAAAGAACTCTTATCCATAGTTACTCGTCTCCATCTCCAATTTACTGTATAAAATTGGATCCACCCATCTTCTCCGGTGAAACCCAACCACGACTGAAATCAATCAATTTCTCACCCCCCTCATCCTCTTACATGACTTTATCTTTATTTTCTCTCTCTTAATTCTTTAAATAATATTCCAACCTGGTCGTCATGGCAGCTGCTTAGAGGTTGAAATCATCTAGAGCCATAGTATTTAAAATATGTTTTTACTTTTAATACACCTAGTCCTTCACTAGATAAGTGAAATGAAACTTTTGTCGCGCACGTGAAAGACCACATGTTATTTAACATGGATTTTCTAACGTCCATCACAGATAGAGTGAAAAATGGGAAAAAAATGTAACATTAGATACAATTATGAGACAAATCTTAGGTTGGGGTGACTTATGTGATTTGGTGGATACTTTGGGGAGGGCGGTAATTTGGCCATACAATTATTTTTGGATTATTCAAACAATTATTTATTATTTTTATTTAAAAACATATTTTAAATACTAAATGGTTAAGTAAATAATGAAGTTATAACTAAATCCCATTTTACACCACAAGCAAAATGACCAAAATAATCTTCATGTGACATGCACTTATCATTTTCTATTAATATTTTAAACTCTCATAGACAGGAGGGGGATAAGTGGGACAAATAGCAAAATAATTAAATAAGGTATGAAAGTGAGATGCTTCGTAGGTTAGGGTGCAATGGGAGATTTAGTGTGTAATTTTAGGAGTTAATCATATTTTGGCACCATCGAAATTAGTTTAAAATACAAATTTCCCCCTAAAGTATCGACCAAATCCCCTTTGGCACTTAACGTAATTTTTTTATTATTTTCATATTCCATATCGAATTTGGTGATAATTGGAATGTCACGTCTGGTAATCGTAGTGATAGACATTGTTGATTCTTATGTTAGATTTATATCTGTTCAGTTCATTACCCTAGTTTTATACTTCAGTGGCTAATCGGGCTGCGTATCGATTAGTGATCGATGTATTTTATACGTCGATTTTATATACTTCTGTGACTTAAATTATGCTATTTCACGAGTCTTTTAAGTACTAATATATGTTTTCGGTGAGTTTTGTAAGTTTCAGGATTGTTCGTGAAAATATGCTAAACTCCAGGGTTTTAAGTGCAAATTACAGAGAAAGAAAAATTGAAGAAAAATAAAGACTGTCGATCTGGACACCTTGCGGACGCAAGGTGCCTCGGCGACCGCAAGGTAGGCGTATCGATCCCGGCCGCCGGCAATCGAAGAGTCAAAACCACACACCTGGAGATCTTGCGGACGCAAGGTATCCAGACCTTGGCACAAAGGCAGGGAATCACGACCTTTTCGGATTTTCACACAGTCATTCGATCCAATCACAACTCCCGAGTATATATAGAAGTCAGATGCCGAGCCTAAGCATGAGGAGGACGGCTGGAAGCTCTCTTTACATAGATTTTAGGTAGTTTTAGATTGTATAACATAGTTAGGTTTTGTAATTTCAAGTATTGAAGATCAAATCATGCCTTTCATCATCTCCATGTCTTTGTTCATCGTCTATGATGAACTAAATCATCTAATCTAGGAGGTGGGAGGTAACTTGTATCGAATTTATGTTTTGATTCATATATATATGTCTATTCAATGCTTGTTGATTGTGTTGTTTATCAACCCCTATATTATTTTGCTTTGAACAAATGAATGTAATCGCAAATAATAAAGGCTTAGAGGTGCGGATAACTGCATGACCGAGTGCATATGTCGTACACTGGCTCACCAACACAATAAATTGGACCTATCGAGCACGAGTGATAAGTTAGGACCAGGTTCTTACATGATCTAGGTGACAAATAGATCATAAATCTAGGTGACAGCTAGATTGATAGTTCCTGTGCTTAGGATATAGAATGGGTGAATTTTGCGGGAATGGAGGCTGAACCAATTGTTCAACAGACTATATCTATTTTTAGTGAGCGAACCCAAACATTGAATGACATTTTTATGAATTGAACATAAAGGAGATATAAGTGAAACCCAGAATCCTAGATTTCCACTCACCATAAGATCTTCATATCTGTTATTACTGTCTAATTAGTTAAACATATATAACTAGTAATTTAGAGTAGAATTAAACATAAAACCCCCCTTAGGTTAATAATTTGCTATCTATAATCGCTGTTCGTGATCACTTGTCTCTGTGGGTTCGACCCTTGCTTCCGAGTCTATTCTATAATAGTCTTGTACACTTGCAAGGAAATAGATAAATAAAACATCGATCAAGTTTTTGGCGCCGTTCGACAAGCTAGTTCACGTAGTTAGTTTGTAGGTAGCGTAGTTTTTAATTTAATTTAGTTTTTAGTTTAATTTTCAGTTTTCATAAAAATAAAAATACAAAAAGATTTTATTTTATTTTAATAGTTATTTGTTTTTAAATTGCTTTAATTTATTTGCATGCAAGGTCGTAGATCTTTAAATCTGAATTGGTAGACTTAGATCAAGAGATAAATATTGTTAAAAGATACCAAAGATATTTTGAAAATCTAGCTTTCGAGCCCGATAATCAAGACCAACTAAATCAAGAGGATCCTCAGTTGATCCTACAATGGAAGATAATAACAATAATCGTAATCCGAAAACCTAGTTGACCAGGTCAATAGGAATCAAAGACAAGAAGAGCACGCAAGAAGAAATATGGAAGTAGTAGTAAATCAAAGAACTATTAATGACTTTAGTAGACCTTCATTAAATGTGGTAACATCATGTTTAGTCTTGCCGGATCTTTGTTAGGAATTTTGAATTAAAAGGACATTATTTTAATGTCCATACCATCTTTTCATGGGATGCCCAATGAAGATCTGTCGGTTCTTAAGAGAATATGAATACATGATGAGTACTTTTCCTTTAGGAGGGTTAGCGAAGATCAAATTAAAATGAAATACTTTCCAGTGCATTAAAAGAATTGGCAAAGAGATGGTTTATGAACCTAACACCAAATAGTGTTTTTACTTGGGCACAATTATATGATTTGTTTATGAGCAAATTTTACAAACATGCATCTCTTACGTAGTAGAAAACAAATCATGTCATTCCAAAATGAACCGGTGAAACATTCCATGAGTCATGGGATAGATTTAAAAATCGCTTATTATGTGTCCTCATCATAATTTGGCTCAACATGTGTTAGTGCTTCAATTTTATCATGGTCTTTCGCCAGGTTTACAAACTATGGTTGATAGTGCGGTGGTGGTTCTATTAATAGAATGACACGAAGCACTAGAAGAATTATTTGAGATGCTAAGTATTAATTCCCAACAGAAAAGTGCTAGAGGTAAAAATAGGAGCCTATATCAATTACAAGATAATTCAAATACACAAGCTCAATTTGAAAATTGGCAAACTCAAGAAGCATGTGCTCTATGTGGATTATATTCTCATGCTACTAATTTTTGTCCATCAAGTGCTATGTATTCTGAACAGGCTAATGCTATGAATATGTATCCTCAAAGGCCAAGGAATGATCCCTATTCAAATACATATAATCCTGGTTGGAGGAATCATCCTAACTTTTCTTGGGGAGGAAATAAGCCTTTGCAACCTCAACAATTCCAACCTCAACCACCACAACCTCCACAGTTGCCAAATCAAAATCAGTTGAGAATTGAAGAAGTTCCCAAGCAAGAAGTGGCAAGTAAAGGTCAAGCAGCTTTGATGAAGTACATGCTTGAAGAAATTGAAAATCGAAGAAACATATTGAAAATTCGAAGCAAATAAAAGAGAAGAAGGAAGTTCCCTAGTCAAACCGAGCAAGCTAAGTCAATCACCGTCTGCGCGGTAAGGTGATAGGTGAAGAGGTAAGTGATCCTGATCCTTCTTCCAATATGCATGCTACAGTAGAAAATTCTGAAAAAGTAATAGAAAAAGAAATTGAGAAAGATAGTGATAGTGATAAAGTGATTGATGATTTAAGTAATCAAGAGGTAGAAAAACAAAAAAGAAGTAGAAGTAGAGTTAGAGGTTCCAAATAAGGAACAAGAAAAAGAAAAAGAAATTCAAAATGAAAATTTACAAGAAGTAGATAAAGAGTTAGATCAAGAAGAAGAGGAACCTTATGTGGCTCCACCACCATATGTTCCTCCAATTCCGTTTCCAAGAAGACTTATGAAAAACCGAATGGACAAACAATTTACGGAAATTTATAATATGTTATCCAAAGTAAATGTTAATTTACCTTTGCTTAATGTTATTAAAAATATTCCAGCATATGCAAAGTTTTTCAAAGATCTTCACTCTAAGAAACACAAGTTTGAAAACAACGAAAAGATTGTTGTTTCGAAAACGCGTCGGTTCGTTTACAACCCGAATTACCACCTAAGTTGAAAGACCCGTAGCTTTAATATCCAAGTCTCCTTGGGAGCTCTAAAAGATGAAAGCAATGCTAGATTTAGGAGCAAGTATTAACTTGATGCCTTTTTCGGTCTATAAACAATTAGGTTTAGGAGAACTAAAACCCACTAATATGCAATTACAATTAGTTGATCGCTCACTTAAATATCCCTTGGGTGGGTATAGTGGAAGATATCCTAGTTCAAAGTTGATAAATTAATCATACCAGGACTTTGTGGTTCTTGAGATGGAAAGGAAGATATGCACTAATAATGAAGTCCCAATATTGTTAGGCAAACCATTTATGGCAACTGCTAATACAATGATTAATGTGAAAAATGGTAAACTCACAATGTCAGTTCTAGGTGAAACAGTGGAAATTTCTGTGTTTGATGCTATGAATAGACCTAGTGACATGAGTGCCTGTTTTTCAATAGATGAGATTGAGAAATTAACAACTGAAACTTTTGAAGAAGAGGAAGAGTATGAGAGAGATAGATTTATTGTCTATGATGATAGCCCTATTCCTCCCATAAAAATTGACATTGAGGAAATTGAAAGAGAAATAGAGGAAGAAGAAAGATTAGAGAAAGAAAAGCTAGAAGCTAGTAAAAAGAAAGATGAAAAAGAAATAAAAGTAGAATCAGAAAATAATTCTGATGAGTCAGAAAAAGTAGTAGAAGAAAGTTATGAAATCAAAGAAGATGAAGTAGAGATTCTAAAATCTCTCTTTGAAGAAATTGAGATAAAAGATATTGAGATAGAAGATATTAAGGAAGAAAAGCAAGAAGAGAATAATGAGGCTAAAATAAAAGAAACAATTAAAGTAGAAAATTCTGAATTTATGCCTTCCATTAATTCTCCCAAAGTCGAAGAATTAAAGCCATTACCATCCCACTTAAAATATGCATTTTTAGGGGAAGGTAACACTTTGCCTGTTATTATAGCAGCCGACTTAACAGAAACACAAGAAGCAAGTTTGCTGAAAGTCTTATGGACACATAGAGAAGCTTTAGGATGGTCCTTAGCTGACCTAAAAGGAATTAGTCCCTCTATGTGTATGCATAAAATACATTTAGAAGAAGGTAGTAAACCTTCTAGAGAAAGACAAAGAAGACTTAACCCTCACATGGAAGAAGTCGTTAGAAAGAAGTTCTTAAGCTCTTAGATGCGGTATAATTTACCCTATATCGATAGTAAATGGGTTAGTCCTGCTCAAGTAGTTCCTAAGAAGTCGAATTACCGTTGTTAAAAATGATAAAGATGAATTAGTCCCTACAAGGACTATAGCGGTTATAGAATGTGTATCGATTTGCGTAAATTAAATGCGGCAACTAGAAAGACCACTTTCCTTTACCATTTATTGACCAAATTCTTGAAAGATTAGCGGTCATGAATATTATTGTTTCTTGATGGTTTTTAGATATAATCGATCCATGTTGCACCGAAGACCAAGAGAAAACAACTTTACATGTCCCTTTGGTACTTTTGCTTTTAGGAGAATGCCTTTTGGGTTGTGTAATGCACCGCCTACTTTTCAAAGATGCATGATATCTATATTTTCGATTTAGTTGAAAGATGCGTAGAAGTTTTCATGGATGATTTTTCGCTTTGAAATTCTTTTGATCAAGAAAACCTTACATCGTCCCCGAAAAGATGCTGCGAAACTAATTTAACTTTAAGTTGGGAGAAAAGTCACTTCATGGTAAAACATGGAATTGTCTTAGGGCATGTTGTTTCAAATAAAGGAATTGAAGTTGACAAAGCTAAAATTGAAGTTATTTCACAACTACCCCCTCCCACTTCAGTTAAAGGAGTTCGAAGTTTTCTTGGCCATGCTGGTTTTTATCGAAGATTTATAAAAGACTTTTCCAAAATCTGTAAACCTCTATGTAATTTACTAGCAAAAGATACAGAGTTTATTTTTGATGAAGAATGTTTAGAAGCTTTTAATTTATTAAAAGAAAAGTTAACTATCGCCCCAATTTTATCCCCGATTGGTCACTTCCTTTTGAAATCATGTGTGATGCATCGATTTTGCAATTGGAGCCGTGTTAGGACAAAGGGTAGATAGAAAGCCTCATGTGATCCATTATGCTAGTAGAACTCGAATGATGCTCAATTGAATTATACCACTACTGAAAAGGAATTTTTAGCAGTAGTATATGCTTTAGAAAAATTTAGATCATATTTGCTAGGATCAAAGGTGATAATCTTTTCTGATCATTCTGCATTGAAATATCTCTTAAGTAAGAAGGATGCTAAACCAAGATTAATTAGATGGATGTTATTGTTACAAGAATTTGACATAACTATCAAGGATAAAAAGGAACCGAGAATGTTGTGGCCGACCACTTGTCTAGGTTAGAATTTTCACCCTTGCTTGAACGTCAATTTCTTGATGACCCTGTCCCCATTAATGACAATTTTCCTGATGAACAACTCCTAGCCATTAAAGATTCAGACCCTTGGTATGCTGATTTTGTCAACTATTATGTGTCTGATATCATTAATCCGGATTTTGATCATTACGAAAAGAAGAAATTTTTGGCGGAAACTAAAAATTATTTTTGGGAAGCTCCTCACTTATATAAGATTTGTTCTGATTCTTTGATAAGAAGATGTATTCCAGAAAAAGACCAACAAGGTATCATGGAATTTTGCCATGGATATTCTTGTGGTGGTCATTTTAGTGGTAATAAAACCGCCGTAAAATTTTGCAATCAGTCGTATTGGCCTCTACGGTTTTTAGAGATTGTGAACTGTTTTACGTAACATGTGATAAATGCCAAAGAACAGTGGTATAGGAAAAGAAACGAGATGCCCTTACATGTTAATTTAGTAGTTGAAATTTTTGATGTTTGGGGTATTGATTTTATGGGTCCCTTCCCTGTGTCCAATAATTGCGAATATATTTTGGTAGCAGTTGACTACGTTTCTAAATGGATAGAAGCAGTAGCAACCAAGAATAATGATGGTAAAACAGTAGTCAAATTTGTAGAAGATTTATTTGCTAGATATGGAGTCCCTAAGGCCATAATAAGTGACCAGGGAACGCATTTTACCAATAAGTTGTTAAATAGTGTTCTTAGAAAGCATGGTGTAACTCACAAGTTAGCTACACCTTATCATCCACAAACATCCGGACAAGTAGAAGTAAGCAATAGGCAGATAAAAGCAGTGTTAGAAAAGACTGTTAGGCCTAATCGTAAAGATTGGGAATCTAAACTCAAGGATGCTTTATGGGCATACCGAATCGCGCTTTTAAGACACCCATAGGAATGAGTCCATATAGGATGGTATATGGTAAAGCTTGCCATTTACCAGTTGAGATTGAGCACAAAGCCTATTGGGCAATTAAAGAATTGAATTTAGATTTGACATTAGCCGGAGAAGAAAGACTGTTCCAGCTAAATGAATTAGAAGAACATAGACTTAATTGCATCGAATGCGAAACTTATAAAGAAAAGACCAAAAGTATCATGACATGGGATTAGCCAACAAAATGCTTCATCCAGGTATGAAAGTATTATTGTTTAACTCTAGGTTAAGGTTGTTCCCAGGAAAGTTAAAATCCAAATGGTCTGGTCCTTTTAGAATAGTACGAATTTATCCTCATGGGGCTGTTGATATACAAAACCCCAAAAATAATGAAGTGTTTAAAGTGAATGGACACCGACTCAAGCCATATTTTGAGCCAATGTCAGTTGAACGAACAATTGAATTAATCCGTTTGGCTGACAATGAACCACCAAGAGACTAGGCTTGCGCTTGGTCGAGCCAAAGACGTTAAACAAAGGCGCTAAGTGGGAGGCAACCCACTAGTTTGAAAGTTATTTGTTAATTAGTTAGTTAAATATGTTTTTCTCCGTTAAATTTTATTTTTGGACATTTAATTTTTAAATTAAATATGCCAAAATTTAAGTTTGGGGGAGAAAAACATCTTAGTGTTGTATTTATATGTTGCTAATAATTTTTAGTTTAGAATTTTTGTTTAGATTTTGCATACAGGAATTATCAAAGACATAACGGAAGTAACGAAAGGACTAAACTGCAAGCTGATAAAAAGCTGGAAAGAAAAACAAGAGTGGCAGTTTCTGTCCACCTTGCGGACGCAAGGTGTGAAGGACCTTGCGACCGCAAGGTCCCCAGTAAATACGAATCTCGCAAAGTGAAGTGTCGACATGGGGAATGAATGAAGAATCCCAACCGCTTTGACACTCTTGACGCAAGTGTGGCGACCTTGCGACAAGGTCCCTTTATATATACTGTGCCGGGCCATTCGCAGAAAACACAGAAATCTTCACTCCCTCTCTTCATTCAGCAGCAGCAGCAGTCCAAATACCTTCCAAATTCCGGCAGATCTTCCATTATTCCGGCTTTAATCTCAAGATATTCTCTCTCTCTCTCCCTCAAACTCATCATCTCCCTCACTCATCTCCCATTTCACTTCACCAATTTGAAGATTTTGAAGAAGACAAAGAAGAGAACCACCATTGTTGCCGTCGAAGATCAAGCTCCACTCCGGCTCATTCACTCAGATCAGGCTGCAAACAAGTACTCCTAACACCCTCTTTAATTTCGTACGTGAAATATTTGCATGCTAGGGTGTTAGATATTTTTAACGTAGATATATTTTTGCATGCTTTAGATTAAAATTTTTAATTTTTAATTTTAAAACACATTTTTAAGTATTAAATTTTTAGTTTTAAAATTTTATTTCAAACAAAATGTTTAGGAAGCGTAGAAATACTGGCTCTTCATCCTCCGGCCCAGCTCAGGAGGAAGAAAATAATTTTGACATCAACAGCTTCGTATCCTACGAAGCATCAGAGAAGTACACCAACAAACTCTCCAAGTCCTTGGTGCCCGAAAGGGATTCAAGGTCAAGATTTTGGTATCCGTCCCCGCCTCTGATGGCTCGTAGGTGGGGGCTTCTGTTAGATTCTCCGGCTAAGGACGCTGTCGTCCCCATTGTCCGAGAATTCTACGCCAATGGTGACATTGGCATGGATGGCGGTGTGCAAGACACTGTTTATGTTAGGGGCACTGTAGTTGATTTTTCTGCCCAAAGCATTAACACTCACTTCGGCACCTCCAACTTTGCGGTTGGTGCCGATGACTATAGCACACACCTCCAACCCCGTATCCCTGTCGAGGTGGTGAATGCTGTCATTGCTCTCCCTGGTGTGGAGTGGTCCTATAGCCGTCAACCACCATATGGACCTCGCACCATGAGAGAGTCCTTCCTCCAAGACACGGCCAAGCCCGTGTATAAATTTGTTTGTGGCCGTCTCATGCCCTCAAGTCACCAAAACACGGTGAATTGGGAGAGGGCTGTCCTGACCTACACCATCATGACTAATGGGTCTATTGATGTTGGTCGTTTGATCAACGGCCAAATCAAGACCCTTATTAAAGGTAGGACGAATGCGGGGTTCGCATTCCCGCATTTGATTACTGACTTGTGTAGGAGGGCAAACGTGAGAATGCCCAAACACGCTGAGAGGTCAAGGCCGGTCCTGGTCCATTACTAGGGCCATTTTGTTTGAACATCACCAGCAGCCGCGAGTGAGGTTCCTCAAGAGGAGGAACCCGAAGAAGAGGAAGAGGACCCGCTCGTTGGGATTTCCAACAGGTTGGAGGCAGCTATCCTCCAAACTGATATGGTGAGTCGTTAGCTGCAGATGCCCAAACTTTTTCTACTGGAGTTAACACCGTGGGACATAATGTCTCAAATCATTATGGGCTGCCACCAGCACGATCCCCGAAGTTTCGCCTCATTCGTTATCTCCGCCCGACTCACCTTGAGTCGAGGCCCAAGTTCCGTCCTCGTTCGTTAGGTGGACCCGCTATGTCCTTTTGGTATTTGTCCTACCCCATCAATCCTCTCATATGTTCCTCTATTTTGAGGACAAAATAGAACTTAAGTTTGGGGGGGGGGATTTAAAATTTTAGGTCTTAGCAGGTCCCAGCCTAACGAAGAATGGAGTTGGGCTATGTCGTTAGGGTGATAGAGAATTTCTTTTCTCGATGACCATTTAACTCTTCACCCTATTTTTCCTGTTTTTATTTTTTCTGATTTTCGGAGGTGTTGCCTTGACCAGAATACACTTACATTAGATACTCGTGGGTTCCTCTTATGGGGACCCATCATCAATTGTGTCATCATCATCACCTCCAATTTTCGCAATTTCTTAGAAAAATATATTTTAAAAAAAATTTAAATTCAAAATATTCATCCTCGAGTCTAGGTGTGGTAATGCTAGTCGTAGTCAATGAGGAGATTAGTGCAATGAACCGCATAGTTAGTCCATAGATCCCCCTGGAATTTACTTAATTTTGCGAAACTTTTACTTTTCTCCAAATTCTTCATGCACTCACACCAGTCATAACTTTGGATTGATTAGAATAGTTTTATAAAGTTTATAACACCTATTTCACTTCAACAAGATATGCACAAGAATATGATGCATAGCCATTCGAACATGATTGTTGCATTAAATTGTAACTTAGGGTCAATTGCATGTTAGTTAGATCCCTTGGATTTTTCTCATTTATATATCTCAAGCACACTTTCGAACCGTGTCTGCATGTTAGTCTCAATTGTCCCTACCATCTGTCTTAGCGAATGCTTATGTGAAATCCAGTGATGCTAAACATTCAACCCCAATTCCCATAGTTGATATGATATTTTGTGTTATCTTACTTGCTTTAAATACTATGTGAGCATTTGGCATTAAGAAATGATTTAGGCCATCTTTGGATCGTTAGAGCCTAAATATTCCCTGACCTATACTAAATATATCCCTAGTGTCCCCTTTGAGCCTAATGAAAAAGAATGGAAGTGTGCTAAGCACACTATTTAAACCCCCATTCGCCATCGTTTCTTTACCCACATTAACTTAACCCTTTAGCCTATACACTTTTAGCCTACCCTTTGAGAGAGTAGGATTGGGTGGGAAATTGATTTTAGGAGGACCATTTCTTTTCAGTTAGGCTATTTTTCAGAAGGCTTCTTCTTTCCGTCGTCGAAAAAAAAAAATAATAATAATAATAATAAATTTAAAAAATAAATTCATGTGTCGACGAAAAATGAAACGGAAGAAGAAGAGTGTAAACAAAAGATTCAAATGAAAGCATAGCTTTCAAGAGAAAATATGTTAGAAAAATTCTGCTGATTAGAATTGATATTTTTAGAAGAATTTCATTGCCCAAAACAAGTTTGGGGGGAGAAAAGAAACACAAAGCACCCCTCCACTTGTGGTCTTTGCAGGTCCTAGCCTAAATAGGGAAGACTTCCTTTTGCTTGGAAGTATGAGGGATAAAGGGTAGTCTTACTCTCTCACTTTGAATTCCAATCCCTTTCCATCAAATCCCCCAACACCTTGGCCTTACATTACAAGCTTAAAAAGTCCTAATGATCTTCTTGCCAATGCTTACGTTGTTTTTACTGTCAAGTGAGTAACATGAAATTGATCACACACTTCATAATCATTACTATTCACCTTAAAGCTCACTGTGTTAGCATAATCTTAGCTATTACAAGTCATTGGGATAGGAGAGCATTGTATGTCATACATAGAAGTGCATGGGATGGATGTATAAATCTTTTGAATCCTTGGGACCTTTCTCGTCTCAGAATCGACGACTGTGTTTGGATGGTAGATCTCATACTTCTTAATGCATGATTTTCTATTAAACTGTAATTTTCATATGAATGTGGTGTTTAGCTCAATAAAACTGTTTTAGTTAAGATATTCTTTAAGACTGGTGATCACACACACACGGAGAAATTAAAAGTAGTAGCAGTATTAAGAAAAGACTAGTTGGTTTTATATGACTAAGCCTGCATATATGTGGTGAGCACCTAACTGAGATTACATGCATGCCTTACACTTATAACTTGAGATGAAACCAAAAAGATTTTATGTTTTATTATGTTTTTTTTGTAATTTTATTCGCTTTTGTAGTTATTTGTTTTTGTATTTATCTGCATAGTCGAGTCACTCGAAAGAGTCTCCTTGAGTTTGTGGGTTTATAGAGGAGTGTAAATAGTGTCACCCTCACAAAAAGATTTTAATTTTTGTTAATTATATGCTTTTGTATTTATAAGTTTATTTGTTTACTCATGGACGAGCAAAGTTCAAGTTTGGGGGTATTTGATCGATGTATTTTATACGTCGATTTTATATACTTCTGTGACTCAAATTATGCTATTTCACGAGTCTTTTGAGTACTAATATATGTTTTCGGTGAGTTTTGTAAGTTTCAGGATTGTTCATGAAAATACGCGAAACTCCAGGGTTTTAAGTGCAAATTACAGAGAAAGAAAGATTGAAGAAAAATGAAGACTGTCAATCTGGACACCTTGCGGACGCAAGGTGCCTCAGACCTTGCGACCGCAAGGTAGGCAGTATCGGTCCCTGAAGCCAGCAATCGAAGAGTCCAAAAACCACACACACGGAGACCAACGCAAGGTAACCACACTTGCGACCGCAAGGTAGGCGTAATGCGACCTTTTCGGATTTTCACACAGTCATTCGATCCAATCACAACTCCCGAGTATATATAGAAGTCAGGTGCCGAGCCTAAGAGGAGGAGGACGGCTGGAAGCTCTCTTTACATAGATTTTAGGTAGTTTTAGATTGTATAACATAGTTAGGTTTTGTAATTTCAAGTATTGAAGATCAAATCATGCATTTCATCATCTCCATGTGCTGTTCATCGTCTATGATGAACTAAATCATCCCTAATCTAGGAGGTGGGAGGTAACTTGTATCGAATTTATGTTTTGATTTATATATATATGTCTATTCAATGCTTGTTGATTGTGTTGTTTATCAACCCCTATATTATTTTGCTTTGAACAAATGAATGTAATCGCAAATAATAAAGGCTTAGAGGTGCGGATAACTGCATGACCGAGTGCATATGTCGTACACTGGCTCACCAACACAATAAATTGGACCTATCGAAGCACGAGAGTGATAAGTTAGGACCAGGTTCTTACATGATCTAGGTGACAGATAGATCATAAATCTAGGTGACAGCTAGATTGATAGTTCATGTGCTTAGGATATAGAATGGGTGAATTTTATGGGGGATGGAGGTGAACCAATTGTTCAACGACTATATCTATTTTTAGTGAACGAACCCAAGCCATTGAATGACATTTATATGAATTGAACATAAAGGAGATATAAGTGAAACCCAGAATCCTAGATTTCCACTCACCATAAGATCTTCATATCTGTTATTACTGTCTAATTAGTTAAACATCTATAACTAGTAATTTAGAGTAGAATTAAACATAAAAAACCCCCCCTTAGGTTAATAATTTGCTATCTATATTCGCATTGTTCGTGATCACTTGTCTATGTGGGTTCGACCCTTGCTTCCGAGTCTATTCTATAATAGTCTTGTACACTTGCAAGGAAATAGATAAAATAAAACAATCGATCAACAAGTCTTCAGCTGCTACTGCTGAGTGATGTTGTTCCTGTTGCTCAACTGACTTTACAAGCTCAAGCAAATATTTTTTATCTTTTGGGTCCATTTCATAAATGACTCATTATTATGATTATTTAATGTATCTTTTAATGTAGGTGCAACTAAGGAATAAGCAAAGACATTCATATTATCATTAATAACAAACTGCACGGGGGTTATTACATTATTGAGGACCTGGGTTTGAGATCCTCATTATTAGGGAGCGGATCGGTAGATGACCAATCCGTAAAGCTAGGAGAAGGAAGGGGGATGGTATATCCGAAGCGGTCTACCAGTTCTGCGGGAGTCAAGAGCGGGCCGATCGTAATGTACCAGTTCTGCAGAGGCTTAGCAGTGAGAAGCTCGAACTCAGCAGGGAGCTTGGCATATTTAGTGCCTCCGTCTATCATACCCAGGAAGCTGTCTCCTCCAAACACTTATTTAGAAACTCCTTTATTGATCAGCATATTTTACAACACCTTTATTTATGGCTAATTAGACTAACTTGCCCCTTTTAGACCTCCTTGGTTTGATTTGTTTCAAAAACATTTGTGCCTGCCACTGTAATTACCTCGTTATCAATGAGACCCTGAATTGCCTCTTTGAGTGTATGGCACTTGTCAGTAAGATGACCACTGCTTTGATGATACTCACAATACTGGGCATGATTCCAATAAGCAGGCAATGGTTTGGGTGGTCGGTAATTATCGATGGGCTTTAGTATCCCATGGGCCCACAGTATTTGGAGTATTTCAGATCTTGGGACGGGTAGGTCATCATAATGTCTTGACATTGTTTCTTTTCGGCTTTTTGGCTTGGGTAAGTGGCCAGATGGGGTTTTGGTCAAGCAACTGAGTGGGATTTTCTTTCTTGGATAATACTGTACTGGAATGGGGTTGCCTGGACTTGGGCCCAATAGGGATTCCTTTTCTGGTATACAAACGACTTCCTTTAAAGTCCCTGGGGTTATTTGTTGAGGATAGGCATTTGAGGGATTAAGAGGAGGGTAATTCCTTTGGCTGTAATAGCATGAATTCAAATGAGGGGGATCAGAGCTGATTTCTGGAGAATATGGGTTAGAATCATGGGCGCTTGAAATCATATTACCTTTGGCAAGGAGGTCATCATTTGGTTGGTGGGTAGCTTTCTGGTGGCTTGGAAAAGGATATTTTCTGCGGTATCAGGGGAATTTATTTCAGGAGAATGGGAAGTATCAGGGTCATATTTTGGGATTTTGGTTTTATGGGAAAAATTGGCGAGAGTTTCTGAAAAACCTACCAGGAGATTAATTACCACCTGATTTGTTATTCTTTCTGCATGAGCATCCAGCCTTTCTTAGCCAAGCTTCAAGCCCTGAGGAGGTGCATACACGTGAGTTTCCTTTACGGTTCTCGACTATTCTATTCCGCCTATCGCTAGCCCCTGCCATAGCTTGTTTATCTCTTGCTACCATACTGCTCGGATCTGTACCCTTTGTTTATCGCCTGCTTTTACGATATCCTCGATCGATTTGCACTCGATTCCCGTATCAATCGGCCAGTACTGTCTATGCCTTTCCAAATTCGGGCCAGGTTTCTGGGGAAAATGGGTTTGGTATCAGAAGGCTGGCTGAAGGCTTTTCTGGACTTGGAGTACAGCGTGTCTTTATTAGTATATTTTATTAATTATTATTTTCCCTACGAAATGACCGGATAAGCACCTGCTTAATTTTGACAGTCTCAGGACTTTTCCTGGAACAGTGGATTCTTTCTCCAGAGTATAGGACCAACGTGTTCCACACGCCTTCGACTCCTCGAGATCGGATCGATCCCAAAGCGAAGGGCCTATACTCTTTCCGGGATCCACCATTCGAAATGATCTAGGTCGAGCATTTGAAAATAATAAATCAGTCCCAGTGTATTTTTTTTTGACTTGTGCAAAAAAAATTTTGACTTGCACACATTTTTTTTTTGACTTGCACACATTTTTTTTTACTGGGGCTGACCCACGATTTAAAATGCAAAAATCGGTCGGTCTTTGAAGTGTCCTAAAAATCTATATGCAATCTAACGTTGGCTTATGCAGGGGGTAGGCTGGCTATGGTGTAGGGTAGCAGTTCGGAATATATTTATATGCATGTGCGCGTGTGTGCGGTATCTAAAAAGCAAAAAAAAAAGTTTTTTTTTCTTTTTAGATATAGAAATAGAAAGTAAAAACAGATATAGCATGTCTTGCTGTTATGTATGGATTTTCTCGGCTTTTTAGTTTAAGCGCGAGCAGGCAAGCATACCATCAAGAAATAGAAAGAAAAGCGGGGAATCTATCTATTTTTAGAAAATGGGTCCTAATCCCCAAAATAAAATGACAGAATGAATGCATGTATATATGTACATATGTATATTTTGCAGAATGAAAATAAAGCAGAATAACATAATCTAAGGCTGAAAATGAAAAGATTTTAAAAATAAGGCCCCGGCCCTTTTGTTGTGCTGCCCGGAAATATAAATAAAAACTACATATATATATATATATATATATATATATATATATATATATATATATATTGATTTTTTTTTTGAAAAATACGAATATTTTCAAGTATATCCGTAACAGTGTTTGAAATGAAACGGCTGCAAGATGGAGGATCATATCCACAAATATAGACACGGATGTTAAAGGAACACAATATTAGACTTATTAAATTAATATAACAAGCATACTTTAGCCAGAAACAAAAGAAAAAAAAGTTTTGGTTAATGAGTCTAGCCCTCCATTTTTATTTATTAAAATAAAAACGATCTCCCAGCAGTCGCCACCCGGGTTCCTCGGGATGGGTGCTCCGCGCCCGCGCCCTTGGATAGGGGTGCGGCGTCGGATGCGGTGACATCCATCGCTCCGCTCCACCCTCCCTTGTCTAGGGGAGGACGAGATCAAAAGTGCGGGAGGAGTGCTGTCTGAATAGCGCGTTTGAATGCGCCTCGGTTGCCTTTAGTGGATTTTTGATCCAATATGGGAGCTTTGGAATTTCTATGTCAAGTTATCCCTTTTTTAGGGGATACCAGGATATAGGAATACATCACCTTTCCATTCTCATTCTCCCTTTTTTAGGGGAGAACGTGAAAGTGCAAAGAAAGATGTTGCAGCGCCCCCACTATGGATTTTATGAAAATAGCCTTATGGCCTATTTCAGGTCACTATGAGTGCTTTGGGTTTTCTACGTCAAGTTATCCCTTGTTTAGGGGATACCAGGACATAGGAATACATCACCTTTCCATTCTCATTCTCCCTTTTTTAGGGGAGAACGTGAAAGTGCAAAGAAAGATGTTGCGAGGCCCCACTGGATCCAAAATGTTTTTAGAGTCGCCATCTTTATTTTAATGCAAAAATAAAGCAAAACCAGAAAAAGAACCAGAGATAAAGAAAACGGGTTCCGAGGCTAAGTTACGAGTTGGGAAGGTGCTAGGCACCCAACTCGCCCTTTCGGTCTCAAAACGGTTTTTGGCTAAAGTATGTTTTTTGTTATATTTATTCAACAGATAAATAAAGCATTAACTGCCTACAAATACATCCATTACATCTATATTATTTACGAAATTGCAACAGTCTCTTTTACAAACAATTACAAATATACTTGAAATTTATAACGGCTACATTTAGTATTATTTCCTAACTAAATCCGGGCAGCATAACTGCTTATATATTTACATTGGACCGGATTGGAAATAATACTATTACAAATAAAGACTTTAATGAATAAATAAAGCAAATAATTACAAATCTATTTTTAAAAAACATTTTGCCATAATAACGGCTACATTTAGTATTATTTCTTAATTAAATCCGGGCAGCGCAACTGCTTATATGGCTACATTGGGCCGGACTAGAAATAATATTTTTACAAACAAATGAAAGACTTTTAAAAATAAAAACTTACAGACAGCCTAGGGTGTGCTCGCGCTGTCCCTCGGGGAGAGAGAGTCTTTTTTTTTTTTTTTTTTTGTGTGTTGTGTGAATTTGGGCAGCGTGACTGCTCTGAAAGTTACTTTTCGGCCTCGGGATCGGGGCAGGATAATTGTTTGTTTGTGGTTGTTTGTTGGCTTGAGGTAGGCTGAAATCAGGCAGAATAACGGCTTATTTCTGAATGATTTGGCCTTTTAAATCGGGCAGAGCAACTGCTCTTTCCACGATTTTTGGACCGGGAAAAAAGGGTGGATACCTAGCTGGGGGGCTAAGGTACACTTCTATCGGTTGGTTTTGTGTTTGGCGGAGGTTTGGCAGGGTTTCGAGGCTTTTTGAGGTGATCGCTCACTATCTCACATCGCTCTCTAATTCTCCAGCGTAACGTTAACGCGGAGAAGCTTTACGCAAATTTTCTGTGTCTGAATGAGGAGCCGGGTGCTGCTATTTATAGGAAAAAATAGGGACATCGGAGGAATTAAAATTTCCTCTCTGTGCATCAACCGGGTGTACACCGCGCTAAAGAATTTGTGAATTACGGCAACAAACTTGATGAACAGTGGCAGAGGAGGAAAATTGGGCGCCATGCCCAAACTCATGGGTAGCCACGCCCATTTCCAAAATATGCAATTTTTGAACACTTTAGTCCCTGCAATTCGTCCTTTCGCGCATCCTGCTTTGTCCTTTTGCACTTTTGACCCTGTAACTTGGCATTTGTTAATGTTTTAACAGGTCTTGATATCTTATGTCATGTCACATACCAGGGGTACGAAATTGGGGTGTCTACAATCAGCTGAAATCGTCTTTTCTTTGCTGCTGTTTTCTTTTCGCTCCATTTTCTAGCTTTAGCCGAAAATTTCTTCTTCTGCCACCGCATTTTTCCTTGTTGCATGTACTTAAAAAAAAATTCTTCCTTGTACATGCATTTTTCCTTCTCCTTATTTTTTTTGTTTTTTTGTTTTTTTGTTGTTTTTTTTTATTGTTGTTTTTTTTTTGTTGTTTTTTTGTTTTTTGTTTTTTTTTGTTTGTTTTGTCTTTGCATGCCTGCCACTTTTCTTTATTTGCATGCTTATTACCTCTTTTTTTTTCCTTTTTTTTTCTTTTTTGTTTGTTTTTTTTGTATTTGGTCCGCCTTGAAATACTTCTGATCTGGTAGATTTTTTTTTGTTTGGCACTTTTGAAGCATTCCTAACTTTATTGATGATGCTTATGCATGTCCTATTTATGCCTAAATGATGCAATTAAGTAATGATGCATGCAATTTATTTTTATGATGCATGATTAACTAGTGGTCACTATTTGACCCTACCATGCATGATTTATACTATAAATGCAAATGAGGCTATATGATGCATGCTTATGCTGCAGGGACATAGTAAATGCCATAAAAATATTTATTTTTCTGATTGGTGGCATTTTATTTTCTTTTTAGCGCACCCCTAATGCAGCTTATTGGATAATAAATGCAAATGCTGGATGCATGTACTACTTTATTTAATGCAAATGTGATGCCTAAAAATTATAAGATGTTTATTAACATGATGCATGGGTATTTTCCTATTCTATCATGCATGCAGTAATGCAAAATGTAGTATATATCTTTAAGATGCAAAATATATGCATTTATAATGCTTAGATTGCAAAAACGTTTATTTATATGCAAAACAATACATAATTTTGTTTTTGTTTTTGTTTTTGTTTTTATTTTTTTGTTTTTTGTTTTTTTGTTTTTGTTTTTTTTTTAAACCTGTACAAATATTTCAATGCAATATAATTTATATGATGAAAAATAAATAAACACATGCAGACTCAAGTCGCACGCACAAAGCAAAGCTATATCGACCTAACGGGTAATGACACGTTGTATCCCCAAAATGGACTTTAAAGGAATATACCTTCGGGATCGAACAGGCTTCCCTTTTTTTTATGAGCATATGCGGGGAAAGGAAAAGGCAGTCACTTCCTGTTCTTGGCCATATAATTGTTGCAGGGCTATACTTGGCATAAGGCTATTTTCATAATCTCTGCATTTTCCTTTGAAATCAGACAGGACAACAGTGAATGGTCGGAATCCAAGTCGTCTGGCTGTTTTAGGACAATGGCAACACATATGATGAATAGGGCGAGGATACTTCGGTGCTTCTCATTTTGATGAGACTGAGCCTTTTCTGTGTCTTGGAGAAGAAATATATGGGCTCGGCCGGGCGAACGCCGCAAGCACTGATGGACTGCTCCGGGGCTTAAGCTGCAAATGAAGGATAGTTTTGGGGGAATCAAGGGGGTACAGGCAATAATAGATATGTACATGCAATTAATGTATAACCTAAATTTCCTTAGCAATTATTCCTAAGTTGCACCTTAGGACCTGTAATATTATATTTTAGTGTTTTGTTGCGAGCTTCTGTCGTGGTTTTTCTTTTTCTTTTGTCAGTCAAGCCCCCTTGCATGCTGAAGACTGGAGGTAGGATGCCGAGGTTTCAAAGAGTGCCTTCTCTCTCCTTATTCTCCTGATATATATACTTTTTTTCTTTTTTTTTTATTTTCTCTAACTTTTGCCTAGGCCGCCCTTTCGGGTTTTCAGCCTAGCAAGCCCTTATTTTTCCTTTTTATTTTCATTTGTTTTTTATTTCTTTTATGCCCTAACTTTTGCCTAGACTGCCCTTTCGGGTTTTCAGCCTAGCGGGCTGGAGAGGGAAGCACTTGCCGGATAGGGTGGTTCGAGCATAATACCTTTTAGGCTCATTGAGATTGGAGGGTTGAACAAGGTCTTATCTTTTTCCTGGCTTGTGAGGAGTACGACATCTCCTGACCGGATCTCTTTGACAATATACGGAACATCGTGGAAGAGAAGGGTATCAGCCTTTTGATAAGTAGCCCCAGCATTTTTAGCCCAGACGGCATGGCATGATAGCAGTAGGTCCCCCAAGGGGTGGTAAATGGGGTCTTTTCTTGGTCTCCTGCTGCCTTTGCTTTGACTATAGCCCAGCATGCCGTTGATAAAAAAACTGTTGGGCTTGGGAACAGTCACTATAATGGACAGCCAGATCGGGTATTATTTTTTTTTCTATTCTGCTCTAATTTTTTTTTTTTTTACTCTTCTCTTTTTTTTTTACTCATCTTTTTTTTATTCTTTTTTTTTTTACCCGAATGAAGTTGACGTGCGGCTGTTTCATGCTTTCTTTTTTTTTTCAACTTGTAGTGACCATTCTGTCTTGATGCGATGGAGCTTTTGTCTGATTGGCTGAGCACCCGGACATATGGGAATCCGGTCTTCAACTATGGCTGGATCTGGCCCTAACACATCTTCATAGGACCAGGTAAGCACGTCCACCAATTCTTTGAGGAGATCAGTGGGTGTTATCCTTTTCAGAACCTTGCAGGGAGTTGCCGGTTTTGACTTCTTTTGATTTCCTTGTCCAGCCCCAGATTGATAGTGGATCAGTCTTCAGTTGCCGTTGATGAATGATGTCCCTGGTGCTCTACTGACTTTTCAAGCTCAAGCAAATATATTTTTTTATCTTTTGGGTCCTATTAAATGACTCATTATTATAAATTTTTTAATGCGTCTTTTAATGTAGGTGCAACTAAGAAATAAGCAAAGACGTTTAGATTATTATTAAAAGCACACCGTACAGGGTTAATTACATTATTGAGGACCTGGGGTTTGAGATCCTCAATTTTAGGGAGCGGATTGGTAGATGACCAAATCCGTAAGGCTAAGGAAAGGAATAGGGGTAATATATCCGAAGTAGTCCACCAGATCTGCGGGCGTCAAAAGTGGGCCGGTCGTAGTATACTAGTTCTGTAGAGGTTTATTAGAAGTAGACCCAAACTCAGCAGGGAGCTTCTCGTGATCAGTACCTCTGCCTATTATCATGCCCAGGAAGCTGTCATCAACCTCAATCATGTTGATTTGAGGTAGAGGGTTATTGATTATATTTGGTCTGGGAGTGGGCTTTTCAATAACCTTATCATCTATAAGATCCTGAATAGCATTTTTTAGCAGATAACATTTATCGGTGAGATGACCACTGCAGCGATGATATTCACGATCTTGGGCATGATTCAGTCTGGGCGGGGTCAGTGGCTTATAATTTTCCATAGGCTTTAACACTCCTTGTGCCATTAGCCCCTGCAGGATCACAGACTGGAGGCTTGCAGCTCATCATAATGACGGTTCTGATTTCTAAAATTTCTGTTCGGGCCATTATTCCCTCCGAATGTGTTGATAGACCTGTCCGCTCCATAATACCATGGAACAGTGCCATAATTTTAGGTAGGAAAAGTGGCTGACGCATTTCCTACCATATTGACGGCTGGTGCGGGTGTGGCTGCGGCTGTCTTCTTTTTAGAGTAACGGAAAGAGCTAGGAGGCGTATTGACTTGTAATTGTCCCGTCCGTATATCATCATCAATACGGGCTCCTATCTCTACTATTTCTTTAAAATTGGTGTAGGGGAGATACCGCATGTGTTCCAGGTAAATGGGCTGGAGGTTTTTTGATGAACATTCGGCATGACTCGGCTGGATCGGGTCTGTCGAAGGTCTGGGCCAACTTTCTCTTCCACCTGACTGTGAACTCAGCACATGTTTCTTTTTCCCTCTGGGTGCACGACTCAAGGTCCCTTCTATTTTCAGGACTGGTGTTGTCTTTGTACCTTTCTAGGAACGCTTCAGCTATTTGGTCCCACGTATTCATGGTGCTGCTATCAGACAACATTAGCTATTGTTTGGCAGCCCCTATTAGGGAGAGGTGAAAATTGGAAGCCATAGCCTCAAAGCTAGCTCCCCTTGATTGCATGCCAGTGGAATAAGATTTTAAGTGGGATATAGGGCATCCAGTCCCATCAAATTTTTCTATGTCGGACATTTTGAATTTGAAAGGCAATACTGCCGCAGGTTGTAATGTCAGTGTCCGCGTAGAAAATTCCCCTTTATTGAGAAGTTTAAGTACCATGGCTTTTATATTTTCCACGTCGGCCTCTATTTTGGTGGCTGGGGGAGTTGGTTTTTGGTATATACTGGCTGGATTAGGGAAGGCTGGGTTGATTTCTAGCTGCGGTGTCTGGTAAGGGTTTTGAGCTGGTGGATTTTGGGCTGGATACGGATTTTGGGTAGGTGGATTTTGGATGGTTTCGGCTGGGCGGCCAGGATCATTATAAGGTAAATAAGTGGTAACTTGGCCTGGCGGGTTATAATTTTGTGGGTCCATATTTGGGCTGTTCTGGAGTGGGTTGGTTATAGGAACAGGGAGGTCATTTGGGCTTTGGGGAATTTTGGTGTTTGGAGCAGAATATGAAGGATATGACGGGTAAGGGCTGATGTTTGAGTAGTAGGGACTTGGTGGAGGATTGGGATGTGGGGTAGCGGCCATATTTGGTGGGTTAGTGTTTGGCTGAGGAGTTGGGTTTGGAGGCACGTGGGATGTTGATGCTTCTTGGGGGATTGTAGGGGAAGAGTTCACCTCACCACTGGGTTTTGAACCTTGTATAAGACTTGCTATTTGGCTTAGCAAGCGTTCATGTCGTGCATCCAGATTCTGGTCTAGCCACTGCTGCATTGCCGGAGTCGGAGTATATCCTGGAGCCCCTGAATCTGTACCCATATCGGACTGCTCATATGTTGCCATACTACTTGGATCTGCATTCCTCCGAACCGATTCTACCCTTATCGATCGATCGATACCTCTATTCGATTTACGCACTTACTTTCGTATCAACCGGCCAGTACTATCTCTGCCTTTCCAAATTTGGGCCAGATTTCTGAGGAAAATGGGTTATGGAGGTATCAAGAGGCTGGCTGAAGGCTTTCTGGGTTTGGAGTACAGCGTGCCTTTATTAGTGTATTTTATTATTGTTTGTTTTTGTTCCCTACAATTGACCGGATAAGCACTTGCTTTATTTTGACGGTCTCAGGACTTTTCCTGGAACAGTGGATTCTTTCTCCAGAGTATAGGACCAACGTATTCCACCTGCCTTTCGACTCCCTAGGACTGGACTGGTCCCAGGCGAAGGGCCTATACTCTTTCCAGGATCCACCATTCGAAATGGTCTAGGTCGAGCATCAGAGAATAATAAATCAGCCCCTGCTTATTATCATTTTTTTTTGTTGCGCAGTTATTTTTATCATTCATTTTTTTTCTAAACTTGCGCATTTTTTTAGATATATATATATATATATATATATATATTTTTTTTGCTTTTCTTTTTTTTATTTTATTTTTATATATCTTTTTTTTTTTGCAAAGGCTGACTCACAATTCGGAGATGCAAAAACCGGTCGGTCAATGAAGTGTCCTGAGAATCTATATGCATTCTAACGTTGGCTCATGCAGGGGGTAGGCTGGCCATGGTGTAGGGTAACAGTTCGGAATATAGCTATATGCATGTGCGTGTGTGCGGTATCTAAAAAGCAGTAAAATCTTTATTTATTTACAGATATATAAACAGAAAAATAAAACAGTTATGGCCTGTCTTGCTGTTTGTGTGGATTTTCTCGGCTTTTTAGTTTGAACGCAAGCAAGCAAGCACACCACATTTTAAGAAATAGAAAGAAAAGCGAGGAAACTATTTATCCCTATTAATTACAAATTTTGGTCCTATGTCCCCGAAATAAAATGACATAATGAATGCAAATATGTACAAATGTATAGAATAATAATAAAAAATAACAGAAAGAAATAATAGTACAGAGCCGAGAATAAAGCAATAATGAAAATAAAGCTCCGGCCCCTTTTTTATTGTGGTGCCCGGAATATTATTGCAACATATATATATATATAAATTTTTTTTTTTTTTTTGCTTTTCCGAATTTTTTTTTATTTTCGATTTTTTTTGAATTTTTTTATATAATATTTTTAAATACACCTGTAACAGTTATCGGAACGAAACTGCTGCAAGATGGAGGATCATATCCACAAATATAGATACGGATGTATAGGAACGCAATATTCAAATGCATAAATTAATATAACAAGCATACTTTAGCCAGAAACAAATAAAAATAAAAAAGTTTTATTTTATGAGTCTAGCCCTCCATTTTATTTAAAATAAAACAACTCCCCAGCAGAGTCGCCACTGTGAGGTTCCCGGGGTGTGACCCGCGCCCCGCGCGCCCTTGGATAGAGGTGCGCGTACGTGCGGATGCGGGACATCCACTGCTCTCGTTCCACCCTCCCTTGTTTAGGGGAAGACGAAATCAAAAGTGCGAGAGGAGTGTTGTCTATGTTAGCACGTTTGAATGTGTCTCGGTTGCCTTTAATGGATTTTGTATCCAATATGGGAATTTATGGTTTCCCGCATCAAGTTATCCCCTTTTTAGGGGATACCAGGATATGGGAATGCATTACCCTTTCATTCCCATCTTCCCTTTTTTAGGGGAAAACGGAAAAGTGCAAAAAAGGATATTGCGACGCCCCCACTATGGATTTTATTAAAAATAGCCTTATGGCCCGTTCAGATCACTAGGGGAGCTTTGGGTTTCCCGCATCAAGTTATCTTTTTTAGGGGATACCAGGATATGAGAATACATCACCCTTCCATTCCCATTTCTCCCTTTTTTAAGGGAGAACGGGAAAGTGCAAAGAAGGAATGTTGCGAGGCCCCACTGGATCTGAAAGTTTTAGAGTCGTCATCTTTATTTTAAGGCAAATAAAGCAAAACCAAAGAAAAGAAAAATAAACCAGAGAAAAAGAAAACGAGTTCAGAGGCTAAGTTACGAGTTGGGAAGGTGCTAGGCACCCAACTCGCCCTTTCGGTCTCAAAAATGGTTTTTGGCTGAAGTATGCTTGTTGTTATATTTATTTCGCAAATAAATAAAGTATTAAAAAGACAGGAAATTAAAACAGATACATCCGTGGCTACATTATTTACGGACTTGCAGTCATTTCCTTACAATAATTACAGACATATTTAAGAATATTTGGTCATTATAACGGCTCTTATACATATTATTTCCTAATCTAATCTGGGCAGCACAACGGCTTATAATAACTACATTGTGCCGGATTTTAAATACAAATTTAAATAATAAATGAACTGAAAAGTAAATAAATAAATAAAAACGCCCTTAAAGGCTTTTACCTTTTAGAGCGGGGGTGTGCTCGCTCTATCCTTTAGGGAGAGTGAGTCTTTTTTGTTGTTTGTTGTGTGGTTGTTGTTTTGATTTGGGCAGAGTGACTGCTTATTTCTGAGACTTTGGGCTTGTCAACTCGGACAGAGTGACAGCTTATTTGGGTAGGTTTTGGCCTTTTTGGTTTGGCGGAACCACGGCTTAGTTTTCTAGTTTTTCAGCTCGTTACTCGGGCAGAATAACGACTTACTTTGGGATTTTTGGGTTGGGGAAGTGAGGTGGATACCTAACAACTAGGCTAGGGATCACTTATAACCTATGGGTATTTATTTTGGTGGAGTTTGGACGGGGTTTGGAGACTTTAGGGGCTTCCACTCACCTATCTCGCACCTCTCGTACTAATATTTATCGAAGTAACGGAGAGACAGAACTTCGTTGCGATTCTTGATCGCGGAACTGAGCAACTGAAATGAGGAGGTCGGGGTCTCTATTTATAGTTGAGAAGCAGGACTCGGCTGGAATTCTTTGATTTGTTCAGCCTGCTTCAATGACTTGTACCATGAGCATCAAGAGTTGTACCATTTCCTTTCTGAGAGAGAGCTACAGGAGACTCATGGTGCGGCCAAGGGATCCCTTGGTGCGGCACCAAGGGCCTTTGGTGCGGCACCATGAGCACTATTGAAGTTTGATTTTTTGCACTTTCGCCCCCTACAGTTCACTGTTTCGCGCATCCTGCTTTTCCTTTCGCATTTTTGACTCATGTAACTTGACATTTGCTAAGTTTTAACAGTTCTTGATATTTTATGTCAGTCACGTACCAGGGGTACAAAATTGGGGTGTCTACACCATGTAAAAACGCATTTTTCACATCCATTTGCCAAAGGTTCCAACTTTTGCTAGCTACAATTGCCAATAAGACTCGTACAATTGTAACCTTCGCAACTGGACTAAAAGTTTCTTCATAGTCCAACCCATATTGCTGAGAAAAACCTCTAGCCACCAGCCGAGCTTTGTGTCTCTCTATTGATCCATATGTGCGTCGCTTAATTTTGAAAACTCATTTGCAAGAAATAGGCTGAACATCTTTTGGCTTTGGCGCGATTTCCCATGTCTGATTTTTTTCTAAGGCTACCATTTATTCTTCCATGGCTTTAACCCAAGCTGGATCCTTAAATGCTTCTTCAAATGTCTCCGGTTCTATTACAACATCAACTTCTTCTACTACAGCAGCATTAGCGTATCTAGGATTTTGTTTTCTGACTCTTGTTGATCTTCTAAGTGGGACTAATGCTGCAACTTCCGTGTGTACTCCAGTTTGCCAAGGTCTTGTATTTGCACCTTCTTCATTATTTCCGTCGTCATCAACATGTACATCTTCACCTAAAGGCAGCTGCACTAGAGTAGATTTTAGCTCATCCTTGAAGAATTATGAACCTGGTAATACCTCTTTCTCGGGAGACCACCACGATGACGCCTCTTCGAACACTACATTCCGAGATATGTAACATTTTCCATTCGTAGGTTCACAACATTTCCAGCCCTTTTTTTGACTGTCATAACCCACAAAAATACACCTAATGGCTTTTTTGTCAATCTTGCTATGTAAACTATCAGGAATAAACACATAGCACACACATCCGAAAACACGAAAATAACTAACTGCATGTTTTAAATTCCATAACTTTTCAAAAGGTGAAAGAAAATTTAACCTTTGTTGAGGAAGCCTATTTATCACATAGGCTGTAGTCTTCATTTCCACTGCCCAAAACCGTCCAGGAACGTTCTTTGCATGAAGCATACTCCGACATATTTCTGACAAGTGTCAGTTCTTTCTCTCTGCTACGCCATTTTGTTGCGGAGTATAGGGACATGTGAACTGATGGCAGATTTGGCATTCTCGGAGAAAACTTAAAAACTCCTCTGAAGTATACTCTCCCCCATTGTCAATATGTAAGCACTGAATCTGCTTGCCAAGTTCAGCTTGTACACTCTCTTTAAATTATTTGAGCTTAGAAAAAGTTTCAGACTTTTCCACCATAAAATAAACCCACGAATACCTGGAAAAATCATCAATGAAAGTTACCATATACCTCATCCCACCAACGGAAGCTTGCTTGACTGGTCCAAATACATCGGAGTGAATTAACTCTAACGGTTCCCTTGCTTTGAATTTTGACTCTTCATAAGGCAACTGGTGTGCTTTCCCATACTGACATCCTTCACATACTACATAGGTTTTAACTTCTAGTTGAGGAATCCCCTTCAACATCGACTTTTTCACCATCATGCTTAGCTTAGAATAGCTAACATGACCAAGTCGCATGTGCTATAAGTCTCATGTTTCAACCTTTCTCGTTCTGTCAACATACGCTGCTTGTGCAGACATCACATAGACAGACTCCAACTTCCGTCCCTCCACTATTGGCTCCCCCAAAGCCTCAAGATTGCGATATACCTTCACATCTTTTGGACCAAACAAAACATAATGGCCTGAAGATGTAAATTGTGATATTGATAGAAGGTTCTTCTTCATACCTAGAACATGGTACACATTTTCAAGCGCGACATCATTTGCACTGTTTTGAGGAGAGACTACCATATTACCAACATGAGCTATTGGCAACTTCGAGTTATTCGCTGTCACCACCACTCGACTCCCTTTGTATTCGACCACATTCTACAGCTTGTCTTTGTCACCAGTCATATGATTTGAACATCCTGAATCGATGATCCAATCCTTCCCGTAATCAATTTGTTCAGTCATCGCTGTGAGAGCCACTTCCTCCGCTACGAAAAATGCTTCATTGTTCCATTCATCTTCAGTTTTGGAGGCAGCACCAATACTCTTCATTGACCCCAGCTCTTCTGCAATGTACAATGCTTCAGCATCCCACTCATCTTCACTCTTGGAGGCAGCTACGTTACTCTCCACATTCCTCTTTGACCAGCAATCCTTTGCCTTATGGCCATCCATTCCGCACTTATAGCACGTCCCTTGAAACCTTTTCTCACAACAAAATTTCGCTATGTGACCATCCTTCCCACAATTATAACACTGTTTCTCAGCTTTAATGTTGCCATGATTCTTAGAATCATTGTTTTTCGAACCATGATTCTTTGAACCTGAACCTCCTCCAGAATAGTTGTTACTTCCTATAGATCCGGTTCCGCTAGAAGAATCTTGCTTAGAATTTGTACTGCCTTTGCTAACAAAGAGTGCTTCCTCTTCACTCTTCAGTGAAACTTCACCCATTTGTTTTGCCAATGCTTCCTGTCCAGTAAGCAAATTCTCAAATTGAACAAGTGAAGGTTCAGTTGGCCATCCCTAAACTGCAGCAACAAAACTCCTATACTCCGGTCTCAAACCATGAATAATTATCCTCTTCATCCTGGTTTCAGCAATCGTAGCTTCTGGATCTAACTCATGCAGCTCACGACATAGTGACTTCACTTTGTGGAAATACTGAGCAATTGTCATGTCGCGTTGTGTTATCAACAACAATTTGCTCTCTAAAAGCTGAAGTCTGGTGTCATTCTTCTTCGAAAAAAGTGTGGCTAGCGTATCCCAGGCCTCTTGAGGGGTTTCGTCCTTCAGATATGCTCTAGCACCTCATCTTCAATCGTCGTCTTTAAAGCAAACATCGCCTTGCCTGCTTTAATTTTCCACTTTCGCACTGCACCATTTGCATCCTCCTCTGGCTGCTTCACTTCACTACCACATACAACCTCCCACAAATCTTGGCCCTGCATGTAAGATTTCATGCAAGTCGACCATGAGTTGTAGTTTTGGTTGTTGAGCTTTCTAATTCCGTCGATGACCTGTAAATCACTCATCTTATAACCTTGCTCTGATACCAAATGTTGAATCAGAGAGCACAACAATAATGTTTAACGGAGGATAAAACTAGACTTCACTGCATAAAAACAAAGAAGAAGTAAATGAGATACACTAAACTTGTTTATTCAAATGCATCAAGAAAGCCTTAAATAGACATACCGACAAGCACTCTCCTAATATTCAAGATACCACTAAACCATTAACATTACTCGCCTAAAGACTAGGTAAACAAATAATACCAACAAAACAAATCAAATAAAACAATAACAACCTGACCACTTAGCTAGTAAATAGGAATAATAAACTTAGCTAATTATTCATCAAATAGACTTAGTCAATTAACTGTTGCACAGCTGGTGTCGTTGTTTAACAGATCCTTCTCTTACAAAAGCCTTACAGTCAACTTATATATCTCATGAACTCATATCAGTGATCAAACACAAACTGACGAAAATATATTTTGTTGAATTCTCTACAAGATATACTTACCCATATGATCAAAGCGTCGATCTTCACGTGGCTCCTGCCATAAAATACCTTATGATCACAAATCTTCAAGCTTTTCAAAAAGACAAAAGCCTTCCCAATGTCTTCCTAATGCAATCTTTCTAAAGCAGCTGCGAATCCTGGACCTATCAAACACACTCTTGATGAAAGTATTTACTCAACCACCATAAGAAAAATCCAATGGTTGAATAAATGTATCGACCTCAATATCTAGCCCTTCTATAAATACCTACTGCTACCATTAGATTCAAGTGTGGAGAGCAAGTGTCATAGCCCGACCCGGACTCCAATGCGGAATCCAAGGTCGTGTCAAGACAAGCTAAAGATCTGACAAGCACCCGCTAAGCGTAGTGGTGCGAGTCAAGAGTTGAACCAACAAACTCTAAACAGGAATGTAAAGCCATAATGGCAAAACCGAATAACCAAGAAACTAAAATCTGCGGAAGCGAATCATAAGTGGGACCAAAGCCTATAATTATAAACTAAGGAATACAAGGCCGAGAGACGACTATCTCTCGACAAATCTATTTACTCGCGTGACGCAACATTGCGCACGCATAACAAACCATCGGCAACCTAAGGCCGGCGAATCAACAGAATACCAACCTGATAAACAACCACTCAACGGCTACAACATGCCGGATGGACAAATCAACTAAACGATTAAGATATTTAAATTCTAACAACTAAACCCAAGTCTCACGACTATCGTCGTCGGAGATGACAATATCAACAATACTAGAATGAGTGAGCTAAAGCATGCTCGGAATAATAAGAGGGAACAACTCATAAGAGATACAACAGCTCGACCAACAAGTCGGCTACCCAAAATAATACTATAACAAAATACTAACATAATCTACCCAAGTAAAGTCTACTTAACTTTACATTCGTGTCTCACAAATACATAACAACAATAATAATAATAAATCCAAGCTTAAAGCCCGGAAGACCACCTTCTAGGAATCACTATCCGAAGCCGCCACGCTGCATTCTAACGGGATCACTGCAAAAACTAAGGAAAACAACACACGAAATGAGTCATAATGACCCAGTAAGTTACTAAATGCAATTGTATGGCATAGCATGGCGTGGCAGGGCATAATGCACAAACATGTATAAAATCATGGTATCTAAATAGCATACCAATAATAAACTTGCATCAAGTCATCATGTAACATAAACTTCATAAATCACATAGCACGTTATCTTTCAAATAAGTGCTTATACATAAGCACGTAAAATCAGGACCTGGGCCTAGCCCTTCAAATGATCATAAACTGGGTTTCATTCCTCAAATGATCATTACTCACCAGTTTTCCCTAATGAGTACCGCGTTACATTCATCCAACCCTGGGATGAGAAATGGGAGCTCAATATCAGGCTAGGAGCCGCTAATACGAGACCACATCCCACTATTGGCCACATAGTGAGGATAAAGGGTACCAATGCGGCGATTCGTAGCGAATGTTTCCAAAGGCTATGAATCGTCCCATTGCCGACAAAATGACCAAGACGCCAGCTGGACTCAAAATCAAGATGCTCAAGTAGATATTTACTTGTATAAACCAATAAGGACCAAGTCCATCAAAAAGAACTTATCAATTCAAGTAGGTCATAATGCTCTACAAAACCCAATAAACAATGCACATAATTGCATACACTTAACATGTTCAACTAACTTGTAAGTTTAGTTCAAAAACCACATATTGAGGTATTCAAAATCCTCAAGTCGCCACCAATTCAAGAATAGCTTATAGCTCAATAAATCACAACGTGAGGTCTACTATAGTCCCCTACTCAAGATTAAATCAAAGACTATAATTTAGTCTAAGAACAACCACAACAAGGCTTAGCATTTGGTTTCACTCAAAAGCACACCGGACTCAACCATAGTCCCAATTGTCATAATCAATCGACTTCTCAAACCAATCTCGAGGGTACCAAAACTAACTCGTAGTCAAAACCCCGGAAGTGCTATCATGTGCACGCGACCAAATTCCCTAAGAGGGAACTCATTCAAATAATCATTTCTTAAGGACATACGAGATCATAGGTTGGTCTCTAATGCTCCGTGCTCTACGAGCACGCTCTAAATAAATCCCAGATAAGCTTATATATCATGGGTGTCACAAATGGGACACAATTCGAGATGCTCGGGTACTCACAATCAAAACCAACCAAACCCGAACATCGTAGGATTTCAACATAAGGCTCACTAACGTCTTATTGAACCTAAAATGACTCCATTGAGTCTAAATATCACATTTCATTAATACACATTTCATACAACCCAAGATTAGCACATCATTCAAGTTTATAGAATTTATCCCAAAAATAATCCTGGCTTATTTCCCAAGCCTAAAATCCAAGAATTCATCATAGACATAGTCAACGAAACCCAAATGACGTAGGACTTCAACCCGAGTTCGTTAGCACAATATCGAACCTATTACGACTCTGTAGAGTCTACATACTAAGTTTCATTCTCAAACCTTTCATCCATATCAACATTAACACACGCTTCAAATAACAACAATTTCTCCAATAAGTTGGGGGTTGATTCTCAAGCCTAAAATTCAAAACAAAACCCAACATAGATCACAACCCATTTCATAAACCATATAATTTCAATTAAGTGATCATTCTCATAATATATAGAGAGTTCACAAATCCAAAGCCCCAATCAAAGGCATACTTTCATAATAAACCCAAATATAATGTAAACATGATTTCTAGCATGCTCCCAATCCTAGAAACACAATATGAAGGATAATCATTCACATCAACAACCATAGAAGTCA
Organism: Codonopsis lanceolata; assembly: GCA_013146195.2. Taxonomy (NCBI): domain Eukaryota; kingdom Viridiplantae; phylum Streptophyta; class Magnoliopsida; order Asterales; family Campanulaceae; genus Codonopsis; species Codonopsis lanceolata. Next base: position 36,905,659 of record CM028379.1, on the reverse strand, counting down.
TCTACAAATGCTCCTAACATGTTCATACTTCCAAAAATCCCCAAAATTGGGCAAACATAGCATATCAAGTGTTCATTGCCCACAAATAGCATATAAGTTGTTTTCCTTAGGGCCAATGAACCAAAATCAAAAGAAAGTAACTTACCTAGCTTGAGTGAAAACTCAAGAGAACACAAACCGATCGGTGAAGTTGTTCTACTCGCCGAGGGCTTCAAGATTCAAGTTTGAAGGCAATCGGGTGGGTAGATCGTCTTGGATCGAAGAGAGAAGGAAGCTAGGGCTTGAATCTCCCTTGGACTCTCTCTCTCTATAATACATATGTGGAGGAGGAAGAATGAAGAGGAATGGCTGAAAATGGTGAAGGGTTAGGCTATTTATACTTCCACAACAATAAGGGCACAAAAGACTTTTTCCCAAGTACAATTAGTAGAGATTAGGATTAATCAATCACTAATCTAACCTTAATTAACTTCCAACTAATGTTAGGACATGATTTGGGTTAAGTATGGGAGGTTAGGAAGGGTTTAGAGGGGGTTTAATGAGGGTAGAATAGGTATAATTCGTCCAAACTCAAAACAGGGCAAAAATCCCGTAAGAGACATTTTTATGTTGAGGCGGGCGCCTGGGACTCTGACCCATCTCCAAATTTGCAAATTTGCTCCCAGAAGTTGAGGCGGGCGCCTCACATTATTGAGGCGGCGCCTGAAGCCGACGGCTGACAGTCAATCTTGTAAAATCGACCATAAATCGCTCACAACTCCAAATGAGGTGATTTTTGATTTTATGAAACTAGACTCATTGAATTATATTTTAGGATTTTAAATTACTCCATTTGGACTTATATACATCAATATATGGTTACAACAAAATCAAGTACAGAAGTTGTTTTTCTGAAAACTGAATTCTGGCACAGCCGTAAGTCAAGACCTAATTGAGGTACTTAGACACCTTGGAAAATTACCAAATTTTACAGAGAGTATCCTAACGTATGAAGGTAAAACATACTAAATTTTTAGAAAATTCTATTCAGTGGATTAGTACCAGAATTTTCCCGAAGTTTGCCCAAAACATGACTGGCCTGAAGGAAATCGCTAAGGGCAAAACAAAGCAAGAGGGTTTATAAACTTCCAAATCATCGATAGACTTAGGGAATACCTCCAACTTGAAGTCTAATACATCTAAACATGTTGATAAACCATCTTATAGAGGTCTAGGACCCAAACCGAGGTCACGAACACAAAACGCAAGCAAACCCTCAATCGCTCCGCATTCCGACTATCGCCGAGTCACGACTTGTGACTTTAGCAAGTCAACGACTATATGGAGTCTCTTAATAATGTTTTGGTCTTAATATGGTCTCTCAAACATATCTAGACCCTCTCGCAAACCAACATACCGTCGACAAAGGAAGAAGTGCAAGTATAGCACGCAAACCGAGATAACGAAGGAGCGGGGTGTCACAGCAAGAGGCAGGAAATATAATTGAGTCAATAGAGCCGTAGAGAAACAAGTGAAGAAACGAGCTGCTACTTACTTCCACATCAGTCTCCGACTAATCACTTCTTAGCAGGGCCGGCCCAAGGCAAGGGCAAGCTGGGCACCAGCCCAGGGCCCAAGGATATTAGGGGCCTACATTTTCTTAGGTATTAATAGTAGTAGTATATAATTTACATTGAGTTTACTGAGGAGGCCCAAACCTTGTCCAAAGAACAGCCCAAATCCCAAATTCCCAATTCAGCAAAACCGCAAAAGACACGCACAATTCGAAAAAAATTAAAACAAATTACTGAATTAGTGAATTAGGTCAAAAAAAATCAAAAATCAAAAATCAAAATACCAATTGCAAATCGCAATTCTCACGAGTCACAAACGCACACCGCACACCGCACGCATCGCACCGCACCGCACACCGTGAATCAAAATCGTGATCGACGTGATGATGGTTGCATCGAGAGGTTGATTTCGATTATCGACTTTCCGATTTCCCTTGCCCGATTCGCTAGTTCCTCCTGGTATGTTTCCCACTTACCCGAAATCTGAAGATGTTTCATTGTTTGTTTTGAATCTTTCATTCTTTTGATTTCTAATTTGAGTAATTTATAAAGATGTTCTCATCGGTCAACATCTCATGTAATGAACTAATGATGTAAATATTATTATATTAAATATATAATAAAATATGTAAATTGTAAAACGTAAATTTGTAGTGTAGTGTAGTCAACTAGTCATGTAAGATGTAACTCATGTTATGATGTTCTAATTTTCTATTAACTTCTGAGTTCTGATGGTCACAGACTCCGGTTGATTGTTCAATTTCAAATTTTCAATGTTCTGTACTTCTGTGTTCATATGATAAATCATAAACTCATAGCCTCATAAAGTCATAAAGACATAAATCATAAATTAATGTATCGAGTGATTTGAGTCTATTGACATATTATTCATTGTTTCATTCATTTGTTCTTCACATAATCACATATAACATATTGTTCATTTTTAAATATTTTTTAATAATTAATATTTGGGTTAATATTTGTTCGATTCTGTCATTCTTATATTAATTTTGGTTATTAAATAAGGGCCCTTTCTTGCGGTTCGCCCTGGGCCAATTAAATGATAGGAACGGCCCTGCTTCTTAGCTTATATCTCTCAACTTCTCAAAAGACTAAAAAAATGTATTCTTCATTGTTGATGGAGAAGAAAATAATAAATGAGTGCACACAGAAGGCCAAGCTGATAGTGTCAGTCTTTGAGTCTAAGTCTTTACTCCAAGTCATATGCACACCATCAAACTTACTAACTCTTGTAATGTGTGTTTTATGCAAGACTACGCATCCGCATATGAGTTGTGATATACCTAAAAGTTGTGTTCAATCTTACACTACTTATAATATTCACACTCATAGTTAGAAGAAGAGTTATTCATGTTGAACCTTCTTCTACTACCCCACTTCTACGAGATATGGTAGATCACCACTACTGAGATGGTGAACTCTTGTTTTCCTCTCAATTTGTCTATCTTCCCCGTTTGTAATTGTTATTATATGCACTCGCCAATATGACGTGTTAAGTGTCTCAGTTGTAATAGGTTGTAAGTCGGTCTATGTAATTTATGAACATGTTACTTGATCTACCATAAGGCCTAGAGCTGTCAAAATTGAGCCTGGCTCATTGACCCGGTCCAGCCCACCCTATTTTTCAAGAGTCTGGATCTCAATTTAGAAGGCCCAAAAAAAGGTGGGTCTCTTTGGCCCGGTCCACTAAGCCCGTGGACCGCGTTTGGCCAGACCTTAAAAGGCCCGAAAAGCCCGGCCCTGACCGATCATAAAGTTAAACACTTAAACTTAATTACAAAATTTAAAACTAAAAAATAAATCTAAAAAGAAAAAACTATAAGATATTCATTCAGACTACTTTTTTTTTTGTTAGATAAATTTATGACACAGTATGATCTATTTTCAAATCATTGTTCTCTTTTTGGTTGAAACTCATATTCTAAATTGATGGAAGTGACACTTACAAAGAGGAAATTATGTTGATCTTCCAAGTTCCAATCTAGTTTAGTATGGTTGTGGTTAGTAATTTTATCGTAACTGATCTATTTAATTGAGTATCTCTATCTGATATTAGCTAATAAAAAGTCTCAATAGTATAAACTTGATAAAATAAAATAAAATATAAATGCTAGATTGTGTTGGACGAATCAAAAAATAAACATTTGCTAGTATGATTTTGCAAACTAGAACCCGAAATTTTTTGTCTATCCTCAAAAAACACATATTTAAAAATTGAGGACGGTATGATGGACTTCAATTTGGTTATAACTTTTTTGAAAAAAAATACCATTCAAGTAGCACATGTATTTTTTTCTTTGGTCTGTAACATTATAGTTTTTCTAGTTTCTGTTTCGTTTAATTGTTGAAGTTACTACCTTTATTTATATTTGCTTTGGTTGTACTTTTGCTTTGTAATTGTCTAAATTAGACTAGTAAGTATGTGTGTTTTAAACTTTTGATATGTTATATAACTTTTTATTAGCTAATTTGTGAGTTTTTTTATAAAAAAAATAGTTATTTTTTTTCCCATAGGACCAAAGTGCGCATGAGCTGGGCTTGAGTTCTATGAGGCCCAATATTATTTCGATCTGATGGGCTTGGGCCGGGCCCGTCGTTTGACAGCTCTGATAAGGCCTGCCTGAATTCAATTTAAAAAAAGGAGTATCCAATACTTTGATTGATGTTTACATTCATGAGTAGCTAAAATCTATCATGACTTTTGTTGTATCATATTGCTTCATGTGTCTAATTGCACTCACCCATTTACTATTTACCAAACTGATCACATTTACCTTTTTACTTGGTTTATTTCAATGCAAACAAAAACTTAAGCAAATCGATCTTAGCATCAGTTCACATATCAATTTTCTGACTCCATAGAGCATCCCCATTGTCTTTTTAAAAAAATTCTTAGACAACTTCCTATGAAGAAGTTGCTCAAAATCCTCCATTGTATATATTCTTCGATGCCAAATAAGAGAGAGAGGGAAAATTAATTCTCCAAATAAGAACCTGCAAGAGCATTGGGAAAGGTGAGAAAATGAGAGAAGGGAGGGGGGGCCGGGTGGTTTACAGTGAGAGAGGAAGTGGGCTGTCAGTGAGGTGTGTGAGGTGGGGGTGTGTGTGAAGGGTTTTGTTTTTTTAGATGGTGTTAAATTTAATATTTTTTGTGTAAGAAGTTGTGTAAGAATAGTATATAATTGGAAGATTTATTCTTAAGTGTGTGAGAAGAAAAAAAATATATAGATGACAGTGGGACCCAGTTAAGAAGTTATATATTGAGGATGCTCTCAGTTCATATCTTTTTTTTTTTTTTTTTTTTGACTCCATCAGTCTCCCGAGTCTTCCTTCACACTGAACCATTTGTTTTCCATTGCTCATACTCATTCATTCAATATTTAATCGCTAAGTTCAAATGGCAATATCAAACTTAGTGATTTCAAAAGATTTTGTTTAAGGTTAAGTATAAGCTATTCACCCCCTTAGAGCATCACCATTGTTGAAAAATACACAATTCTTAACTACATTCTTCTTAAGAATGCATTTTTCAACAATGGTACAAATATTCTTATACCTCCATGTAGGAGAGAGAAAAAAAAACTTCTCAAATAAGAAGTTTACTATTTATCTTGGTAAGAGCATGTACAACAATGTCTCTAATTAGATCCCCGTATACTACCCAACTTATTAAAAATGAATATAAAAATTCATTTGATACTCATAAACTACTCAAACAAAAAACTCATACAACAGCTTGGCACAAACCCCAATAATTTCACATACCCCACCATTATCTCCAACAATTTTACATACCTCATCATCTTTATCTCAATTAATTTTATATCTTCTTTCAATATATATTAACAAATTAATTTGATATTGCATAAATTATTAAATTGGAAATTATATTAATATCCATTATTAAATATTAGTTAATTATTATAATTCGAATATTATTTATTATAATTCAATATTAATTATAATATAATATTGTAATATTCGAATATTAATTATAATATATTCGAATATTATTTATTATAATTCGATATATTAAAAAAATAATTTGACGAGTTAAATTAATATTGTTAACTACTTACCTGTAATTTGAATCTTGTTTATTTATGATATAAAAATAAATACAATAATTTGAAATATAACGATTGAAATGGAAATTCCTACAAACAATAATACAACAACTATAATAAAATAAAATTATGGAAATACAACGACAAACAAACCACAATATCCATACACCCAAAAATACAATAATAATAAAATCAATGATTATTGAAACACCAACGTACTAATTGTCAAAAAGTCTCCATATATTTTCAATCAAATCATGAAGCAGGCGTCGATGTGATTCTTTATCTCGAACGAGACACCTTTTTCTAAGATATCTTTCGTGCTCTGGAATACGCTCGTTAAAATATTGTCATGCCAAGCTACCATCAGTAATGTCAGTCTGATCATAGTCGAAAACATTTGGCACACGGTTGTAGGTATCTCATTCATCTTTGACAATCATATTATGTAATATGATACAAGCTTTCATAATTTTTCCCAACATAGATGTCTCCCACATAAGTGATGGGGCTCGTATGATTGCAAATCGTGCCTGCAGTACCCCAAATGCACGCTCAACATCCTTCCTCGCCGCCTGTCACGACCCGATCCTGATTCCAATACGAAATCTCAAGGTCGTGCCGCTGAAACTAACATAAGAAGAGGACAAGCACTTTTAAATAGTAGTGTGAGTCGAACAGTTGAGCTAACAAGCTCTAAACATGAACATAAAGTCGTACTAAAATACGGGATTTCAAAAATCGAATTAGCAGAAGCAATAAGGAAAAGAAGTCCCGAGCTATGAAGCTCGAAACCAAAGCCAAAGAAACCAAGAGAGACAGTATCTCTCAAAGGGGGAAAAACAAAACTTGCATGCTGCAACATTGCAGACGCTGAACAAACCATCGGCACTCCAGGCCGGCGTTTCAACAAAGAACCAACCTGATAACAATTACCCACGGCTAAAGCATACCGGGGGTTTACCAACAACTATAACAATTTAGAATAAAGAAAAGCCCCAAAGCTACTGCATGCCCGGGAGACAACTGAAATAAATACTAAAACCACGAACAAGGCATGACACAACACGTCGACCCAAGAAAGAATCAATACAAATACCCAAGTATTTACCCGACCATAAAGTCTAGATAACTTTACAAAATCGATTTCACAAGAATGGTAAAGTACAATATACATATGACGATGCTAAAAGGAACAAAACTCCACAAGCTGCTACTCGGGGAAGTCGGCTGCTATAAACATGAATCACACAATCTAATCTTGATCTATCGATCAGCTGCGCTCTACTACAGCCACGATCTACTCAACCTCAACGCGGCTACCAATTTACTGCAACTAGAAAACAAAGTACGGAATGAGTCATAATGACCCAATACGCTACTACAAGAGATATGTAACATATAATTATGTAACATAAAAGAAATCATAGTGTCATTTTACAGATGACAGAAAACCCGTGAAGAGGCATCGTATCATTTAGATACTCTACGTGATAACTATTTCTTCTTACTTACTAAACCGTCCAAATGAACCAGGTCGTAATTCCCTATTTAAACACAAATCAAATGAATTAGAAGGTAGTTCCCATAAAACATCATATGCAAGTATATATAGTTGTATATATACTAATCAAGCTATTCATAGAATCATCACGTGTAAGGGTGCATATTAATATATATACACCTATATAAGTGTGTATATCTCTATATATACATATCAAATCTCTCATATATTCATCATGTATAAGTATGCATATCTATATATATATATATATATATACACATCAAGTCTTTCATATAACATCAGTCAATACAAACATGGTCAATAAGATCTCATGTTCAACTAACACTTTGTTATCACATAAGTGCACATAGTAAGCCACATAAAGGATAGAGAAGGTACCGAATCAATGTCGTTGTGTCGCTCCTGCAATCACAACTGTTAACCATATCGTGCCAGTGACACCCGTGATCGGGTATCAAAGTACCGAGCTCTCTTCTCGGGTCCGAGCTCTCTACTCGGGAAAAATAGCACTCATCAATGCACTCTTTTAGTTACGACAAAGGGGGCTACTTCCCCACTGTAGCAAGCAGTTGAGGGATGTGTGAACCGAATCCGATACGGCGATACATTGCAACCACGAATCCCATAATTCGTGAAGACAATGCATCGTCCCACCATCAACGTAAAAACTCAAGTAATGCCAGCTGGACTTATATGCAATGCACAAGTAGATGTTTACTTGCAAATTCTCAAGTAGATATACAGATCTACTAAACTCATACGATTATGCATATTGTTACAATAATCACAAAACCACAATAGGAGCTCATTTGAGTCTCTAAATCAGAAGTGTCAAGTTGTCCACTCAATTCAGTCCAAGTTCCAAAAGCTAGTAATCTAGTCAAATGGAATATAGTTATCATAGGATCTCACCACGATCCTCGTAAGGTTCAATTGTTCCTTAACTCGACTCCGTTGAGTCCTTACTATAGTTTCATTCAAATATGGTATAAATGCTATATGCATTTCTAGCCCTTCTATGTTCTTGTTGAAGGCATAACTAGGTTCTCGTTCCATTTAGGAACCTAGTTCACGTATCAATAAGTCAAGTAGAAGATAGAAGCCTAAGTTGATTAATATCAAATCAAGCCCTAATTCAATTCAAGTTCATAATCCCACCTATTAGTGAAATCTACATTTCAATGCAAATTAACAACCCAATAATAGAACATGCATGAAGACAAAAAAACACTATATGCTTTATAAGGCATATTCATCAAGTATGGAGAATCAATCCTTAACAAGTATCACAATTATGCTTTCATAAGTCATAATATCTAATAAGCATAGATGTTTATTTCTAGCATAAATCCAAGTTAAGTTCTTACCTTAACAAATACTAAATCACATATTGTCCAAGACTATTGTGTTAGTCTAGGGTCATTAAATAATTTAGATTATGAATAATAAAAGCATCCTAGAATAATAATCCATCCGATTGTCCAAAATCCGTAGTAGTCCATGAATTAAACAAAACTATTCTTAACAAGTTCAAATATTACGAATCACTCTGCACAACAATCTTGCTAATTGCATGAAAATTCCTCTCAACTCCAAATGTACTAAATCTTACTTATTCAGAAAGTAGGCTATTTAAACTATAACTTAGCCTTTTAAATCACCTCATTCGGACTTGTATTCATCAATCTATGATCATATCAAGATCAAGCTAATAATTTGTTTTTCTGTTATGATTGTTCTGTCCAGTCAACTTATAAATTCGACCATTAATTCCTCAAAACTCCAAATTTCATGAATTTTATATATTCAGAAACTAGACTCTTGGAAATATAATTTAGAACTTTAAATTACTCTATTTTGACTTGTATTCATCAAGATACAGTCACCTCAAGTCATGTTAAAAATCTAGTTTTCTGTTATGACTTATTCAGCATGACTATCGTACAAAATTCACCAAAAATTCCCCATTGATCCAAATGACACATATTTTACATTTCCAGAAACTAGACTCTTTTATCTAGAGTTTATAATTTTAAAATACTCCAATTGGACTGGTATTCATCAATTCATGGTCCTTTCAAGTTCATGACATAAATCTGATTCTCTACTATGACTTACACTGAGTGTCTACCATAGAAAATTCACCAAATATTCCTCATAAATCCAAATATCATAAATATTACATTTCCAGAAACTAGACTCTCCAAAATACAACTTAGAATTTTAAACTACTCAATTAAGACATGTATTTATCGAAATATGGTCACCTTAATATCACGTTAACAGATTGACTTTCTGGTAACAGCTTACTGGAACAGCCACGATTTGTGACTGATGAAAAATACTTCCTTAACTCCAAAATTTATGAAAATTTACAGAGAGTTACCTAACATGTATAGGTATAACATACTACATTTTTAGAAAATTCCCTTTAGTAGATTAGTACCAGTAACTTCCCAAAATTTGCCCAAAACAAAGACTTAATTTGTATTGTTTGTTTTCCAACAAGTTCATGAACAACAATGATTCCAAATCAAAGCCTAAACATATTTCAAACTAAACTCAAGACCAAAATCATCAAGTCAAGATCCATGGAAAAATTTCCAGATTTCATAGAAGCATCAAAACATTTTATAAACTTGATAAAACTCTTCTTTAGCATGATCTAAGCAAGTTTAATTAATGAAGACTAGCATGACAAACAATGTAGTCTACAAAATTCTAAGAATTAGTAACGTACCTTCAGTCTAGATCAAAAGAATGGATGATAAAACAAACCAAGGATTAGTATTCTCCTCGTCGATAGCTACAATTGGGTGGTCTCGAATCCAAAATCGGGTGGCCGGATCTTCGGGAAATCAAGAAATACACACTAATCTCACCAAGAATCTCCCACACTTGAGTTCTCCAACCATGGCTGACTATGAGGAGTGGTAGGAGGTGTAAGGAGTGGAAGAAATCAGATATTCCAAGTCACAAAGGTTAGGGAGTAAGTGGAAAACAAGTGTCAAGCCCTTATAGATCAATTTTTAAGTGAGATTAAGTCCCTAATTGAGGACTTAGCGCTAAAATTTCTACTTAGGCTTAATCCACTCTAATTAAGGTCTATGGTCAGGTTTAGTGAAATTCATTAAGGGTCTCCAAGTAAATCTAATAAACAAGGCAAACCTCAAATTTCTGGAAATACCGAGAATAAATGATTCAGTCAACTTTGAAAATGTGCATGTACTGAAATACAAATCCAAAAATTACGCAAGAGGTATGGTTAGAAATATCTTGAAGTCTAGTTTTTAACGCATCAAACGGATCTCAATTCTGAGTTGTCTATAGAAAACTACAGTCAAATTACTACAGCCCTATCATGGTTGAGGCGAATACACAAGTCACACCGAAAATGAAAGACAAGCGTGTTCAAACTTAAACACGACCAAACCAAAATAATACCAAGTTAATCCCTAAGGTTCCCCTAGTCATCCAGGGCCAAACCTATGATCAAAATAATACTAACCGAGTAATACGACAACACGGTAACTAAAATCGCGAATCGGAGAACCACACTTACGACGACAACTACTATGAACACTGTGGCCATGTGTAAACTTGTAAACATGGTTATTATGAATGTAAATGCATCTGATCGAGCAAGTACACCAGGATCTAGTATCTCTCAAAGGTCGCGAGCAAGAACGAAGTACGTAAACGTTCTACCGAGTCAAGTACTTAAGGATTCGGAGTCTCACACCGCCTCTTGATATTGAGCAAAAAGCTTATGTTTTTCACTTTGCGAGTGACGAATAGATTGGATGAATGTAGCCCATGGATGATATATACCATCGGTTAAATAGTAACCCAAGTTATACGGATTACCATTAACAGTAAAGGCTACTGCTGGGGCTACGCCATTATAAATATCGTTAAAAACTGGGGATCGATCATGGACATTTATATCATTACATGTACCTGGAGTACCAAAGAATGCATGGCATATCCACAAATCATAAGAAGCGACTCCTTCAAGAACAATGGTTGTCTTTCCATCCCCTCGGGCGTGCTGACCTTGCCAAACAACTGGATAATTTTTTCATTCCCAGTGCATGCAATCTATGCTACCTAACATACCAGGAAAACCGCGTGTCGCCCCAACATGAAGCAAACGTTGGAGGTCCTCCTCTGTTGGCTTTCTTAAGTATTGTTCTCCAAAAAACACTAACCACACATTTAGCAAACTTCTTCACACATTGAATTGATGTGGTTTTTCCAATACGGACATAGTCATCACATGCATCACCGGACATTCCATAAGCAAGCATTCTTATAGCAGCAGTGCATTTTTGAAGCACTGATAAACCAGGTTTCCCACTGGCTTCAAATCGTTGTTGAAAATATGGAGTATGAGCATCAAGAGCTTCCACTACTCAGAGGAAGACATGTCTTCGCATCTGAAATCTGGTGCGAAACTGTTGGTCGATGTATGTTGAATTATCCGCAAAGTAGTCTGAATACAGACGTTGATGGTCATCAACACGATTTCTATCTATGTAGATACATTGACGAACTTCTATTTCTTGTTGTTGAGATATTAGTTCTCTTATGATTTGACACTTGCGACGTCGACGACCGTGTAAGGGTAAAATAGGCCATACATATTTTGGTTTTGTTTCTCCTTTCTTGGTCCCTAAGTTTAGGCATTTTTGGAAACAAAATCTTTAATTAGATTTTGGTTTTTCTTAGTCCTAAAGTTTAGGAGTCATTTTTTGAAACAAAATATTCCTAAAGATTTTTGGTTTTCTTGGTCCTAAAGTTTAGGAGTGTTTATGGAAACAAAATCTTTGCAAAAAAATTTCCTAATGTCGTGCCTTTAGAGTCCTTGTCCATAATAAAATCTAGGATTTATGGTAAGTGTATTTAATTCCTAATTCTAATCCTTTTCCATATTGGAGTGTGTTTCCTTCTTTATGTGTAGGTCTCATTCACATATAAATAAAGGACTTGGGGCAGAGGCAAAATACACGAACTAAGAGAGAATTCAGAAAGCAGAGAGCAGAAAAATTCAATTCCAGAAGCTGTTTCAAGATTCCTGTTTGTGCAGAAGTTGAATGTAGCTTCGGATGTTATAACATTGGAAGCTACATTGAAGTGCTGGAATTGTTTTGTCTTCCGTGCTGTTTTTAGGAAGCTATTTGTTTCTTCCCACGTTTGTTATACCTGTTTTTTGTGGGGTTTTTGGTCTCCAAGACTTGTTGTCTTGTGAGAGTGTTTTGTTTAGTGATTTCACATTTTTTTGTAAAACAATTAATCTTTTTAAGTGAAATCTTTTTGGCCATGAGGCTAGATCTACAAGCATGGGCTTGTAGATTGTTTGGTAAAATTTTGTGCTTATTTTCGTGCTTTAGTATTAAGTCTTCCGCTGTTCAGTTTTATTTTGACCATTGTGACTTCCATTGTAGCTACATTGGAAACAGCATTGGCAATTTTTGGAGAATCCTAGCTACTTTTGTTCTTTCAGACCGGATATGTCAAACATATGTTCTTCCAAACTTTTTGCATTTCTCTTGACATTTCATTGAAATTATCTTCATCTTCATCTTCGTCTTCAGTGTGAGAATTGAAACTAGAACTCGAAGACATAATTGTCGGTGTATAGTTAATATTTTATGAAGTGTTAGAGATGTTTGAGATGATTGATTGATTCTATGGTAAATTTATATATACGGATATCTTTTTTGGCAAATGTATTGTTAATCTACGGATGAAAAAGCTTACATAAATTGATGGATGACAAGTCTACATAATTGGTGGATGTATAAGACTTGACATAAATGATGGATGACAAAAGCCTACATAAATTGATGGATGACAAGTCTACATAATTGATAAGACTTGACATCTATTTTTGACAAAAAAAAATCTACATAATAATGATACATGCAAATTTTACGGGATTGGTTTTTATTTTCTTCAACATATGGATAACAAGTCTTTATCAACTTGGTACTTGATAAGACTTGACATTTATTTTTTGGCAAAAAAAAATCTACATATTGATTATACATGCAAATTTTACAAGATTGGTCTTTATTTTTTTCAACTTATGAATAATAAGTCTTTATCAACTTTGTACTTGATAAGACTTGACATCTATTTTTGACACAAAAAAAAATCTATATATTGATTATGCATGCAAAATTTACGGGATTGTTTTTTATTTTCTTCAACTTATGGATAACAAGTATTTATCAATTAAAAAAAATTACGTATTGATTATGCATGCAAATTTTACGGGATTGCTTTTTTTTCTTTTCAACTTATGGATAACAAGTTTTTATCAACTTTGTACTTGATAAGACTTGACATCTATTTTTTGGCAAAAAAAATCTACATATTGATTATACATGCAAATTTTACGGGATTGGTCTTTATTTTTTTCAACTTATGGATAACAGTATTTATCAACTTTGTACTTGATAAGATTTGACATCTATTTTTAGCAAACAAAAAAAACTACATATTGATTATGCAAGCAAATTTTACGGGATTACTTTTTATTTTTTTCAACTTATGGATAACAAGTCTTTATCAACTTTGTACTTAATAAGACTTGACATCTATTTTTTGGCAAAAAAAAAAATCTCCATATTGATTATACATGCAAATTTTACGGGATTGGTCTTTATTTTTTTTAACTTATGGATAACAAGTCTTTATCAACTTTGTACTTGATAAGACTTGACATCTATTTTTGACCAAAAAAAAACTACATATTGATTATGTATGCAAATTTTATGGGATTGCTTTTTATTTTTTTCAACTTATGGATAACAAGTCTTTATCAACTTTGTACTTGATAAGACTTGACATCTATTTTTTGGCAAAAAAAAAATCTACATATTGATTACATATGCAAATTTTACGGGATTGATCTTTATTTTTTTCAACTTATGGATAACAAGTCTTTATCAACTTTGTACTTGATAAGACTTGACATCTATTTTTGGCAAAAAAAAAAACTACATATTGATTATGCATGCAAATTTTACGGGATTGCTTTTTATTTTTTTCAACTTATGGATAACAAATTAAACACAAATCTACTTAAACAATTAAAGATACATTATAGGAAATTTAAGCACAAAATACATGAGAATTAAAGACAAATTAAACACAAATCTACTTAAACAATTCATGATACAATCTTGCACGGTCTTCTTCTTCTTCAACTGTTTTGTTTTCTTTCTTGGTCAACCATTCCAATTGTCGCATAGTTTGTTTCTTCTTCGATTGTTGTAGCCTCTCTTCTGCGATATTGCAATATCGCGCAAGTTTTCATTGAACTCTTTATCGACACGGTTTGATTGACGTATCTCATCTTGAAAACCTTCTTTTTAAACACGTTTCCCTTTTTGTTTTAAAGCTTTTTTTCCAGGAGGTCGAGTTGGATATGTCGTCGAAGGTGTGGTCGCATTTGAGGATGTGTTTTGTAAATCAACAACTTCATCAATATGAGGTCTTGTTTAGCCACTACTAGTTGAATTTTTCTCCACTTCAACATATTGTGCCCACCACTTGGGAACTTGTCGAAGGACTTTCCACACATCCATGTATATGAAACATTTTTTTTTCATCAGCTTCATAAATAATATGTGCCCGCATTATCACATCGTCATCATTCCATCCACTTTGGTTGCAAGCTAATGCTTGATTGAATGCTCCAGAAAATTTTGAAACTGTCCTATACAATTTGGAGAAATGGTTTTTGCATTGGCACAAAGTTCTCTCAATACCTTCCTCACGAAACTCGTTGTAACAACGTGTTACCTTTTCCCATAATTGAGTAGAACTTTGGTTTGTGCCCACGTAATTATCGGAACTAACATTTTCCCAATATTTACACAAAGTTACGGTCTCGTGTAATGACCACCTAGTTCTTGTTATTTTCCCACTTTGGGGAGTTGTTTCATCAAGAAAGTCATCATGAACGTTTACCTCATCTTCATTGTCTGCTTCTGGTTGTGTTGAAAAATGAGGTAAATTCGAAGGTAGAGGACTATCCGGAACATATTCAGCTGAAGAACTTCCTGGAACTCCCATGGGGAAATGCCCTTGGTTGAATTGTGATTGTTGTGTTGAAAAAGGGAGAGAAGTTTGAAGGTAATTGAGTATTCCAGTACGAAAAGTTTTGTTGCGGCATAGGAAATGAGGTATGAGGAAGCATCGGTGTGTTTAAAAATTGAGAAAAGTTAGAGTTTTGAAAATTCTAAAACCCTCCAACATTTGGAAAATTTTGCATATCAAAAAAGTTATGATGAGGTGATGGTTGGTTTTGTGAATTGGGTTGAGGAATTTGTTGAGAATAAGGTTCATTTGGTGTAGGTGTGGGTAAATTACCTTTATTCTGAGAGTTTTTGCTTTTACGTGAAAATGAACGTGAAGCCATAGATGATGTAATTGCAAATAAAATAAAATTATCAATGCAGATTATATAATAATAACAACTAATATTACTTAATGATAGTATTAACAATAATATTAATAACTAATAACAATAATAATAAGAATTAATAACAATAATAAACAAATAACAATATTGATAAATAGATTAATATCTAAATTATGATAATCTGTAATATTAAAAAAAATAATAAGTATTTAGATGGTAAATAAAAACAATATGGTAATTAAACAACTTAATTAAAAACATGAAATTGGAAGAGAGATGGAAGAGAGAAATATATTTGATAAAACAACAAATTTTGGAGAAAATTGTATTGGTGTCCAAATGAAGCAAACCAAGTCTCTATTTATAGATAAAAATGTGTATTTTTTTCAAATAAAAAAATTAAAAAAATTAAAAACTGGTCGAAAATGGCCAAAAACGGGTTGAAAATTAAAAATTAAGGGAACCGCACACAAAATGACACGTGTAAAGCACTGTCAACAGTTGTCGGCCATCCTTTTTTTTTAAGTCGGATAGAGCAAAACGTCGTCGTGTTTTGAGAGAATTAAAGCAAACAGCATAGTCTTCGTTCATTCAGGAAGAGAGAAAGTCAAGTGGCTGGAAAGTGATCTGCAATTTCCGGAAGGAGTCTCATTCCATGAGATTGGAATTGGAAGTTCTTTTGTGATTTGGGGATATGATTCCCTGTTGTAAGGGATAAACCCCACTTTATCCCAATATGCTACCCTGTTGTACCTGGTCTAAGGGAGCCAACTTTTTGGCTATGTGAGGGGGAGGGGGGGCGGCTGGTAGAGGTCACTTTTTATTGTTTTTTGGGGGGTAGGGAGGCCATGTGGAGAGAGTGTGTGGGGGGGCATATTTAAATATTATGTATAATATGTATTTTATAGATAATTTATTAATTGAATTATAAATTATAAAATTTAAAAATAATAATGTAAATTTATAAAATTATGAAATTTATAAAATTAAATTTATAAAATTTATAAGATTAAATTATAAATTATAAAATTTAATAAATTAATAATAAAATTTATTAATTATTTAATTATACGAAATATTTAAATATGAAATATATTAAATAACGTGAAATAAATTTATTTGTTGATAAGTATAAAAATAAGAATGAAGTGCAAAGTTAATGAAGTGGCAGTGGGATCCAGTTAAGAATATGTTAAGAACAGTATACAATGGGAAGATATATTCTTAAGTGGGTAAGAAGAGAAAAATGTGTAGATAGCAGTGGGACCAAATTAAGAAGTTGTATAAGAATATACAACATTGAGGAGGCTCTTACGTATAAGTTATCCCATCACCTGAGCATTACTAATGGGACCAACAAACTTTCTCTTACATCTACTTTTTAAAGCCCTCTTAGATATCTATATATATATAAAGCCAAGGTAGTTTAAAAATAGAAAAATTCCTTCAAAATTTGCCCACCTAAAATAGAAAATCATTTATATGTAATAAAAGTTGTAGGTCATGTATTGAAAACATAAATCTGATTATACATTAATTGATTACATGTGTTATAATTAATCAAATATTACCTTAATATGTGAAAATCAAATACTTTCTTGAAATATGAAAACCAAATACTGCCTTGAAATATGAACAAACTTCTAATGAATTGAAAACACAATTAACAAAATATTTCAACACCATCAAGATCTTTATTTTATTGTTCATTTTACATATTATAAATCGAGATCATAAATTTTTATAGTATTTTATACGTAAAGAAATTTGTTGTCTTATAGAAAATAAAATATGATGAACTTAAACAACCGACTTCTGCCAACATATATTATAAAAAAAATTATACTTTTCCTTTTATATAAAATCAAGAGTCCCTACAAAAGTGTGCTTATTCAAATATTCGAAACAGAAAAAAATAAAATAACAAACCATGATTTAATTTCAATTCGAACATGTATAAAAACCTTGAACATTAACCAACGAACCAAATTCCATCAAATCGAGACCATATTTTTTTGTAAAAATATTATTGTTTGTTTGGTTTTTAACGCTCAATCCTTCAAATCTAATCATTATTTTATTAAAAAAATCAACTAATATTTTATTGTAATTTTTTTACCAACTAACCATTAAAAGGCTTTGATATCACATTGTAGGAGCTAAAATTTGAATGTAAGTAATGTTTGAGACTAAGTATCACAAGAATGTCATTGTCTCCATCAGTAAAAACAAGAACATCACGTCTAGATGACAGGAAAATCACAAAATGAAAAGAAAAAAAAAACTTGATCACAAAAATATAATTAATATCGATATACTACTTAACGAATCTAAATCCACATCACAATTGTTGAGACATCACATCTAGATGACAGGAAAAACACAAAATGAAAAGAAAAAAAAACTTGATCACAAAAATATAATTAATATCGATATACTACTTAACGAATCTAAATCCCCATCACAATTGTTGAGACAACTTATTGACATATTTGAAACTAAAGTGCACATCTAGTGAAATGGACAAAAAGTAAAAGCAACGCATTGACAAATCTATAAAAAAATATAAAGAAGCATAAATAGAAAAATATTTTTCCATCTCCATCAGACCTGTTGACAAAATATTTTAAAACAATCAATATCTTAATTTTATTGTCCATTTTACATGTTAATAAATCGAAATCAAAATTTTTAATAATATTTTATACGTTAAAAATTTGTGGTCTTATAGAAGATAAAATATAATGAACTTAAAGAATCTACTTCAACCAACATGTATTCTAAAAAAATTATATTTTTATTTTTATGTAAAAACAAGATAGTCCCTACAAAAGAGTATTTATTAAAATATTAGAAACAGAAAAAAATGTAACAAACCATTACTTATAATTTCAACCAGAGCAAACATGTAGGCCAAACAAAAGTTAAGGTCAATCATTAGTACTACCATATGCAATAACGATTAACAACAGTTAAGAACAATCATTGTCGCACATATGACACTTCCTGAAGTATGGTTCAAAGTAGATCATGATTTTTAGATTAACAAATCGTTCTGGTTTAAAAATATTAATTGATATGAGACAAATAAGGAAAACCAACAAAATAATACAACAAATGTTGTGTATAATGAATTCAGAGTTTTATCATATTACCGATACAATTATGTATTTCTATTTAGGGAGTTGCAATTCATTCTTTTAATTTTATTTATTGTCTTTGTTTTTCTTGAATAAAATTATATATATATATATATATATATATATATATATATATATATATATATATATATATATATATATTCGTGCGTTAAACGCACGGGTGTAAGACTAGTTCACTATAAAAAAATAAAAAAAAGCCTGACATATTTTAGTTTTTTTCGTTTTGAACCATGTGTTGTTTTTTTTTTGCATGAAAGGCCTCAACCTAAGTTTTTTTTTCCAAATAAAACCTTTCATCCAAAACTCGTTAGTTTTGTGACAAGAAGATGACTAGACATCTGACGTGGCCGCCTACCCACTGGGCAAGGTTCATTATGAAGTTTTAAAAATTATATGAGATTTGTATTGTAATCAAATTTGGAAAAAAAATTTGAAAAATGGGTGGTTTTGAAATTTCAAAATAGGACAGAGTTTAAAATAAAATTATTTTGGGCGGGAAACTGAAGTGGACGTGAAGACTCCCGCCCAATCCACGTAGGCGGCCACGTTGGACGCCCAGTCATCTTCCCGTCACAAAACTAATGAGTTTTGGACGGAATGTTTTATTTGAAAAAAAAAACTTAGATTGAGGTTTTTCATTAAAAAAAACAACACATGATTCAAAACGAAAAAACTAAAATAAGTAATTGACAATAGTAAAACTTTGAAAATACGCACCATGTTGGAACAATACTTTGGTCCATTTTGAACCAACCTAATATGTATGAGTACGGGAATAAGAACCATGCCAGAACAATACTTTGGTTTTTAACTACTTTATTCAAATAAATATTAAAATCTAATATTTTATAGCATTCAACAGTAATCTGGGTTTGAAAATATATTTATGATAAAAAACATGTAAAACTTCAAATTTTTAATTATCATATACAATAGAAAAATGTCGCTATATTTTTATTCTTTAAAATATAATCAAACAACAAATGAAGAATTAACATTTGAAAAACAATCAACTGATAAATGTCACTATTGGTTGTTCTTGATGCATCCAAAAAAGCATCATATCGAGGGTGCCGAAGGTAGCGGTGTCCAGCAGTCATCTCGTCGTCGGTGGTGGACATCTGACTATATTGTCTGTAAAAGAAACACCGTGGGTCGACGGGGAGGGCCCCAGTCAAAAACCCTCCGATGTGTTTATCAGTATACTGAGTATGAAAGAGAGGGCGCGTAGCCCCTAAGTGAGTGGTTCTCCCTCAGAAAAAGAGAGATAGAAAGAGCCCCCACTCAATGAACTAGAGGGGGTTATTTATACCTTGGGGGATGGATTTAGCTCGTTGCGCATGAGCCTGGCCCAATCCTTCGGACATCATGCAAAATACAATGGCTATTAAACGAGACCCAAACGCTATTGAGGTGGATCCAAAATATGCATATCAGTAGCCCCCTACTCATTATTATTCGAGATTCATCTCAGAGATAAGGAGTATTATTCCCTCGTGATTCCCTCTAATTTCTCGGGACGACCGGGGATTAATATCTTTCACATTGGCAAACAAGATAACATAAATGCCGGAATGAGTCACGACTTTAGTCGTTTTTGACCGCCATTGTATATTTTAATTAGCCAGTATGCTTTATAACTTGATTGTATAAGTCTTTATATAGCGAGCAGAGCGCGACTTGGGCCAAGGTCAAGTCCAGTACTCGACTATGCGAGCAGAACTACCTTTGAAAAGCTAGCGAGCAGAAGCGCAAGTCGGCGCGGTGTTTAACTCAACTGAGAGTAAACTCGTACACCAACCATTTTTTTCACGAGCAAAGATGCCTCTTACTCGTAAAAAATAGTATAATCAAGATAACATGCTTGAACACCAACCCTTTTTCACGAGCAGAGATACCTCTTATTCGTGAAAAATATAATAATCGAGATATCAGGTTCAAACACCAACCCTTTTCAAAGAGCAGAGATACCTCTTACTCATGAAAAAAAGAATAATCGAGATAATAGGCTCGAACACCAACCCTTTTTCACGAGTAGAGATACCTCTTACTAGTGAAAAAGAGAATAATCGAGATAACAGGCTCGAACACCAACCCTTTTTCATGAGTAGAGATACCTCTTACTCATGAAAAAAAGAATAATTGAGATAACAGGCTCGGACACCAACCATTTTTCACGAGCAGAGATACCTCTTACTCGTGAAAAAAAGAATAATCGAGATAACATGCTCGAACACCAACCCTTTTTCATGAGCAGAGATACCTCTTACTAGTGAAAAAGAGAATAATCGAGATAATAGGCTCGAACACCAACCCTTTTTCATGAGCAGAAATACCTCTTACTCGTGAAAAATAGAATAATCCAGATAACAGACTCGAACACCAACCATTTTTCACGAGCGGAGATACCTCTTACTCGTGAAAAAAAGTATAATCGAGATAACATACTCGAACACCAACCCTTTTTCACGAGCAGAGATACCTCCTACTCGTGAAAAAGAGTATAATCGAGATAACATACTCGAACACCAACCCTTTTTCACGAACAGAGATACCTCCTACTCGTGAAAAAGAGTATAATCAAGATAACTGAGCGGCAAGCAGAGAGCACATGCGTACGTAGAGAAAAATCTGATAGTGTGGCTCGGGCACAATAATAGTGTGCTGATAATTGAGCGGCAAACAGAGAGTGTATACGTACATAAAGCAAAATCTGATAGTGTGGCTCGGGCTCAATAATAGCCTGCTCGGGCACAAAGTACAGAGTAGCTCCCGGGAAGGAGAGTATCATGCTTGATCTTCCTTGGTGTATCCCTCATTTCTCGGATGCGAGGGTTTATCTTGAAGTTGAGAAGTATCGCTAATCAGTACTGTTGGCTCTCGGGCAGAAGCCGACGTATAGTATGCTCATTCTGGTCGTTCAGATCTCTGAGTAGTTACTGCTTGTTAAGGCTCGTAGTGTGCTCGAGCACAGTAGAGCTGTTGGGAAAAGCCTAGGATATGTTGACATGGACTTCGTACCTAAAGACTTATGTGCATCATTCGCAAATCAAGCATATTTCCCCATTTAATAAAATTGGGGTTTGTTTTGTGCATTTAACTTATGTGATCAAGAAAGTAATCACGTTTCTACACAACACGACCAAACAATGACGTAATATTATTATTTTGATTCATAAGCAAATAAATCATGTTATCTCGTGCACAATGTCAATTAAGTTAATAATTCAATGTACATTAGACGCATTTAATGCAATTTATATATATATGACATGAATGCTCCTCATAATATCATATATTACATGTTATAATTGGTGATTTAATCACATTTAAATTACTTTATACTAAATAATAAATCCCATGATTAATAATTTTAAATGAAATACCCAAGAGAGATCCCAAACATATTTAATATGATTGAGAACGCAAAACATATTTAACTACATACATCAGTGCAGTGTAGTGCCGCGTAGTATGCATCATTATATTGGGTTTCAATGTAATTATAGCATTTTAATTTACAATTAAAGATATTACAACAATGTTAAAATTGTATTCTTTACATTTAAATTACATTTGGAATGTTGTCACTATTCATCATTTGATTGTCAGCCACAAGGTTAACAAGCATTTAAATGGTATATATCTTCATAATATCAAAATAATTTAATGTTCCACTTAATTGCATGAATTTATGGAAATAAGTGTAGCACAAATTTTCAATAGACTTTTTAGTTTTAATGGGTAGTTGGTGCAAAGGCAAAGCTAAACATAGGTATATGTGTAAATTAGCAAAAAGCCAGGGACACAATTGGAAAAAGAAACATCTTAGTGGGCTGACATCACGCATGATGGTGACCCATAATGAAGTTGGCGCATTGTATGGGTTATCTTCAACAATCATGGTCGCCCGAAGAAAGAAAAAACGGTAAAGTCTTGTAACGAGTCCGGCAGCATTTGATGGTGTGTGAGGATGCATCCAACGTCCGTTAGAGGAGTTTTCAATGGTGTTGAGCTTGTATTTTCCAGCTGCAGCCAATGGTTGCTTTGCTTTTTCACTCAAGTTCATGTAGCACACTAGGAATGCTCCCGATCATACTGCCAGTGCATCACCGTATATTATCGCTCTAGTAATTTTGGGTGGCGCGTGAGGGAGCAGCATGACTCTGTTGGCGGTGATTTCTTCGCTGTTGACCTCGTCTGCTCAAGGCGCATCTATTGATGGCTTCCCTTTGTTGTTTCGGTATTATTTCCTTTGCCCAGTTCACATGTTTGTGTTCGTCAATGGAGTTTCGGCACCCTTAGAACGGAGTTCCACCGAAATTGACGGAGTCAATCAAATCGTTCCCGGCAACGGAACTAACGGATGCATCCAAAAAAGCATCATATCGGGGGTACTGAAGGTAGCGGTGGACGTGGGTTGCCAGAGTTGCCCTCCGGCGGTCATCTCGTCGTCGGTGGTGGACATCTGGCTATATTGTCTGTAAAAGAAATATCGTGAGTCGATGGGGAGGGCCCCCGCCAAAAACCCTCCGGCGTGTTTATCAGTACACTGAGTATGAAAGAGAGGACACGTATCCCCCAAGTGCGTGGTTCTCCTTCAGAAAAAGAGAGATAGAGAGAGCCCCCACTCTATTAACTAGAGGGGGTTATTTATACCTGCGGGAATGGATTTAGCTCGTTGCGTATGGGCCTAGCCCAATCCTTCGGACATCATGCAAAATACAATGACCCATTAAACGAGGCCCAAACGCTATTGAGGTGGATCCAAAATATACACATCAGTTCTTTTTTTTTTCTTTTATATTTTGTTTGTCAAATATTATTTTAGTGGTGGGATGCATATCACATATGATTAAATCCACATTTGTATCGGTAAGATCCATTTTGATTCAATATAAATGAAGAGAGAAAAATTGACACTTATGATTGAAAGTGTTAATTACGCACAATCACGTAAGATCAAATCCATGGTTGTATTGGTGATGATCTCACAAACACACCACCAAGTCATGACATTGACATCCATCTACATTAGGCCACTTCTTATCTTATTGGTTAAAAGCCCAATTGCAAATTCACATCGGGTGTTTGGTTTTTGTGATACACTGATTTGGAGGTTTTTTATTTTTTTTAATATGTGAAGAAAATATAATATATATCATAAAACAGTTAGATAATTGACTATAACTACTTAGTGGTTGAGATTAAATTATTTTAAAAAATTTAACGGTTGAGATTCACCCTCACATTCACATGTGTGAGTAGTTATAAATTTTTAACTCCCTATTTTTTTCCCTATTACAAGTCATTATGAGCAGTCACCCTTTTTTCTTCTCCCTATATTTTATCTTCATATTACAAAGTCACACCCTGCAATTAATCGTCTGAACAGTCACCCCTTATAAAACATCAATCCATCAACTATCACTTGAAGCAATGTACCCCTCAGCTGTAATATTTTTTAAAA
This sequence comes from Codonopsis lanceolata, assembly GCA_013146195.2. Classification (NCBI taxonomy): domain Eukaryota; kingdom Viridiplantae; phylum Streptophyta; class Magnoliopsida; order Asterales; family Campanulaceae; genus Codonopsis; species Codonopsis lanceolata. The sequence goes on along the minus strand of CM028379.1, from coordinate 36,881,425 downwards.
ATCGCACATTCTATTTCGACACTGTCATTTCAATTGAAGAAATCAGATATCTATATTATAAAACAACTAGGTAATTGACTAGGGCTATTCAGAGGTTATGATTAAATTATCTTAAAAAAATTAACGGCTGATATTCACCCTTGTAAGTCTAGTTGACAACTGATAAGGCTAGAGGGGGGGTGAATAGACTTTTTAAAACTTTGAGAGAAGTTTTGAAAAACTTCAAATATTGCAGCGGAAATGAGTAACTTTGTCAGTTGGTAGATCTGGTGTCAACTAGTTGATGTTTTAAAGAGGCTGACGTAGTAGACTGACACAAAATTGGTCAGCTGGCTGACATAATTAAATGCTTTTGAAAATGGATCACAATATACAATGAAAGTGTTAAAAAACAATTTATCAAAACAAATAGGTAAACAATTTATGTAATGAACTAGCTGACACTTAAGTAGATTAAGACTTCTTAAGTATTAGAGTAGTTTGTAAGAACTGATGAAATAATTGATAAAGGAAGTGAAGTGGTTCACAGTAAAAACTGCTACATCCACTACCAAGTTGGTCAAACTTGGATTTTTGAAGTGAGCTAATATTATTAAAAATCTAAGTGATCTCTAATGGATCAGTGTACAACAAAGACCAGTGTTTATGGAGTATGATTGAAAGATAATCAAACTCATGAGACAATCAAGCTGATTCCTTAAAGAATATGAAAGAAGTAAGGAATAACAATTCAGTGATTGTCAAAACAGTAACTAGAAAAGAAATAACAATAAAAGCTATATAGCTAAAGTTTTAAAGACTGAGGCACTTCAAGTGAATAATTTGCTTTGAGAGTATGAATGCTTCAAATGGTTTATTCAAGTGGTTCTTGTGGGCATTTATAGACGAACTTGAAGTGCAACCCGTTAGAAACATTTTTGAATTTGAATTGTGCCACAAATTCAGAGGTATCTTCTTACAAGATCATAGGGATCTTGTTTGAGAGACAAAGAGCAGTAAGATCTATCATAGCACAAAACAAGTAAGTGTCAGTAACAAGGAATGTTTAAACAAATAAGGTAAGGAATATGACACTAAGGAACGAAGGTCAGCTGCTTCTAACTTGCTGATACTATTTTACTGCAAGTTGACCAATCATTCTAACCAAACAAATTATAAGTTTTTACTAAATAAAAGGATAACGATTTTAAGCAAATTTAATTTAAGCAAGATTCAACAATCTCCTCCTATTTGCTTAAAACCATTCACTTTTAAATCAGAGAGCAAGATACATAACTTATATTCCTGTAAAATAGATGTTAGTGAGCCAAGTAGATAAGAGATAATTTTAAACTACAGAAATTAAAGACCATAAGGTAAATAATTGTTTACTACAAGTAAAACCAGTATCTTAAAAGAGTTTAATAGTTTGAGAGAAATGATCAGTTGTCTGCTGGTGTGGATCCTTCAGCAGGCTTGTCAACTTGAGCAGCAAATGATGGACCAACATCAGCTTCATGTTCCTTGTCAGTAGCTTCAAGTTCTTTTTTAGCTTTAGGCTCTTCATTAACTAACTGAGATGGTTTGAGACCCAGTCTTTGTCTAAGAATTTTGTTTTCAGCCAGAAATGCATGAGCCCAAGCTCTCTGTTTCTTCTCCTCCTGAATGGTTTGAAGCATGACAGCTTCAGCATTGAAAGTCCTGTTAGCCCATTCCTTCTGATAAAGAAGAATGGATCTCCAATCATCCATATGGGGCTCACGAGGAGCACCATCAGCAATAGCAGTCTGAACTTCAGCTGTGATTATCTGTACAATATTAAAAATAATAGATGCAACTTGTTGTTAGAGGGTGGCAAGCTGATTTGTGTGATGCTTGTAAGCTGCTTTCATTTGTAGATGATGAATGTAGAGCAAGTCCAGTTTTGCAGAATCAAAAAGTGTAGTAGGTGGAGAAGGATCTGCAGGCTCAGTAGCAGTAAGTGAGAAGGTCCTGGAACATCGGAGAAAAGCTGAAAAGCTTGAATTTCTTCATCCTCAGGGTCAAAAGGAAATAAGGTAGTCATGGGATAGGCATGCACATGTGATGTATGTTATGGTTCTGACTCAGGAGAGTCATCAAGAAAAACAATCTTTTTGCCAATTGGTTGCTGAAGGGCTTGAGAGATAATGGCATGTTGTTTCTTTGCCCTTTTGTGGGCCAGTTGAGATGGAGAGAGAAGAGACTCATCAATGGATGTAGATTTGGAATAGCTGGATGAGGAGGCCATTGATGAATCTTCAGCAGTTTCTTCTGCTGACTGATGATCAGATTCATCAGCTGAAGAGTGATCAATCAGAGCTTGCTTGTGTGCATTGAGAGGACTGGTTGATATGGGAATAGTAGAGTGAAGTGATAAATCTGGCATAATGAGCAGAGGAGAAATTGTAGATGGAGGAGCAGGCTGATCAATCATAGTAGTATGAAGCTCATGGAACCACAATGTCAGCTAGAACTGAAGACGGTACAACATCAGTTGGTGGATCAACCGGAGGAACAAAAGTGGCTGACACATGAATTGGTTCAGGAATAGAGGCAAGAAGTGGAATGACTAATGATGAGGTAGCAACTGATGGAACAAAAGTTGGTACTGGAATGGGTGTTACAGTAGATATGAAAGTGGGTAAAGGTTCAGCTGGAGTAGAAGGAGGATCAACAGATGGTGCAGGAGGAGGTAAAATAGTTGAAGAGATAATATGAAAGACAGTAGGAGGAGGTACCAAGATGGGAGCTAAAGGGATATGATTAGATATTAAGGGAGCTGGATCACTAAAGAATGCATCTGGGAAAGCTGTAGAGACAGAAGCTCCTCCTTGCGTGGAAGCCATCTTTCAGTGAAGTTCAATATAAATCAAACTTACATAGTTTACAGCATCCTGCACATATTTATTGGATGCTCTCTGAATTCTTGTCAGTTTGGCTGGGTCAATTGATGGTTGTTCCCAATCTTGATGCAACAGGTCATCTTCTGGCAATGCAGCCCTTCCAACAAGATATGGGTCATCATGGGACAGTACAGGGAGCTAATGCACTTTGTTGTAGATAGTCTAGGCCAGAAATTTGAGCTCGTCTTGAACAAATCTGCCATTTCAGAGATAAAATCGATTCCAGAGTAGAGGGAGAGGATCAAAATACTTGCCATAATTTGAAACGAGATATTCTTGAGTTAGATTTGGGGTTGCTGGGTACAGAACATAGGGTCTCCTCTTAAGATTGTGGTCAATATATTTGATAGGATTGACATGATGTTTTCATCTTTCTTTTCTTCGTGAAAAGAGAGAGGAATTGCACAAAGTATGGTAAGTGGTCAATGGGAAAGACCCAATTTAGAGGAATATGGACGGGGTTTGCTTGGTAATATAAGTGTCTAGGATGAAAAGTGGGACTGCAAATAGGAGGAAAGAATTTGATAGAAGCTGTGTTTGGTGAACGAGGATTTGAGGGAGGAGAGTTGGATGCATGATCAGTAACAGAAATTTATTGACCATGTGAGAAGGGAACAAAATTACATGGATTGAGATCATGATTTCTTCTTTGTCTTTTGGATCGAGGAGGCAAAGAGGGAGAGTGTCTAACTTGTGTAGGCTCATCTTCAGCTGAATCAGCAGCTGCAATCAGTCTCCTCCTTCTAATCCTTCTAGACACAAGAATAGGAGGAGTGTTGTCAGTTGGTTGCACATCAGCTGGCTGACCAACATCAGCTCGCTGACTAGTAGAAGTTGCAGTGAGAGCCTGAGTCTTGGTTCTTCGAGGTCTTCGACCAGATTAAGCAGTAGAAATTTCTTGACCAAAGCGGCTGGAAACATTTGCTCGCTTGACATCTGCAGCCATATACTTTTTGATTTTTACTTGTTCCATATCCCCAATGGCAAGTAAACGATGTTGAAGAGCAGGAAGGGATCAAAGAAAATGGTTGATAATGAGATGATGGGTAAGCCTTGGATTGCCAGTAGCCATGTTGTATTTGGCTATGTTTTTCTTCACACATTCCACAAGGACAACACCTCAGTTGATTTCAAAATTTTCAACAATGCCCTCCATAAGAAACAGCTTAGGCTCAGTAATCTTATCGTGTCCACCAGACTTGATAAGGAGACATTTATCCAAGACAGTGGCTAGGGCGTAGTGAAGAAGAACAAAACATATATTGTGCCTGTCAAAGGCAAGCTCAACTGGAACTTCTCCTCTCATATAAATCCATCCAGCCTGCTGCGTTTCTTCTGGGATGGTGTAAATGGTTGAGCCATCATCTGAGAGATTGGAAAGGTCGTTGTAATAGTTTCTGAGTTGAAGATAATCGGTACTCCTCTGATAGACCCAATAAGAGAGCAGGGGTCAGAAGGGTTTTCCACCATGGACATGAAGAATTCTTCGGTTAGCTGGCAGTTGTAGTTTCAAATGTTGAAGGACAGAAGAGGAATTAGTCCAGAAGCTGTCAATAGATGAAGGAGTTTGAGCCCTAGAGGTTCGGAATTGAGTGAAACAGCATCTAGAATACATCCTAAAGTGGTATTGTTCACCATTTTACCTGAAATATAAAAGAAAAATGTTAGATTCATAGATGGAAGAAGGAGAAGAAGCAAGAGGGAAGAAAGAGAAATACCAGAGAGTTAGGGTTTTGAAGAAGAGAGTTTGAAGAAGAAAAAGGTTGGTGAATTAAGGTTGAAGTGAGTATACTATTATATATGAAGATTATATATATAGCAAGGGTTTATAAGTACGAGTACTTATAAAAAGTTTTGTGAGTGGATGGGTTTTAAAAGCGAAGCTATGGCGTGTAGTGAGTAAGTACACAGAATATTGGTTTTTGAGATAAAAAGGTGATTTATGATAGATGACAATTATCATTATGATGAGTCGTTTTTGTGTAACCATGTCACTTCAACCGCCAGTGTTGGTGAGATAGTGGGAAAGTCGTTTTGGCTTCTCAAGGAAGCTTTCGCGAGTTTCAAGGGGAAATAAAAAGGCGGGAAATAAATGAAGAAATATATAAATATATGGGTTTGATAAAAATTGTAGCTGAGATACGATCAGCTTTGATTTAGGGTTTAGAGGCTACCTGAGCAGTGACTATGAGGTCAGTCATTGTTTTCTCATTTGTTTATCAGCTAAGTTATGGCTAAGATATGTCAGTTGTTTGCCTTTTGTCAGCTGATGAGTGTCAACTATTAGCCTTTTGTCAGTTGACAAGAGTTGACTGACCAGTTAAAAGATTATCACTTATTTTATTTGTCAGCTGATCTGTTGCCTGCAAAGGTTAGAAATACATAATATCTTTCTATGACATTATAAGCATTCTCAATTCTCCTCTAATAAATTCAAATATATCATATTTTAGAGCTTTTGTAAATATGTCAACTAATTAAAATTATGTAGGAACATAATCTAGCTGAACATTGCCTTTTTCAACATGATCTTTTAGGAAGTGATATCTTATGTCTATATGTTTAGTTTTAGAATGCATAATATGATTTTTTGAAACAGAAATAGCAGAGGTATTATCACAATAAATAAGACATGTTCCCATTTGCATTTCATAGTCCAATAGCTATTCTTTAATCCAAAGAATTTGTGAACAACAACTACCCATAGCAATGTATTCAGCTTCTGTAGTAGAGGTGGAGACTGATGTCTGCTTTTTGCATGCCCAAGATATCAGCCTGTTACCAAGAAACTAACATGTTCCACTGGTGCTTTTTTTGTTTACTCTACAAGCTACAAGGTCAGCATCTGAATATCCAATTAAATTAAAAGAAGAGTCTCTTGGATACCAAATACCAAAATTTTCAGTATCAATCAAGTATCTGATAATCCTTTTTACAGCTATCGTGTGAGATTCTTTAGGATTTGCTTGAAAACGAGCACATATCACTACAAGAAAAAGGTCTTTTTGGGACCATATTTTTTGGGAGGGCTCTACAACAGTCCCAAATACTATTTTTTGGCACCGTTATGGCACCAGTGCCAAATACTATCACATTTGGCACCATTCGGTAATAGCCTTCCCAAATATTAGTGTTTTTAGGACACTTATACAAACCCCGTACTAAATTCCTTTCACCTTTGCACTTAACGAAATTAAAGGTCTCAATATGTAAAAAATATTTACCCAAAACCTTTCTCATTTTCAGGATTTCACTTTCCCGCGTTCCTCCCCTGCGTTCCCCCGTTTTCCCCAAAATTCCCTCCACCTATGTTTTCTCCAAAAGGCCAAAATTCCCTCAACATAGCGACTAATCGTAGAAGCAATTCCCTCGATAGAGCGGCACCGCTAATCTCAATACACTAGTAACTCTATATTGCTCTCGCTCTTGCTCTCTCTCTCTCTCTCACTCACTCACACACACAATCTCTCTCTCTCTCTCTATTTCTCTTCAAATTATTAATCGTAGCACACACCAGTTACTAGCTAATCTCTATTTTTCTCTCCTTTTATTGCTATAGCCCTTTAATTTGCGGCCATCTTCAAACTCCTTACTGTACCATCACTGCACATAATCTCTCTCTCTCTCATGGTACGCGTCTCTCTCTATTTCTCCCATCCTATCATGTGTGAATGTGTCTTTATTTTATTATTCTATATGTTTACTGTGCAATTCTAAAATATTAGGGCGATTTATATTTTTATTTGTTCGACTCTGCATTTCAATTTGCTGGTAGAACTTTTGGATTTTAGGTCAAGTTAGGATCTCTTATTCTAAAATTTTCAATTTCTAAGCAATTTTTTCCAAACCAAGACATGGTGTAACTATGATGTTTAGGTTCTGATCAATACTCCAAAAATGCTGAAAGTGTTACTTGACTTTTGATGTTTTTCATATGGAAATTTTTTATTACTGTGGAGTGAGTCTTTTATAGATGAGCCTCTTGTTTGTCTTTCTGATACTCTCATGTAATTAGTTGGGATTCTATTTCTCCCTAGTGCCTCATATTAATTGCATTATGTAATCACTCAATAATTTTGTTGGGTAATAGAGAGAGAGAGAGAGAGAGAGAGAGAGAGAGAGGGAGATGGACTCAGCCTCTCTGAAGCATTTTCTACTAAAAGCTTGCAACATACTATGATTATGTAGGCTGCTCAGTTCAATTGTAGCTATAAAATGGTCACTAAGTTAAGCTTCTAACCAGACAAGAAAGAATAAAGAGAATCCATTCAGATCTCAAGAGAGAGATTACGTAGCTGAATTGTCTAACTCTAACATACTATGGCATCTCTCACTAATTGCTACCTGTTTAATGAAATTTTTTATCAATTGAGAAGCCAATGCAAAATTGACCCCAAATACATGCTAGGTCTCTAATATTGCAGACAAAATTATGCAGACCAACATATACAGGACAATGAAAAGTGTGGCACTATGCCAAATGCAAGTTTGCTTCCTGAAAAATGTGCAAGTGTAATACCAATCAATACATATAGCCCTGTGTGAATTTCTTGGAAAAGAACCACTTGTGTCTATTCGTAAAAGAGGAAGCAAACTAAGAGGCAAAAAAAGGACATATAAGAGATACAATCTGGCTTGCGAGCATTTATCTCTGTGTGTATGTGTGTGTGTGTGTTCTATTGAGTATCTCTGGTGATCTCTTTATCCTTTCTTCCTTTACATGATTCTTCATTAAATTCCAACACTTGATGCTTTCAATATTTTCAAGATTATAATAAAGTTTTTCCTGCTGTTTTCCTCATTTATTTGATTTTTATTTCGTTGGAGTTAGAGTTACACTCTTTTTGTTAGTATTCTGGATTCCAAATTTCATGCCAATATTCGCAATAAGGCTTTTCTCCCAAAGCTTGATTATAAAGGCTGCCAAGCCATGATGATTCCTATTTCACTCTTTAAGTTGCTCATTTTGATCACTGACATCAAACATATAGAGATAAGTCCAACAAGAAACCAATACTAAATAAGAAATGTTTTTAAGTGTGCCAGCTAACAAGGCACTAGGATGGCTGAGAGATTAATCAAACCTTTGGGATTAATCTGAAAGTAAACTTTTACACACATAGTTTTCCAAAGGATAATTAATTTACAATAGCTTACTATTTTAACTTCAATCTAATAAGGAAATCTGGAGAAACTCATCTATTTTACAAGCTTAGGAGCTATTTTGTAAAGGTCAAAAGAGGAATAAAGTGGTACCAAGTAGGCTGGGATATTTGAGGCCTATGCTTGGCATGACTGCCTCCTTGTTAATTGAAATGAGTTAGCCTATTATGTGATGAAATTCCAATTTTAAGGTGGTATTTAGAAAAAACCGCTAATGCTCAACCCAAAGAAAAAGTGTTACTATTTTAGGGTGATGTTTGATAAATTTGTTGGCTGCTAAAACACTAAAACGTTGTACTAATCCTTCAACAAAAAATGTGGACCTTGAAATCTCTTTGATTAAGAACGAAGAACAACATGGATATGGGCATGGAAACTTTTTTTATTGAACCAATAATCTTCAATGTTTCCCCCAACTGTTTTTGGTTTAGAGATAGATTTTAATAGAACCTCTGTTGTGCTTCTCTATTTGTTTTTTGTTTCTTTATTTCTTCTGCTCATATTTATGAGTTAGATATTATGCAAGTAAATGTCTATGGTCATAGTAACTTCAAAAATGAGCCTGCAGTGTCGCTACAATGGCATGCCTCAGTGATAAGGTTCTGAATGAAAACAATAATCTTACCCACTTCAATGTGCACCGATGGAAGTTACTATGCCTCAGTCATAGTAACTTCAAAAATGAGCCTGCAGTGTCGCTACAATGGCATGCCTCAGTGATAAGGTTCTGAATGAAAACAATAATCTTAACCACTTCATTGTGCACCGATGGAATTTGATCAGTAATCTCAACTAAGCTATATACTTCAATTGATCAATATACATCAGGTTTCTTGACGATGTATACTTAGAAATGTTGTCAATCCATCTCTCTACTGTTTATTAATATTTCTAGTTATGTTTTGAACTAATTAATTGAAGTGGACAAAGGAAAAGGTTAAAAAGAAACCATTATGATTTATGAATGAAGTCTGTGATTGTGAACTAAGCAACAAGTTTTGTTCCTCAAATTTATCATGTTTTCTTATAATGCATATGGTTGTAGATGTGGAAACCCCTCCTATATGGTCTCGAGAACTATGTATGTTGATGATACTAAAGCTACTATTAGAGGTATTAAACGTAGAATCCCTTTCTTTCTCTTTCTGATGCTTTAGATAAAAGTTGGAGATGAGCTTGTCAATATATGCTTACTTTAGGTTAACGATGATGTTAATAGAAACAAACAGAGCATGGCCTCTTGTGGAGTATGAGCGTAGAATCAGCGCCAGAGAACTTATGGATGGTGATAACTCTCAGGTTCAGAAATCACATTAGTCCTGACTGCACAATTTTATTAAAATTTCTATTTAGGATACAAGGCTTAGATATTATATACTTATTAAATTGCATTGCATAGAATGATGTATTTTTATCTGGACTAAGTGGACTAGTAGACTAGCATCACCTATGAAAAATATGTGAAAAGATAATAGACATATGTAGAGGTCTTTTCTTTTCGGATTCTTGAATACCTAAAAAAATTTGTTTGAATGGTGCTTTTAGTCCTGAGTTGTGTACGTGCAATAGTTCAATTCAAGTTCTTTGATTAGTTGGAAAGTTGAAGGACGCTCTCGTTGTCTTGGAGGAATTAAAAGGTTCTAGTCATGGTTAATTGTATCCTTCTTTGAATTTATGTCTCTCATAATTTTAGCCCTTTTTTGTTAATACATGTTTCAATTTTCCATATTCTCATACTGAGGTCTCTATAGTTCTTGCTATTTGGCATATTGCATCAAAGTAGAAGTTAGAGAGCAGTTAGGGGAAACTACTAAAAATTGCATTTTGGATTGATTAGGATTTAGGATATTATGGGGAATCATGATTGACAATCTTGAAAGCAGTTATCCCCATTTTGGGTGTAATGTCATCGAGGAAGGAATGGTTTTTGGTACCTTGAACAGAGATAGAACTTGCACTGTCGTTCTATAGTTTTAGTTGACTATGGCAATCTCCAACTCCACACATGTTTTAGCCAGCGGTAGAAAAGAAAAGAAGCAATTTGAAAGCTAAATCATATAGAGGAGATGGCGAGTAAGAAAGAAAGAAAATGAACAATATGTGAATCATGCAACTTTGTCATCGGTTAAGGTTTCTAGCCAGCCACAATTACAGAGAACGGTATGAATGAAAGAAATAAAATTAACAAAATCAAGTCCACTGATCACACTGCAACGAGTAAGAGTACAAGTCTGCGAGTTATGAACCCGAGTTGAGAAGTTTCTTTCATAGTTCGAATCCGTGACATTCAAATAAAAAAATATGGTTTGTTTAAATTTTGGAGTATAAAATTTCAGAAATGGAGAAACATGAAGACCAAGGTCAAACTTAGTGACAAAAAGTAGTTTTTAAAATCTTCTGTACTAGGAAAGATGGTATGAGATGCTTGTGTTGTGCTGCATATTCTTGAATAATTGACTTATCATTTGATTGTTGTCTCACGTAAAACAAGGTTTATTGAATAAATTACCTTGTAAGTGTTTTTTTGTTGTTGAATTATCTATCTTTTGTACATTATTGTAAGAATATGAGAAGTGTATGAAATGTGCAAGAGTGTTTGAATACATTCCTAAATGAACAGTCAATCTGTTTTTTATCTTGTTGAATAGGTGTTTACCAAGTAAGCATAGATGCAGAGCAGTAGAAAGTAACAGTCTTAGGCAGTGTGGACTCTGCAACTTTGATGAAGAAACTGGTTAGAGCTAGTAAACATGCTGAGCTAGTAAACCAGAACTAGAAGACAAAATCAAGAACCTTTTTTTTTCGTTTGATCTATTTGGTTACTTGATAACCTGTTTTAGTGGTTCCTGCTCACGAGACGAAAGAAATGTTGTTTTTGTGGAGCTTCGGCCTCGTTTTCTCACTCTAGCACAACACTTCCGTCTTCCATCTGGTTACAAAGATGTTGGATAATGGTATGTTGTAATTGTCACAATGGTATTAAGGTGTAATCACCAGAAGTATATGTCATATGTGTTGTTGTGAGAAAAACAAATATAATTGATATTTTCTTATGCTACTAATATTACTGTGGCAGCATCCAAGGAACAACTAGTGGATTTTATTTCCTCTCTCCATGGGCATGGTGCTTCTCTTCTTCGACATATGGTTGGTTCAGTTGGTATGCCAAACTTGCTGACAATATTTATTTGGTTCGTGGTTGTTTCTGCTCTAATTTTTTGGTTGTGGGGAAGGTTAATCTTTACAATTAATAATTCATGGGGAGCCAACTAGGGCTTAATAAGTTCAGTTATCGAATCGTTAATACACGATGCTTCAGTTGATGTATTTGAGAAGATACATATAGATTTGTTCTTTCTAAACATTTGGTGACTAGATTATCAATTTGAATGTCTTTTGGCTATTGCAGTTGTCCAGCATGCTTATCAACTCGGAAATGCCGCTAAAAAATGCTCTTCTTATGGAATTATATTCTACTGAACTCCAGTTGTTCAAGGATTTAGTTTCAATGAAAGAAAGCAGGTATAGAAATATTTAAATGGATTGTTCAACTGTGCTTTATTTATTTATTTGCATTTATTTATCATATTTTGAAGTCTCAAAATCTTTTAGAGGAAAATTTGTTCTTATATAAGAAGATTTTGTATGTTGTTCATCCTCGAGCTGAGACCTTTTGCCCCAATACACTTATTCCGTGTTCACTCTATCATTTAGTAGTTCCTTTTTATGTGTGATTTATGCTAATTGAATGATTTTTATTGTAGGCTCAAATTAACTCTCTAATGGACAAATTGAGCTAGTTATTTCTACAAGAACAGTGGGACTTTTTGTTTTTGAAAGATAGTTGATAAAATTTTGTAGTCCACTTTCATGAATCATTTTGATTTTGAATATTTCGATTGGGATACATGTTAGATACATGTTTATTGGTTTGTAGTCCATGATTTGAATTCTATGGTTATTGTGAGATATGTATATTGATCAAATCAATCAAATGCAATTGTTTTCTTTCTGATTTTTTGTATGGTAATGTTAAGATTGAGTACTATAAGGCAGCAAATGGTGGGTAAACTATCTATTCTTATTGTGGTTGTTTATTGGAAAAATTGAATGATGGCCAAGTTTAATGTGATATTGATACGAAATACATTAGGGAAGACAGACTAAGAAAAAACAGTGCCAAATACATTTGGGAAGGTGAAAATGTGTGCCGAATGAAATTGGGTGAGCCAAAGGTAAACCGTGCCAAATGGTTTTTGGGAAGGCAACAACAGCTGTGCCAAATTGTTTTTGGGAAGGCAACAACAATCGTGCCAAATGGTTTTTGGGAAGGCAACAACAACCGTGCCAAATGGTTTTTGGGAAGGAAACAACAATCTTACTAAATGGTTTTTAAGAAGGCAAAGAAAACTGTGACAAATACCTATTTGGGTCGGATCATTACAAACCGTCCCAAATATATGTCATATGGGACAAGCATGCACAACCGTCACCTTTTCCGTGCCTAATACTATTTGGGGCGGTTTCGGGTCGAGACAAATGTATTTGGCACCCTTGTATTTGGGAGGAAGCCAAAACCGTCCCCAAACCGTCCCAAATACTTTTTGGGATGATTTTGGCAGTATTTGGGATGGTTTTTGGCCTTCCCAAATACACCTTTTTCTTGTAGTGTATACACACAACACACATAATGTCTGGTCTACTAGCAGTTAAATATAAGAGAGGTCCAACTATACCTCTATACTCAGTTGTGTTTACAAGTTTACCTTTTTCATCAGTGACCAAATGACATTCAACTCCCATTGGAGTGCTCGCTGAATTAGCCTCTTGTAAGTTATATTTCTTAATCAGCTCTTTTGTGTATTTTGATTGGTGGATAAAAATTCCTTCTTCAGTTTGCTTAATTTGCAAACCTAGAAAGTATATAAGTTCTCCCATCATGCTTATCTCAAATTTTCCCTTCATAAGATTCTCAAATCTTTTACACAAAACATCATTAGTAGAGCCAAAAATAATATCATCAACATATATTTGAACTAGTAAGATATTACCTTTGTGCTTTAAGGAGAAGAGAGTAATATCAATTTTACCTCTCTGAAACCTTTTTTTCCATGAGAAATTTGGATAGAGTTTCATACCATGCTTTTGGAGCTTGTTTAAGACCGTAGAGAGCCTTTCTTAGCTTGTATAAATGATCCTTCTTTTTGATATTAAGGAATCCAGGAGGTTGTTCAACAAAGACTTGCTCTTGCAGATCACCATTTAGAAATGCACTTTTCACATCCATTTGATAGACTTTGAAATCCTTGATAGTTGCATAAGCAAAGAATAATCTAATAGCTTCTAGCCTGGCAACATGAGCAAATGCTTGATCATAGTCAATGCCTTCCTCCTGTTTATAGCCTTGGGCTACCAACCTTGCTTTGTTTCTAGTGACATTTCCATCTTCATCCAACTTGTTCCTAAACACCCATTTTGTTCCAATGACTTGTTGATCTGATGTCTTGGAATAAGTTGCCAAACTTGACATCTTTCAAACTGATTTAGATATTCTTGCATGACCTCAATCCATTGGGGATCTTCCAGAGCTTCATCAATCTTTTTAGGTTCAATAGAGACAAAAGCATGTGAGTCAAGAGTTTCATTTCTGGAACTGCTTCTAGTTTTTAGACCAGCAAAGGGATCACCAATGATGTTTGAAACTGGATGATGTTTAGCTTCTCTGATTTCCCTAGGAAGATCTAGAAGAGGTTCAGTGTTTGAGGAGAAAGGAGAGAGATTGTCAATTTGTAAATGTGAAGAAGATAGAGTGTCAGCTGACTGAAGAGTTTCAGTAGGAAAAGTGTCAATTGACTGGTCAGCTATGATAGGATCTGATGATTGATTTAGATTGTCAGATGGCTGAGTGTTGTCAGCCTGCTGATGTTCATTTTGGCTTTCATAGATATCAACTGGAGAATTTGAAGATGAGGGATTGTTTTGAGTTGAGCTAACATTGTTTCATGTCTCAAAAATCTCAAAATTTTTAGTAACATCATGAGTCTCAGCAGACTCAAGTAAACTAAATTCATCAAATGTAATATGCATATATTCAACAATTATTTGAGTTTTTCTATTATAAACTCTATATGCTTTACTATGTTTAGCATAACCAACAAAAATACATTCGTCAGCTTTTTCATCGAATTTACCTTTGTGATCACTACCATTGTAGTGAATGTAGCATTTGCACCCAAAAAAATTTAAAGTAGGCAATGTTGGGTGTTCTACCTCTCCATAATTCATACAGAGTCTTTTCATGGAACTTGTTGATGAGAGATCTGTTTTGAGTAAAGTAAGCTGTGTTGACAGCTTTTGCCCAAAAATACTTTGGCAACTTTGCTTTTGCTAACATTGTTTTTCCTGCTTCAATCAATGTCATGTTCTTCCTTTCAGCTACACCATTTTGCTGAGGAGTTCTTACTTGCTGAGAAATTATGATCAATACCATGATCATCATAGTATGTATCCATGCCAAGGTTTTTGAATTCCGTACCATTGTCTGATTTTACACTTATGATTTCACACTCTTTTTGAGTTTGAAGATTTCTGAACAAGGTAGTGAGAATACCATAAGTTTCATAATTGGATTGTATCATTTCAACCCATGTGTACCTTGAGTAATCATCTACAACCATCAGAGTATATATGTTTCCACCTAAACTTGCAGTTGTAATAGGACCAAACAAATCCATATGAAGTTGTTCAATAATTTTTTTGGTTAAAAGACATGGTTTGAGTTTAAAAGAAGTTTTTGTTATTTTTCCTAAAATACATGCTTCACATTTTTTGTCAGCATAAATATTTATTTGAGGCAAACCATTCACTAAGTCTCCTTTTGAAAGTTTAGAAAGATATTTAAAATTTAAATGTGAAAGTCTTTTGTGCAAAAGTCATGAAGTTTTTGAAGCATTATTTGCTACTAAGCATATTTGAGTACCGTTTTTTAAAGCAAGTAAATCAATAGCAAATACATTTATCTTTCTAGAACCTGTGGGTAAAACTTCATTTGTATGCTGTTTTTGATAAAGCAGTGAGTAGTAGAGAAAGTGCAATTCATACCTTTGTCACAGAATGGTGAAATGCTTAGAAAATTGTGTTTCAAACCTTGTACTAATGAGACATTTTCAATTTTTACAGATCCTCTGATAATAGATCCATAACCTATTGTTTTTCCTTTTGAGTTGTTTAAAAAAATGACTGAAGGTCATTTGACTGAGATAATGTCAGTAAGAAGTTTAGCTGACCCAGTCATGTGTCTAGAGCATCCAATGTCTAATATTCATATGTCAGTTGATTGATCATTTGTCATTAAGCATACCTGAAATATGAATATTTAAATCATGGTACCCTTTATATCTTTGGGTCCAAAGGGTTAGTTTTCTTTGGTAGCCATACTTGCCTGAATTTAGGCAATTTGACTTTGTCAATAGGTTTAAATCTAAACAGACATTCATGAGACTGATGACCAAAAATAGAACAAATTTTGCACTTGTGATAACCATGTTTATTAGTCATTGGAGGTGAATTTTTTGATTCCTTTTGACTTGGCTTAGAAGTCTTTGCAGTAACAAAATTGATTGACTTAAACTTGTCAATTGTCTTCTTTCTAATTCCTCCTCTTTTGTCAGCTGGCTGACATTTATCAGCTGTTGTGGCTGCTGACTTTTTGTGAGAATTATGAACAGAAGGTTGACAACTGTCATAGTTTGGCTTATCCTTTTTGTTAATGGATTTCTTAAGTTGATTCACATTTTTGGGATATTTGAAAGATATAGCATTATAAGCGAATCCTTTATTCTTTTTTAGCAGAATCTTAGGTTCACCATTTGACTGTCTGATTTCACAGTATCCATCATCTTTTGAATATCCAAGACCATGTTGATCTTCATGATTTTTTTATTGATTGATGATGGTCTCAACAGCAGCTTTTGATTTTGAGTAAGTATCAACAACATTGGTCAGTCGAAGATATTCTACAGGATCAGCAATCTGGGCATCTGAGATCTTTGCTTGAATATCATGTTTTTCATTGATACTTTTAAGTTGAAGCATTTCATTTTGTTGTACTTTAAAAAGCTCATTGATTTTTTGGAGCTCACAGTTTTCATCAGAAACTCGTTTAAAGTCACCAGATAAAGAAACATGAATTCTTTTAAGTGTTTCAAACTTGAAATACATTTCTTGCATTTGTTCCAGTAGATCATCAACACTTATGTCAGTAGCCTTTTCCTCATGCTTTTTTGACATATTGCTTGTTTTAGTGTCAACTGTCCTTGGAGAAGTTGTCCTGACTTTTCTTTCTGGCTGACTCATGATCTCTTATCCATAAAAACCATTTGCTATTTTCTTAACCATAAACTGATCAGGTTTGATGACCTTTGTCAGCTTGGGGTTTTTGATAGGTAAGTTTGGGGGCTCATTGTCAGACTCATTTAAATAATTTAGAGTTGGAAAATCACTTTCTGAATCATATACAGCTGATTCTGCAACAAGACAAAGGTTTGCTTCTTGCACAAAATCAGCAGATTCATTTTCATAATCTGTCTCAATCCATGTTGCAAGATTTTGATCTTCAGTAACTAAACCCTTTTGTTTTTCAAAATTTCTTGGAGCTCTTTTGTAATATTCATTTTTTGTAGAAGAACAGTTTGAAGAAAAATGACCAGGTTTTCTGTAATTGAAGCACAATAATTTTTCTTTCTCATCCTTGTCTTAATTTCTTTTGAAGTAAGGCTTTTGAAAGTTTGAAGAAGAAGGTCTTTGAAAACTTGAGGAAGGTTTTTGAAGATTTGAGGAAGATCTTTGAACGTTTGTAAAGGTTTTTTAAAGTTCTTCTTGAAAGATTTAAACTTTCGAAATTGCCTAGCAAAGGCTGCAAATTCATCTTCATCTAAGCCATTATCTGACAGAGATATAAAAGTTTTTGGTGTCTCTTCTTGAGCTTGCAGAGAGATATCTTTAAATTTTTTCTTAATTTCTTGAGTTTTGAGAACTTCTTTTTCATAAATTTTTAGACTTGCAACAAGACTACGTATATGAGTTTTGTTCAAATCTCTTGCTTCCTTTATGGCAGTGACCTTAACATGCCATCTACTTCCCAAGCTACTAAGAAAACACATATTTAAATCTTTCATGCTATAAACTTTACCAAATGAATAACACCTATTACTTACCTCGAGAAATCTATCATAAGCATTCTTCAATGATTTTTTTGAATCCTTTTTGAATGCATCAAACTTTTGTATGCAGTCATAGAGTTTGTTGTCCTTGGTGTTTTGATCTCCTTCAATGCATTCCACGAGAGCAACCTATATTTCTTTGGCCGCAACACAATCGTATATTTGTTTATAATTTTCATCGGGAACAACACCTGATAGAATGTGTATAGCTCTAACATCCAGTCCGTCCGTAATTTTATCTTCTTCAGTCCATTCATATTGAGGTTTGAGGACATATTCTTCAATAGCAGGAGTGAGAAGATTTATGGTGTCATCATCTGCAGTAGAAGATTTAACAACTTTAGTATTGATTTTTATAGGTCGTATAGGACCACCTCTTACACACTCCATCAATCGTTTATCAATATTGTTCATATATCTTGTAATTCTTTCTATCCAAATATCAAAGCGATCTTCATCTAAAATAAGTACTTGAGTAAAATTGTTTGATTAAAAAGCTTTTGTAGTTGCCATGATCGAGCTTTCAAGCTGTTAAACTTGGAAAATAATAATTTTCAAAAAGTCTAGCTCTGAAACCAATTGTAAATCCAGCTGGCAACTTATAAGGCTAGAAGGGGGGGGGGTGAATAGCTTTTTTAAAACTTTGAGAGAAGTTTTGAAAAACTTCAAATATTGCAGCGAAAATGAGTAATTTTGTCAGCCAGTAGATCTGGTGTCATCTAGCTGATGTTTTAAAGAGGCTGACGTTGTAGACTGAGACAAAATTGGTCAGTTGGCTGACACAATTAAATACTTTTGAAAATGGATCACAATATACAATAAAAATGTTGAAAAACAATTTATCAAAACAAATAGGTAATCAATTTATGTAATGAACGGGCTGACACTTAAGTAGATTAAGACTTCTTAAGTATTAGAGCAGTTTGTAAGAACTGATGAAATAATTGACAAAGGAATTGAAGTGGTTCACAGTAAAAACTGCTACGTCCACTACCAAGTTGGTCAAACTTTGATTTTTAAAGTGCACTAATATTATTAAAAATCTATGTGATATCTAATGGATTAGTGTACAACAATGACCAGTGTTTATGAAGTATGATTAGAAGACAATCACACTCGTGAGACAATTAAACTGATTCTTTAAAGAATATGAAAGAAGTAAGGAATAACAATTTAGTGATTGTCAAAACAGTAACTAGAAAAGAAATAATGATAAAAGCCATCTAGCTAAAGTTTTAAAGACTGAGACACTTCAAGTGAATAATTTGCTTTGAGAGTATGAATGCTTCAGATGATTTATTCAAATGGTTCTTGTGGGTATTTATAGATGAACTTGAAGTGCAGTCCATTAGAAACACTTTTGAATTTGAATTGTGCCACAAATTCAGAGGCATCTTCTTACAAGATCATAGAGATCTTGTTTGAGAGACAAAGAACAGTAAGATCTATCATAGCACAAAACAAGTAAGTGTCAGTAACAAGGAATGTTTAAACAAAGAAGGTAAGGAAGCTGACACTAAAGATAGAGGGTCGGATGCTTCTAACTTGTTAACACTATTTTACTGCAAGCTGACCAATTATTCTAACCAAACAAATTATAAGTTTTTACTAAATAAAAGATGATTTTAAGCAAATTTAATTTAAGAAAAGATTCAACAACCCTTACATTCACATACGTGAGTTGTTATCCATTGTTAACTCCCTATTTTTTCTTTCTTTATTACAAGTCACCCCTACAATCTATTATACAATAGAGCTCAGTGGGATAAAGAACGGTTCAGATCGATTATTTTATTTTATATCAAACGGCTTAGATTGATTATTTTACTTTATATCAAACGGTTGAGATTGATTATTTTACTTTATATCAAACGGTCCCTCTGCGTCCCCCTCTCCCTATACAACTCCAACTTCCCTTTCCTTTCCGAGTGTTTCTCCGGCAGTTCGCGTCTTCCAATTCCAATGTGTTTCTCCTCCATTTACAGTTTAAAATTAAGATATGTATGTGATTTTTTGGTAAGAAGATTCTTGCTGAGGTGAAGAAAAAAAATAAAAAAATAATTTAGATTTGATTTCGAAAATATTAGGAGTACTAATTAAAAAAATTATTGTAAATTCATCAACAAGCAAAAGCTATTTTTTTTCTGTAATCAAAATCTAAATTAATTTGTTTTTTTTTTCAAACTCATTAGCTTAAAGGCGTTAAAAATCTATCACGAAAATAAGCCACATGTCCCATTCTAATTAACAATGCGTGAAAAGATACAAAAGAGTGGTACATGATATCTTTACCGGCAAAACGAGGGGATATTTGTTTTCCTTGGATAATTGTTTGGGGGTAAGTTGGCAAGTATTTTAATTTGATCTATTTCTATTAATAAGTGAATTTCTTAATTAGTATTTACAAGTGAGTCATATACTTAAAAAATGTAAGAATTTAAGAGAGACTATCTTTATATTATTTTTTGTAGGATGGATTGTTCTGATTCAAATGACTGTGTATTGGTGGACTAAACTATGAGTGAACATCTGTTTTACAAATTAAATTAAGATCCGTAAAACACAATCCCACATAATTAAAATTTACTTACAAAGTTATGGATCTTATTTGAATATATATATATATATATATATAAAGCCATAAACACATAACACATCTAAATAAAGAAGTTTTCCGTCAAAATCACCTTACTAAAAATAGATCAATATTAACTCAGTCAAATCTAAAATATCTAGATTACATTTAATGTACCATTTATTATCTATTATATAAAACATATAAGACGGTTGAGAAAAACTATTTACCGGCCAGGATTTGATTTTAACAAAGCTATTTACCGGCCATGATCTGTTTTTACGAAACACAATCACCGGCCAGGATTCCATTTCATCTATAACCGTTTTTTCACGTTTTTTTTCCACAACCGTTTTCTCTCACTTCCTATTCACATAAAGATAGAAAAAGACAACAATTATCACTATCTCTCTCCTATCCCCACCGTTCCCACATTTAATAATGAAGAAAACTTATCATTCAATGTTGTTTTTTTTATCACTATCTCTCTCCTATTTATCGGCCAGGATTTGATTTTACCAAAGACAATCACCGGCCAGGATTAAATCTTTGATAAAAGCTATTTATCGCCAGAATTTGATTTTACCAAAGACAATCACCTACCAGGATTAAATCTCATTTAAACTATTTTTATCTCAACCTAATCTAATCTAACCGTTTCCTATTCACGTTTTTCTTCCTAAATCTCATCTAAACTGTTTTTATTTTAACCTAATCTAATCGTTTCCTATTCAAGTTTTTCTTCCTACTTTTTTATTTCAACCGGCTTTCTGCCATCCTTTTCAAGCTTTGTTTGTTTTTTTTGTTCTCTTTTTAAACTTTGTACTCCTTCTTTCTTCTTTTTTACTGCCACTAATCCCTTATTTATTTATTTATTTGACTCTTCTCTTTCATTCTTTAGTAAATCACTTTTGACCACCATCCCCTATCTTTAGTTTCAGGAGAGAGAAACTAAAAAGGAAACAAAAATTGGTAGCTGAGTTGTCACTAATTTAAATAAATTTAATTATATATATATATATATATGCTAATTTAAATAAATTTAATTATATATATATATACACACAATATATATTATTTATTATATTGATTTATTTGAATACTAACACCGTCATATACTGACGCCGTGCCTTGGCACGGGCACAGAATCTAATTAATATTATAAGCAATCACCCATTTTTCTTCTCCTTATGTTTTATCTTCATATTACAAAGTCACGTCCTGCGATTAATCTTATGAACATTCACCCCTTATAAAATATTAATCTCTCAACTATCACTTGAAGCAATATATCCTCAACTATATCATTTTTGTAAAATGCACTTTTTATTTAGGCACTGTCATTTCAATTGACGAAATCAGATATACTGACACCGTGTCGTAGACACAGACATAAAAAATCTAGTAGAGAAATAAAAAGAAAATCGGTGAGATTAAAAATAGACAAAAATTAACATCATTAATCAAGCTACTAAATATTCGTGAAAGAGATTAGATACTTTCACATTTAGGGGTTATTTTCAAGGGAAAATTATAAGTCAATACATTTTTTAAAACATTTTCTCTCTTCAGTCCAGTTTTTTTTTCTTTTCTAATCACTAATGTCATTTTTCAAAATATTGTTCATAAAATATATATATCGTCTTTTTTAACAGCTTCCAATTAGTCCTTTAAGTTCGAAAATTATGATCGTGTACAACGAAATGTAAGAATAAATTAAAATACAATAATAGCATTAATTATTATTCACATTAACTATTATTCGTAGTTACTATTGCGGAGTACCCCTATTTATGAAGTACAACGAAACAGCCCCTCTACCCAGTTGCCGCACCACCCAACCCCCCCAAAGGCGAAAGTCCCCAACGTTCCCATTTCCCGGATTTCAAAGCTATCATTCAATTCCACTTCAATCAAATTCAATTCCCCTATAATTTTCGCCTTTCCCGCCCAGACGACACTCCCCTTTCAAAAATTTTGCACCCACATTCTCTCTCCTCTCTATAAATAAAAACCCTCCCCAACTTTCTCTCTCCTTGCTCCTATCTATATTCGCGCCGCACCCCTCTCTGTCCTCCCTATTTCTCTCCGTCACCGATTCGTCGCCCGTTTGGCTGCCTTTTGCAATGGCTGGCAAACGGAAGGTAACGTCTTCATCTACATCTAAATCTACTTCGGCGTCTCGGTCTTCAAAGAGGACGAAGAACGTTCAGACTACTGAACAGAAGGTCGAGCAAATAGAAGAAGAAGCTTTCGAAATCGAGGATAGCGAGATAAAGGTCGAATATGAAGACCCGAGTGACGATCTGTCGCCAACTAGCAGCTCACGGATCAATTTCGGGTCTGCAAGAAAGAAGCCAAAGAGACAGCTTGAGCCGAAAGCTGATGATGAGGAGAGTCGATTGATCGGCGAGCCAGTTCCTGCCGATGAAGCTCGTCGGCGCTGGCCTCATCGTTATCTAGACAATGTTTGTTCCTGATCATTTATCATTTTCTATACATTTTACAATATTGCCATTTATATAAGCTTTGCTTTATAGACTTTAGCAATTGCAAAATCTAGTAATCGTCTACACCAAATAAAAGTTATTATTTTTTGATTATTTCATAATCACCTTCCCTTACTATTTAGATCAATATTCATCCAGTGAATGATCCACTCTGTTTGTAGAGTGTATGTTTGCCCGGAGTCAGTTTTATATACTGATTGTGTCAAGTACATTAGTTGAAATTGCGCAATGTACTGTTTTACTTTTTTGTGTGTGTGTGAACTCATTGGAATTATAAATATCATAATTCTAGAAAAAAGAATGAATTGAAAATTGCTTTTTTGTGTGTGAACTCATTGGAATTATAAATATCATTCTAGAAAAATAATGAATTGTAAATTGCTGAGCATTACAACCATCAATGCGTTGGTGGGATAGTATACCATGTTTTATTGGTCTGTATTTTTAATAACTTTTGTTCATATACCAATTTTCAGAGCCGTGTTGGTTTGTAATTGTCAAGTTATATCATTGTAATGTCGTTGTGTGCATAAGTAGATACTAATATGATTTTGCTTGTTTTGTACAATAGAAGAAAGGGCAAGAGGCAATCTCACAAGCCTTAAAAGGGTAAGTCCTTATGATTTTTTTTGGTAGTGTTTACTATTTTTGTTCTTGAAATATTAGTTATCAATTATGATTGTATATCTTGATTTGTTCTTACAGAACAGAAGAAGAAAACTTGACAATTCAAGCTAAACAACATTTCACACAAGCAGAGGTTGATGGGAGGATACTTTTCAACCTTGGAGATGATGGTCATGTCATGGTGAAATGCACTGCTCCAATCCCCTTTATCTTAGTTGCACATGTTCTTCTTAATTATTTTCCTTTCCTGAGTTATGCTTCTCAATCTTATTAATCTTAGGATGTGAACATTTACTTAAACTTTCTAATTTAGTGAACTTTGATTAGAGGCATCTAAAATATAAGTTATACATAGTAATATTCATATTATTTGTACTTGGTAATATGCTGGACCTGGAAATTGATATATTTGACAACTTGCAAAGTTCTGTGAGCAGACATAGTTTTGCAGTTGCAGTTATGCATAGTTTGAAAGAAAAAATAAAAAGAAAAGATAAATACATGTTTCATTATGTATTTGATATTGTTTTGTGATTTTCAATCAGAACCAAAGGGGCGATAGGAATAATCTTATAACAACTATGAGCAGCTGTGTGAAGAAAAAGGGTAATGGATAAAGATTAAAGAGTAATATTAAATAGAAAGTAATTCAAAAAATATAAACGTCTACGTAGGCACATCGTTTTGGATAAAACAAGCTACAAGATTCAAAATCACGAAAATGTTTGATGGAAGTTAACAGGCCTTCCATCAAATGAAGTTCTACTTCTTTTCCCGCAAACCCAAGTCACATGGGTGGTTGTTGATGCTTGTGCCTCCCGAATCCCAATCCCTAGGAAGAACCAATCTGCTTGGACAACTTTCATTGTTGCCTATTTCCTTGTACATTAGTGTCTTGTTATGCACATGCTTACATGAGGCAATTGTAAGGATGATTGTCGAGATATGATGAACTTTACCTAAGTACTTCAATTGAGTAATCCGATGAGTATGAGGTTACAGAAGCAAATGAAATAGTTTTGGAAGGCATAATCAACATATAGCTTACTCTTTTTGTTTTATCTATGCTACTAACTTCTAGTAATTAATCCTAGTTGGAATAACTTGACATGTATGGGCTATATCCTTGGAAATAATAGAAAAATATGATTAATTACTAGAAGTTAGTAGGATTAACTTGTCATAATCTTCATATTGTTTTCAATGTAATTTGTGACTCCTGTTTGTTTTTGTGTTGGAACTTCTGCAAAGCAGGAGGATAAGTCTATACAACCAGTGGTGATTGTGTTTATACTTTATTTTTCGTTCATTGCTCAGTCAATGGTGAACCTTACTGCTTTGTTGCACATGCTTTTGAAAATCTAACTTCTGAGCTTCATCACATTGGTGTACTCATCTGTTTTTCTTTGTCTAGGCTGGTGAAGGAGAACCGAGTTTCATATGCAGGGTAGTTGAAATGTTTGAGGGAACTGACGGGTCACCTTATTTCACTGCTCAATGGTTCTACAGAGCCAGTGACACTGTAAGAATCAACTGGCTTTGTTATTCTGTTTGTTGATATTCACCAGTGATCTGATATTTCTGTCTGTTGCTGTATCAGGTTATTCAAGCTTGTTCTGACCTTATTGATAGTAGGCGCGTCTTCCTTTCCAAAATTAAAGATGACAATCCTCTTGATTGCCTTATAGAGAAGCTCAGAATCAAGCGTCTTCCTTTAAATGTATGCATGACCTTGGATTATTGAAACATCAACTAACCATCTTCTCTTCCTTATTAATAGTTATACTTTTTGTTGGTTTCTTAGGTTGATCCGGCTTTCAAAACTGCTGCTGTTTCAAACTGTGATTATTACTATGATATGCTGTACTTGGTGCCATATTCATCTTTTCTAAACTTACCACCAGGTTTTTCTCTAGTAAATGTCCACATCATCTTCTTGGTTTCCACTTATACTTATTAAAATTCCATCTGGTAGTGAAATGTACATATTTGATATAATTGACATTCATATTATTGAACTGCTTAAAATGATATTCGTATTGCAGATAATGCTGGAGATTGTGAATCAGAATCCACCATTTCTTCAGAAGCTGATGTCATTGGAACTACTGATAAGGGCTGTGAGGTTCAAGAGAACAAAATATCAGAAACTACACTGCTGGACCTATATTCTGGCTGTGGTGCAATGTCAACAGGACTTTGCCTTGGTGCTAACATGTCTGGTGTTAATCTTGTCACGGTATAAGTTAGTTTGTGTCGTTCATTTTCAGTGCTTTTACACTTGTGAGAACTTGTTCAATGTTTAAGATATGTTTGCAGAAATGGGCTGTTGATCTGAATCCCCATGCATGTGCAAGCTTGAAACTCAACCATCCTGTGACAGAGGTATGCCCCATTGCTGATTGTTGTGCATGTTGTTCAGAGTGTTATTGACCGACTTTGTTGCTTTACAGGTGAGAAATGAATCTGCGGAGGATTTTCTAATGCTGTTGAAGGAGTGGAAGAAGCTTTGCCTATCTTATTCTTTAATTGGAACTAGTGATTCACAACAGAGTGTGGATCCTGTAAGTTGCAAAGAGGAAGAAGAAGAAAAAGAAGATGAAGAAGAAGAAGAGGATGGGGGAAATGATGATTCTGAGGTATTTGAGGTGGATGAGATTTTGTCCATTTGCTACGGTGATCCTAAAGAGTCGAATAAGCGTGGACTGTATCTTAAGGTACTTACACCATACTTTCGTTTAATATATATTTTTTTTCTGTGGGGTATTTCAGCTACTGTCAATGTATAGAGATGGTGATACACTTTAGGCTGACTTTGAGAATGGGAATTAACTTTGACTGTTGTTTGTACTTCCCCTCACCTTCTTCATAATTTTTCTCCCTGTGTTATGAAGGTCCGCTGGAAAGGTTATGGGCCTGATGAAGATACATGGGAGCCTATAGATGGTTTGAGGTATGACCATACAATCAACTGGTTCATTTTCAAGCTTATCTTGTGGTTTATCTTTCATTGCTATGAATTAGTTCTCTTACAATCAACATACACTTATCAGTGACTGCCCAGAGAAGATAAAGGAGTTTGTTGTAAATGGTTACAAATCAAGGGTTTTACCATTGCCAGTAAGTTTGGAAATCATTTTGCGCAATTTGAACAATCTTTCATAGGTTCTGACTAAATTATTTGTATTGCTTTTTTGTTCATTTTGTTGGTAATGTTTGCAGGGCCAAGTTGATGTCATTTGTGGGGGACCCCCATGCCAAGGCATAAGTGGATTCAACCGCTTTCGGAAGAAAGATAATCCGTTGGACGATGAAAAAAATAAGCAGCTTATTGTTTATATGGACATTGTAGAGCACTTGAAACCAAAGCTTGTGCTAATGGAAAATGTTGTTGACATCTTGAAGTTTGCAAAAGGTTTTCTTGGTAGATATGCGTTGGGTCGTCTTGTTGGAATGAACTATCAAGCACGGATTGGGTTGATGGCAGCGGGTGCCTATGGACTACCGCAGTTTCGTATGCGCATGTTCATGTGGGGTGCTCGTCCCACAGAGGTGATTATAATTACTCCTGATAATTAACCTTTGATTTTGTATGCCTATTTTTGGGTGGTTGCTCATCCCAAGGAGGTGATCTTGTTCTACCTATTAATTTTGTACTTCAACTAGCTGACAATTCATTTAATGTGCAGAAGTTACCTCAATACCCATTACCCACACATGATGTTGTTGTTAGGGGAGGATCTCCAGTGGAATTTGAGGTAGGATATGCTTTGTTGTGAAGTATTCCTTTTGTCCCCCCAAATAAGTCTTACTTTCCTTTGGTTTTTCCCAAGATAGTGGTTCAATTCAAAAACTTAATGCCACAAATCTCCATCTCTTTTCAATTTCTTTTATTTCCTATAAAACCACAATGTTTATCTTCATGTCCCACTAAAAGTTTTTTTTTTTTTTTTAATTTTGTGAATTAGGGAGTAATTTCTGCCATATGAGTGGGGACCAGTGGATAAGGGAAATAAAACTGGAGTGGATATAGTGGGAGAAATTTTGTTTCTTTTGACATAAATTGGAAGTGAGTGTGGTTGGAGCTTGCCTTGTGAAAGCTAGTGTCTTCCAAAGTTTATATATATAAAGAGGGGTTGAAAGTTGGATCTAACCCATAAAATATTTGTACAAGTTTGGTAATGTTTTGAAATGTGTCCTTCATAGTGTTAAGCTTGAAATAGATTGTTGGTCCTCCCTCTTTCAACTTATGCTTTTATATGCGTTTGGGTACTTGGGACATAGTCTATTGATGTTGTTGATGACTTGATTCTACTTGTTTTTTTTTCTATTCAATTATTGGGCAAAGCTATTCCCACTCCACTTCTTCTCCAATGAATTTCATGTGATGCTTTATTTTACTACTCCCTTTGTTCTTAAATAAGTGGCCATTCTTAGTTTTTTCACTAAAATTAAGGAAATTGACTTTGAGCTTCTTACTTGCATATGAACATTATTGCCCTTAATGTCCATAGTGCAGAGGACTGCCTTGGTAAATAATTGGAGTGGGCTGGTGCTGATTTATGTTGGTTTTTCTGATAATATTCTTGGTGAGTGCAGTCAAACACCGTTGCATATGATGATCGCAGTGTTGTTGAATTGGAGAAGAAACTATTTCTTGAGGATGCAATATCTGACCTTCCTCCTGTAAGTAGTCATTATTCATTTTGCTGAAGGCTGCCAACCATTATTCACTAAATGTTACTTTTTGTCTTAATTTTGTGATGTATCATGCTTTTGATTAAATTGTAACATTGTCTTATCATTATATTTGTAGGTGGAGAATGATGAATCACGTGATGAAATGCCATATCGTGAGGACCCAAAGACAGAGTTCCAGCAGTTTATTAGACTGAGGAAAGATGGTGAGAATTCAAACTCATATATGTTGGGGGGGTGTGTGAGTGTGTATGCATCTTTAGATATATTAGATCTTCACTGTGGTTTTGAAGTTTTGAATGCACATTCTTTGTCTCTGGATTATATAAGAGTCCATTATATTCTTCAAAGATGATTGTCCTTGTTCTCGTGCAATTTCCATGCCTTTAATATTATATAACACACGCTGTTGTTTTCAGCTCTCATAATTTTTACTTTGAAGTGTTTAATAGTTTCTTTTGTTGATCCTACTTCCCTTTTTGTTTTGATATTAGAGATGCCTGGCTGTACAGCATTGGAGTCTGAACCCTCAATGCATCTTCTTTATGACCATCGTCCCCTTAAATTGAACGATGACGATCACCAACGTGTTTGTAAAATTCCTAAGCGCAAGGTTTGCCAAAGCAACAACATCCCCTTTGCAAAATTGCATGTGGTTATTGATTGAAGTTATGAAGATGTCAAGTAATGTTGCCTGTTGTTTGTATTTAGGGTGCGAATTTCAGGGACTTGTCTGGTGTGAAGGTTGGAGAGAACAACACTGTTTATTGGGATCCTGAAGTTCCGAGGGTATATTTAGCTTCTGGAAAGCCTCTGGTATGGGCTTGATTTACTAGTTGTTCCTTGTGTGTATCTTCTTTATTTGTTTGCCACCTTCGTTTGGTTATAGTTTTCTGAATGGCAGGTCCCTGATTATGCAATGTCTTTCATCGAAGGAAGGTCATCCAAGTAAGGGTTCACTTAATTGAGTAATTTTTCATACTCTTCTTGTCTTTTGTTTCATTTCGTTCATATACTAAATGCACTATTGTGCAGGCCATTTGGTCGGCTATGGTGGGATGAAACTGTTCCTACCGTTGTTACTAGGGCTGAGCCCCACAATCAGGTAAATCATACGTGTTGTATGTTATCACAACTTATTCCCCCAAAAAAATAAATATAAAAATTAAAAGATGGTATCACAACTTACACAAAACATCACATGTGTGGCATTCTCTGTTTTCTTCAGGTGTGACTTTGTTCTTTGGTCTTTCAATTTAAAGCTTATACATGTTGGCAAATAAGTCAATTTTCCGATTGTATTTTAACCAATCCTATCTTTTGCCACTATATTGTTTTTAGGACAGACATACCATTCTAGTTTGAAAAGTTGATGCAATTTTGCCATCATCACTAATTGTCATTCACTTTCTTATTGAGTTTCAATTGCCTTGGTTCTTAAGTTATTAGTAGTTTTTTCTTCGTTTGAGGGTTTAGATATTTTTTGTGCACAATAAAAGGAAAAAAGTGCATACACATAAATGCCAGAAAGAAACATATATTTTTAAATTCAAAAATGAGAAACTATTTAAAGTAAGTACTATATACTTTTTATCTTATTATATCATTATACAGTAAAAATTTAGTAATAAAAACAGTTAAATATATACTTTATGAAGTTTAAAAGAAATTCAATCAATTAACTACCTATGAAGAATGTGTAATCATGTAATCACTAGAAAACTTTTAAGTGAATGATGAAAAACAAAAGCGACAGATGAAAAACAAAAGTGAGATAATAATTATGGGATGGAGAGAGAGTACAATGGTTTGAAAGTACGATAACAAAACTGATCATATTTCCCATTTATGTTTAGATATGTATGCGAATATATTAATTGTGATTTTTCGAATTGCATTATGTTAACACATTTTTATGATTATCTTTGTCAGAGTACTGGCGTGTTTATTTTTTAAAAATCAAGTGTTATTGTGATTCTCATCAACTTGAATGCATTTTCAGGTTATACTCCACCCTGTTCAGGATAGAGTCCTGTCTATCCGCGAGAATGCCAGGCTGCAAGGCTTTCCCGATTACTACAAACTTCTTGGCCCCATTAAGGAGAGGTAAGTGATGAATTGGGAAAATTGTTAACTGGTATATTTTGTGGATTTTTGACTGTTTTAGTCGTTGATATTCTTTTTCAAACAGTTACTTAACAATTTCGTGCATGACAATGCATTGGGATGACAAATGCTTGCATCGTTTGATAATAAATGTCACATAACCTTATCAAATGAGATGCATGAAATAGTGTTTAGTGGTTTGAAATGAAAAAAATTGTGAAAGCGTTGGCTTGAATTACCCCTAATGAATTCAGCTTATACTGTAAAGTGTTAACTCGATCTACTAAAAATTCTTGTTGTTTGAAAAGAGATTTTGTCTTGTCTTGTTATATGTACTGCAGATACATTCAAGTTGGGAATGCAGTTGCTGTTCCAGTTGCGCGGGCCTTGGGGTACTCATTAGGTTTGGCCTTCAATGGCTCTTCAAGTGGGGAAGACCCCTTGTTGACCTTACCTAAGAAGTTTCCTATCATGGTGGGGGATCGACTTTCTCCTTCTCTAGATGAGGAAAATAAGTGATTATTAACGCTTTCTAAACAATATCAAAGCCCAATTAAAAAATGGGTATAAGTCATAAGTCATGTCTCATGTATGTCATGTGCAACTGTATCTCTAATTAGATTAGAACATTCTCTCGATTTTTGTTATTTATTGATATTGTTGGGTTATGGATTATTATTAGCAAAAGATTTTGCCCACTTTTCTATGGAAATCTATTGTAAGAAATCTTGCCAAATGTATCCATGGCGAGGTTGAGTTTCGTCTCCAATTTGAAGTTTATCTTGCATGGTTACATCAAGAGACTTATCTTGTTTAACATTTTACATCAGCAGATAAACTATTGTCAACTATTCAAGAACAGTCAAATTTAATCACTGAATGTGATTGTGAATAGCTAGGAATTTGACATAAAGGTTAGATAATGTGTGGAAGTTGCTACATCCACTTGTTTATTTGCTAGTTAACTGTGTAAATAAAATGATTCTAAAGAATAGAACGATATATATATATATATATATAGTCTAAATCAGGTATTAGGTAAAATCTTGTCATAATGTATGTGTTGAAAACATAAGTCTCATTAATTGATTATATAACGTTAAAGATTTATTGAAAATGTGTAAATTTGCACATACTAGATTTTGTGCTCTTGCTCATGGTACAATGTTAGTATAAAAATGATCAATGTATAAAGCGATAATGATGAAAATAAACTTGTATATGCTTGAGATTTTGTAAATGTTGGATCAATGTATACTATATGAAAAAAAAGACGACATCCTGAAAATTAAAGAAATAAAATATTTTATTCGTTATAAAATTTTGTAACTCATCCAAAAAGAGTATAATTAAGCATCTAAAAATATTCTCTTACACACACCACAACACATGTTAATTGAAATAAACTTAAAAATGAAAATCGCAGCAAACAAAAAATATAAAATAAATTGAATGAGATATAGTGAACTAACAAAAAACTATTTTGAAATCACAAATATTTCAGATTATTAAGGACAACCTAGCACACATTTAAAAAAAAGAAAGAAATTAAAATACAAATATTTAAAATACAAAACTTATGAATAAATGTATTTTTTAAAATAAATCTAGGTCGGATAAAAATTATATTGAGATTCATTTGATTACGATAACAATTGATTAAGAAATTACAAACTAAATATTAATAATAAAATTAAAATACAAATATATAAAATTGTAAAAAGTAATTAATTGAGGGGTTATTACATAATTATTGGTTATAGAGGGGGGGGGGTAATTCAAATATAACTCATAACTGAGGGGTTTATTTGTAATTCACATACTTACGAATCAATCTGTACCGTCAGTTGTGTTTTGCAAAATTCGATCATGGCCACCAGTTAGACCCTGAGCTCTTTTATAACATAGAAGATGATTGAAAATACCGAGTTTTTATGTAGTAGTATTTAATAGGTGTAAGTCCCATTGGCAACTGACAAGACTAGAGGGGGGGTGAATAGCCTTTAAAAAACTTTGAGGGTGTTTTTAAAAACTTTAATAATTGCAGCGGCATTTGTAATCTTGTCAGTCAGCCGATATTAGGTCAGCTGGCTGATGTTTTAAAAAGCTGAAGTTAGTGAAGATTGGTCAGCTGGCTGACACAATTGTTTTCAAAAATAATTTTTAAAATAGATCACTGAATATAAAGAAAAGAACTGAAGAACAATTTATCAAAACAATTAAGTAAACAATTTATTTAAGTAACTGACTGACACTTAAGTAGATCAAGACTTCTTAAGTGTTAGATCAGTTTGTAAGAGCTAATGAAATAACTGACAAATAAATTGAAGTGGTTCACAGTAAAACTGCTACCTCCACTACCAAGTTGGTCAAATTTGGATTTTTGAAGTTCACAAATTTTATTAAAAATTTAAGTGATCTCTAATGGATCAGTGTACAACAAAAGACCAGTGTTTATGGAGTATGATTGAAATCCAATCACACTCGTGAGACAAATAGACTGATTTCGAAAGAATATAAAGTAAATCACTCAGTGTTTGTCTAAACAATAATTAGAAGGAAATTTTCAAAGACGAGTATCTAGCTAAAGTTTAAGAAGGCTAAGACACAGAAATAATTTCTTTTAGAGTAGAATGCTTCTGACTTCTATATTTCTTCAAGTGATTCCTGAGGGTATTTATAGATGATCTTGAAGTGTAGCTCGTTAAGAACTCATTTGAATTTGAAATGTGTTAAGCTATCCAAACATATTTCTCACAAGATTACAGGGATCTTGTTAGACAGATAACATACTGAATATCTACCAAAACATAAAATAAGAAAGTGTCAGTACAAGAGAATGTTCAAGTAAATGAGGTAAAAAGCTGACATTTTAACACTATGGTCAGCTGATCAGAGTGACTGACAATAAATAATGCTGCAAGCTGACCAAAATAATATAGCAGTTTATAAGTTCTTGGCTGACAAAAAGTAGAATGATTTTAAGCAAATTTAATTTAAGGCAAGATTCAACAATTTCATCCTATTTGCTTAAAACCATTCACTTTAAAGCAGAGAGCAATTAAAGAACTTATGTTCCTGCAAAATAGATGTTAGTAAGCCAAACAGATAACATATAAATGCAGTAGCAGGAAATTAAAACCAGAAAGAAAGTAATTGTCTACTATAAGTAAAATGATTGTTTAAGAAGTATCAGAGTTTAAGAGAGTTTTCGATCATTCATTTGCTGATGTAGATCCTTTAGTAGGCTTGTCAGCTTGAGCATCTACAGCTGATGGACCAACTTCAGCAGTAGGCTTGTCAGTTTGAGCAGTAACATCCCTATCATCATCTTTTTCAACTTCAGGTTCAGGTTCCTTGTTAGCATCAGCATCCTTTTCCTTTTCTGCTTTAGTTTCAGTTACTGACTGAGATGGCTTCAGACCAAGTCGTTGTCTAAGAATTTTGTTCTCAGCCAGAAATGCATCAGCTCTTGCTCTCTGTTTCTTCTCCTCCTGAATGGTTTGAAACAATGTAGCTTCTGCATTAAAAGTCCTGTTTGCCCATTCTTGCTGATAGAGCAGTATTGTTCTCCAGTCATCCATGTGAGCTTCCCTAGGTGCACCAACAACAATGGCATCCTGGACTTCAGTTGTGATGATCTGTGTGAGATTAGGGAGAAGAGAGGCAACCTGTTGCTGAAGAGTAGCAAGTTGATTTGTGTGATAAGTGAAGGCTGCTTTCATCTGGAGATGATGGACATATAGCAGGTCTAGCTTTGCTGAAGTAGAAAGAGTGCCCGGTGGAAAAGGGTCAGCAGGCTCAGGGGCAAGGAGTTTGAGAAGAGCTTGGAACACTGGAGAAAAGTTGAAAGGTGTGGATGTCTGCATCCTCAGGGTTTGGAGGGAAGAAAGTGGACATAGGATAAGCAGGAGCTTGAGATGTGGGCTCTGGGTCAGGATCAGGTATGACATCAGGGAAGATAATTTTCTTTCCAGTGGGGTGTTGAAGAGCTTGAGTGATGATTGCCTGTTGTCTCCTTGCCTTTCTGGAGGCCAACTGAGAAGGAGTGAGGAGAGACTCATCCACAGATGTAGACTTGGAGGAGTCAGATGAGGAGCCCATGGAAGATTCTTCAGCTGACTGATGATCAGTACTATCAGCTGAGGAATCATCAGTTAGAGCTGGTTGTGTGGCATTAATGGGGCTGACTGACAAGGGAAGAGAAGAGTGTAGAGATAAGTCAGATAAAATGATCAGAGGACAAGCTTGGTTTGGGTGAGTTGGTTTGTCAGTATCAATAAGGTTAAGAGTAGGAATCACAGTGTCAGCTGAAGGACCAGCATGAGGAATTGGAATGGCTGACACATCAGTGGCTGTCACAGGAACAACTGACACAGCAGTGGCTGACACTTAAGTGGGTGCAGGAATGGGAGCAGACACAGGAATGACTGATGGTGAGGCTGCAACTGTTGGAGTAAAAGAAGGTAAAGAGATAGGTTGCAGAGTATAGATGAAGGTGGGTGCTGGTTCAGCTGCAGTAGATACATGTAAAACTATTGAAGAAACATCAAAAGGAATAGTAGAGGGTACCACAATGGGGACTGTAGGGATTGATTCTGAGATTAATGGGGCAGGATCACT
Source organism: Codonopsis lanceolata (assembly GCA_013146195.2). Taxonomy (NCBI): domain Eukaryota; kingdom Viridiplantae; phylum Streptophyta; class Magnoliopsida; order Asterales; family Campanulaceae; genus Codonopsis; species Codonopsis lanceolata. Next base: position 36,846,999 of record CM028379.1, on the reverse strand, counting down.
GATGAATGCATCAGGGAAAGCTGTGGACTTAGAAGCTCCTCCTTGCATGGAGGCCATCTGTCTGTGGAGTTCAATGTAGGCTTGATTGGCTGAATTAACAACATCTTGAACATATTTATTTACTGCTCTCTGGATTTTGGCTAGTTTGGCTGGGTCCACTAATGGTTGTTCCCAGTCTTGATGTAACATATCATCTTTTGGCAGAGCAGGCCTTCCTACCAGATAGGGATCATTATGGGGCAATGCAGGCAGTTCATGTACTTTGCTGTAAATGGTCCAGGCTAGAAAGATGAGTTCATTCTGAACAAATCGATCATTTGACAGGTAGAATCTATTCCATAGCAGAGGGAGAGGGTCAAAATACTTGCCAAAATTGGCCACTAGATCTTCTTGGGACAAGTTGGGAGTGACAGGATACAAGACATAGGGTCTTCTTTTCAAGTTATGGTCAATGTATTTGATGGGATTGACAGGTGGTTTTTCATTTTTCTTCTCCTCATGGAAAGAGAGAAGAAACTGTACAAAATAGGGAAGATGATCAATTGGAAATACCCAATTTGGAGGAATGTGGACATGATTGGCTTGGTAGTATGAGTGTCTTGGATGGAAGGTAGGATTCCTAATAGGAGGGAAAAATTTGATTGGAGCAGTGTTTGGGGATCTAGGATTTGAGGCAGGAGAAACTGGTGAAAGATCAGTGACTGGAATGTCTGGGTTTGGAGAGAAAGGAACGAAACTACCTGGATTTAAATATGGGTTTCTTCTCAGTCTTTTGGGAGCATGTTCAGCAGCTAAGGTCAGTCTTCTTCGTCTGGTTCTTTGAGGTGCAGGGATGAGAGAGATGTCAGTTGGTTGCACTTCAGGTGACTGACCAATGTCACCGCCTCGACCACCTTCACTGGTGAACAACGTCGCTTAGTGACCAATATTCTTGACCGACCATCTATTTGTCGACCAAGAGGTGACCAATTGTACCGGCCGACTAGTAGATGTAGCAGTGAGAGCTAGGGTCCTTGTCCTTCGAGATCTATGACCCAGTTGAACTGTGGAGATTTCTTGACCAAAGCAGCTGGATACATTAGCTCGCTTGATGTCTGCAGCCATATATTTCTTGGTTTTTACTGGTTCTAAGTCTCCAATGGTCAGGAGACGATGTTGAAGAGCAGGAAGGGATCGAAGAAACTAATTGATGATGAGATGGTGTGTAAGTCTTGGATTGCCAGAAGCCATATTCTCCTTGTATTTAGTTATGTTGGTTTTCACACATTCAACCAACACAACTCCCCAATTAACTTCAAAGTTCTCCATAATAGATTCCATGAGAAATAGTTGAGGCTCTGTTATCTTATCATGTCCACCAGATTTGATAAGAAGACACTTATCTAGTACTGTAGCAAGAGCATAGTAGAGAGGAGCAAATCTGTTCTTGTGCCTATCAAAGGCAAGCTCCACGGGTAATTCTCCTCGCATAGTAATCCAGCCTGCTTGTTGGGTTTCTTCAGGAATGGTGTAGATGGATGAGCCATCATCTGACAGATTTGGAAAGGCAGCTGTAATGGTTTCTGAGTCAAAGACTATGGGTACTCCTCTAATGGTTCCAGTGAGAGAGAAGGGATCAACTGGATTTTCCTCCATAGACATGAAGAATTCTTCAGTTAACTGGCAGCTAAATGTCCTGGTGTTGAAGGAGAGAAGGGGAGTCAACCCAGAAGCTGTCAGAAGATGCAGAAGTTCAACCCCAAGGGGTTCAGAGTTGAGAGACACGATATCTAAGAGACATCCTAAAGCAGTATTGCTTGCCATTTTCCTGAAACAATCACAACAACAAAGTTAAGAAAACAAATGGAACAGAGAGAGATAAAGAGAAGGTAAGAAGGAGTACCAGAAAGGCTAGGGTTAGGGTTTGAAGGAGTGATATTTGAAAAAGGTAAAAGAAGAGGAATTAAAGGTGAGGAATGAAGTACATAATCTGATGTAAAGAGAGTATATTTATATGGGGGGTTTTTATAAGTACGAATGCTTATAAAAGTTGAGAAAGTGGGTTTTAAAAGCGAAGATATGGAGTGTAGTGAAAAAGTACACAGAATATTGGTTTTTGTGATAAAAGGATGATTTATGACAGAAGGTTATTATCACAATGATGAGTCGTTTTTGTGCAAACACGTCACTTCAACCGCCAGTGTTGGTAGGATAGTGGAAAGGTCATTTTGGCTTCTCAAGGAAGCTTCGCGAGTTCCAAGGAGAAATAAAAAGGCGGGAAATAAATAAAGGAATTTATAATTATTTTTAATTTAATATGAATCTTTGCTGAGATACGATCAGCTTTTATTAAGGATAAGAAGCTACCTGAACAGTGACTATAATGTCAGTCACTGTGTTGTCAGCTAATGAAAATTTGTCAGTTAAAGAATAGAGAAATGTCAGCTGATCATATTTTGACAACTGTGTTGGCTGAATAATGTCAGTTGATGACTACAAGTTGTCAGCTGAGAATTTGCTCAGAAGCTTAGACCCGAACAGATATGAGAGACAAAAGTTGTCAGCTAACGGCTGACAATATTTGTCAGCTTTGCAATGTCAGCTATTGCCTTGAAGAATATCATCAGAAGGTTTGAAAAGTGTCAGCTGATATAATTTGTCAGCTAGATGAATGTCAGCTGACAAACTGAAGGGCACTGCTGACTTTCTTTTACAACTGATCTAATTACCTGCAAGGATTAGGAATACAAAATATCTCTCTATGACATTACAAGCATTCCCAATTCACCTCTTAGAAATTCAAATCTATCAGATTTTAGAGCTTTCGTAAATATGTCAGCTAATTGAAATTCTGTAGGAACATATTCTAGCTGAACATTACCTTTCTCAACATGATCTTTTAAGAAGTGATATCTTATGTCTGTATGTTTGGTTTTAGAATGCATAACTGGATTTTTTGAAACAGAGATAGCAGAAGTATTGTCACAATAAATAGGACATGTTCCCATTTGCATCTCATAGTCCAATAGCTGTTGTTTCATCCAGAGAATTTATGAACAACAACTACCAGCAGCAATGTATTCAGCTTCTGTAGTTGAGGTGGAGACTGATGCTTGCTTTTTGCATGCCCATGATATCAGTCTGTTTCCAAGAAACTGACATGTTCAGCTAGTGCTTTTTCTGTTCACTCTACAGGCTGTAAGGTCAGCATATGAATATCCAATTAAGTTAAAAGATGAATCTCTAGTACCAAATACCAAATTTTTCAGTATCAATCAAGTATCTAATAATTCTTTTTGCAGAAATCATATGAGATTCCTTTGGGTTAGCTTGAAATCGAGCACATGTACACACAACAAACATAATGTCTGGTCTACTAGCAGTTAAATAAAGAAGAGATTCAACTATACCTCTATACTCAGTTGTATTAACTGGTTTACCTTTTTCATCAGTGACTAAATGACATTCAACTCCCATTGGAGTGTGTGCTGAATTCGCTTCTTGCAAGTTATACTTATTGATTAGCTCTCTTGTGTATTTTGATTGATGAATAAAGATTCCTTCTTCAGTTTGCTTAATTTGCAAACCTAGAAAGTAAGTGAGTTTTCCAATCATGCTCATCTCAAATTTTCCTTTCATAAGATTCTCAAATCTTTTACATAAAACTTCATTAGTAGAGCCAAAAATAATATCATCAACATAAATTTGAACTAGTAAGATGTTACCTTTGTGCTTTAATGAGAAAAGAGTAGTATCGATTTTACCTCTGTGAAACCCTTTATCCATGAGGAATTTTGATAGAGTTTCATACCATGCTCTTGGAGCTTGTTTGAGACCATAAAATGCATTTCTTAGCTTGTATACATGGTCCTTCTTCTTGATATCAAGAAATCCCGGAGGTTGTTCAACAAAGATTTGTTCTTGTAGGTCACCATTTAGAAATGCACTTTTTACATCCATTTGATAGACCTTGAAATCCTTGAAAGTTGCATAGGCAAGAAATAATCTAATAGCTTCCAACCTGGCAACATGAACAAATGTTTGATCATAGTCAATACCCTCCTCCTGTCTATAGCCTTGGGCTACCAATTTTGCTTTGTTCCTAGTGACATTTCCATCTTCATCCAACTTGTTCCTAAACACTCATTTTGTTCCAATAACTTGTTGATCTGAGGGTCTTGGAACAAGTTCCCATACTTGACATCTTTAAAACCGATTTAATTCTTCTTGCATGGCCTCAATCCATTGGGGATCCTCCAGTGCTTCATCAATCTTTTTGGGTTCAATGGAGGAGACAAAAGCATGTGAATCAAGAGTTTCATTTTTGGAACTGCTTATTGTTCTTAGACCAGCAAAGGGATCGCCAATGATGTTTGAAACTGGATGATGTTTAGCTTCTCTAATTTCTTTGGGAAGGACTGGAATGGGTTCAGTTGATAAGGGTGAAGAAAGTGGAATGTCAGTTGACTGAATAGTTTCAGAAGCAAGTATGTTAGCTGACTGGTCTGTTGTGACAAGATTTGAATTGTCAACTGGCTGGAAGTTGTCAGCCTGCTGATCTTCATTTTGAATATCCAAAGTAACAACTGGAGGAATGGAAGATGGAGGATTATTTTGAGTTGAGCTACCATTGTTTCCTGTCTCAAAAATCTCAAAATTGTTATTAACACCAGGAGTCTCAGCAGACTCAAGTAAATTAAATTCATCAAAAGTAATATACATAGATTCAACAATTACTTGAGTTTTTCTATTATAAACTCTATAGGCTTTACTATGTTTGGCATAACCTACAAAAATACATTCATCAACTTTTTCATCAAAGTTACCTCTGTGATCACTACCATTGTAGTGAATGAAGCATTTACACCCAAAATTTTTAAAGTAAGCAATGTTGGGTGTTCTTCCTCTCCATAATTCATAGGGAGTCTTTCCATGAAACTTGTTTATGAGAGATCCGTTTTGAGTGAAACAGGCTGTGTTGACAGCTTCTGCCCAAAAATACTTTGGCAGTTTTGCTTCAGCTAGCATTGTTTTACATGCTTCAATTAATGTCCTGTTCTTCCTTTCAGCTACACCATTTTGCTGAAGTGTTCTGACTGCTGAAAAATTGTGATCAATGCCATGATCATCACAGTATGTATCCATGCCAAAGTTCTTGAATTCTGTACCATTGTCAGATCTTACACTTATGATCTCACATTCTTTTTGAGTTTGAAGATTTCTGAACAGAGAAGTGAGAATGCCATAAGTTTCATCATTGGATTGCATCATTTCAACCCATGTGTACCTTGAGTAATCATCCACAACTACCAGAGTATATCTATTTCCTCCCAAGCTTGCAGTTGTAATGGGACCAAATAAATCTATATGAAGTAGTTCCAGAATTCTTTTGGTTGAAAGACATGGTTTATGTTTGAAAGAAGCTTTTGTCATTTTTCCTAAAATGCAAGCATCACATTTTTTATCAGAAGGAAAGTTTATAGATGACAGACCTTTCACTAAGTCTTCTTTAGAGAGTTTTGAAAGATATTTAAAATTCAAATGTGAAAGTCTTTTATGCCAAAGCCATGAAGTTTTTGAAGAATTGTTTGCTACTAAACATATTTGAGTATTGTGATTTAAAGCAAGTAAATCAATAGCAAAAACATTTCTTTTTCTAGAACCTGTAAGTAAAACTTCATTTGTGATGCTGTTTTTGATAAAACAATGAGTAGAAGAGAAAGAACATCTCATACCTTTGTCACAGAATTGTGAGATGCTTAAAAGATTGTGTTTCAAACCTTGAACTAAAGAAACATTTTCAATTTTTATAGATTCACTGATAATGGATCCATAACCTATAGTCTTCCCTTTTGAATTGTCTCCAAAAATAATAGAAGGTCCTTTGGCTGAGATAATGTCAGTAAGGAGTTCAGTTGACCCAGTCATGTGTCTAGAGCATCCACTGTCTAATATCCATATGTCAGTTGATTGATTATCTGCCATTAAGCATACCTGAAATATGAATATTTAAATCATGGTACCCTTTATACTTTTGGGTCTAAAGGGTTAGTTTATTTGGTAGCCAAACTTGCGTAAAATTAGATATCTTGGCTTTGTCAATAGGTTTAAATCTAAACAGGCATTCATGAGACTGATGACCAAAAGTAGAGCAAATATTGCATTTGTGATAACCAGGTTTATCAGTCATTGAAGGTGAATTCTTTGATTCATTTTGACTTAGTTTAGAAGTCTTAGCCGCAACAAAATTGATTGGCTTGAACTTGTCAGTTGTCTTCCTTCTGATTCCTCCTCTTTTGTCAGCTGGCTGACATTTGTCAGTTGGCTGAAATTTAACAGCTGTTGCATTGGATGACAATTTTTGAGGTTTATAATCAGAAAACTGACAACTGTCATTGTTTAGCTTATCCTTTTTGTTAATGGACTTCTTAAGCTAATTCATGCTTTTGGGGTAATTGAAAGGTACACTGTTATAAGCTAATCTCTTATCCTTTTTAAGTAGAATCTTAGGTCCACCATTTGACTGTCTGATCTCACAGTTTCCATCATCTTTTGAATATCCAAGACCATGTTGATCTTCATGATTTTTCTTTTGATTTACAATGGTCTCAACAACAGCTTTTGACTTTGAGTAAGTATCAACAACATTGGCCAGTCGAAGATTTCTTTCTACAAGGTCAGCAATCTGGGCATCTGAGATTTTTGATTGAATCTCATGTTTTTCATTGATGCTTTTAAGTTGCAACATTTCATTTTGCTGTACTTTATAAAGCTCATTGATTTTTTGAAACTCATAGTTTTCATCAGAGATTCTTTTGAAGTCACCAGATAAAGAAACATGAATTCTTTTGAGTGTTTTAAACTTGGAATACATTTCTTTCATTTGTTCCAGTAGATCATCAACACTTGTGTCAACAGCCTTCTCCTCCTACCTTTTTGACATATTGCTTATTTTGATGTCAGCAGTCCTTGGAGAAGTTGACTTGATTTTTCTTTCTGGCTGACTTATGATTCCTTGCCCGTAAAAACTATTTCCTATTTTCTTAACCACAAACTGATCAGGTTTGATGACCTTTGTCAGCTTGGGGTTTTTAATAGGTGAGCTTGGCAGCTCATTATCAGACTTATTTGAATATTTTGGACTAGGAAAATAATTTTCTTAATCATACATAGCTAATTCTGCAACAAGACACATATTTGCTTCTTGCACAAAATCAGCAGATTCATCTTCGGAATCTGTCTCAATCCATGTTGCAAGATTTTGATCTACAGTAACTAAACCCTTTTGTTTTTCAAAATTTTTAGGAGCTTTTTTGTAATATTCATTTTTCGTAAAAGGACAGTTTGAGGCAAAATGACCTGGTTTTCTACAATTGAAACACAACAACTTTTTTTTCTCATCCTTGTCTTCATTTCCTTTGAAGTAAGGCTCTTGAAAATTTGAAGAAAAAGGTCTTTGAGAGCTTAAGGAAGGTTTTTGAAGATTTGAGGAAGATTTTTGAAAACTTGCAGAAGGTTTTTGTAAGTTCCTTTTAAAATATTTAAACTTTCTAAATTGTCTAGCAAATGCAGCAAATTCATCTTCATCAAAGTCATCATCTGACTGAGATGCAGAAGTTTTAGGTGTCTCTTCTTCAGCTTACAAAGAGATATTTATTTTCTCAATTTCTTGAGTTTTAAGAACTTCTTTTTCATAAATTTTTAGACTTGCAACAAGACTACGTATATGAGTTTTGTTCAAATCTCTTGCGTCTTTTATGGCTGTGACCTTGACATGCCATCTACTTCCCAAGCTACTAAGAAAACGCATATTCAAATCTTTCATACTATAAACTTTGCCAAGAGAAGAGCATCTATTACTTACCTCGAGAAATCTATCGCAAGCATTCTTCAATGATTCTTTTGGGTCCTTTTTGAAGGCATCAAACTCTTGTATACAGTCATAGAGTTTGTTGTCCTTGGTGTTTTGGTCTCCTTCGACGTATTCAACGAGAGTATCCAAAATTTCTTTGGCAGTAACACAGTCATAAATTTGTTTGTAGTTTTCATCTGGAACAACACTTGATAGAATGTGTACAACTCTAGCATCCAGTCCGTCAATAATTTTATCTTCCTCAGTCCATTCTGATTGAGGTTTGAGGACATATTCTTCAATATCAGGGGCCAGAGGATTTATGATATCATCATCTGCAGTAGAAGATTTACCAAATTTAATATTGATTTTCATTGGTTGCATAGGACCACCTCTTACACATTTCATTAATCGTTTATCTATATTGTTCATATATCTTGTAATTCTTTCTTTCCAAATATCAAAGTGATCTTCATAAAAAATGGGTACTTGAGTAACATTGTTTGATTGAAAAGCTTTTATGGTTGCCATGATCGAGGTTTCAAGCTGTTAGACTTGGAAAAATAGTTTTTCAAAAAGCAAGGCTCTGATACCAATTGTAAGTTCCGTTGGCAACTGACAAGGCTAGAGGGGGGGGTGAATAGCCTTTAAAAAACTTTGAGGGTGTTTTTAAAAACTTTAATAATTGCAGTGGCATTTGTAATCTTGTCAGTCAGCCGATATTAGGTCAGCTGGCTGATGTTTTAAAAAGCTGAAGTTAGTGAAGATTGGTCAGCTGGCTGACACAATTGTTTTCAAAAATAACTTTTAAGATAGATCACTGAATATAAAGAAAAGAACTGAAGAACAATTTATCAAAACAATTAAGTAAACAATTTATGTAAGTAACTGGCTGACACTTAAGTAGATCAAGACTTCTTAAGTGTTAGATCAGTTTGTAAGAGCTGATGAAATAACTGACAAATAAATTGAAGTGGTTCACAGTAAAACTGCTACGTCCACTACCAAGTTGGTCAAACTTGGATTTTTGAAGTGCACTAACTTTATTAAAAATCCAAGTGATCTCTAATGAATCAGTGTACAACAAAAGACCAGTGTTTATGGAGTATGATTGAAATCCAATCACACTCGTGAGACAAATAGACTGATTTCTAAAGAATTTGAAGTAAATCACTCAGTGTTTGTCTAAACAATAACTAGAAGGAAATTTTCAAAGACGAGTATCTAGCTAAAGTTTAAGAAGGCTAAGGTACAGAGAGAATTTCTTTTAGAGTAGAATGCTTCAGACTTCTATATTTATTCAAGTGATTCCTGAGGGTATTTATAGATGATCTTGAAGTGTAGCCCGTTAGGAACTCATTTGAATTTGAAATGTGTTAAGCTATCCATACGTATCTTCTCACAAGATCACAGAGATCGTGTTAGACAGATAACATTCTGAATATCTACCGAAATACAAAATAAGAAAGTGTCAGTACAAGAGAATGTTCAAGTAAATGAGGTAAGGAAGCTGACACTTTAACACTATGGTCAGGTGATCAGAGTGACTGACAGTAAATAATGCTGCAAGCTGACCAAAATAATATAGCAGTTTATAAGTTCTTGGATGACAAAAAGTAGAATGATTTTAAGTAAATTTAATTTAAGGCAAGATTCAACAATATGAGTAGCCACCAATTGAAATTTTGTAAATATAAATCTCTTTTGGTGCATACTTAATTTATTGATTAATTAAAATGAGTAAATAATATTGGAATAAGAACAGATATGTTATAAAAAACCTGTTCATTGAATACATGTGATTACAAAATAAAATATAACCACAATTAATTATTAAAAGCTTGCTATGGAAATCTTCATATATGGCTTGTCTGTATTTGAAACTTTTGTGTCTCTTTCACCGTACCCAACATTATAAAACAAAATTTATTTTTGTAAATAACCACATTTAATTATAACTTATTGCTAAATCATAGGAATATATACGATTAAATAGTCTTCTTTGACATTAGATAACGGTAATAGTCTTCTTGCTTCGTTTGTTTATGCAGCTTGTACAAGTAATGAGAGACAAATTTTATGGAAAGATTTGGCTGATATTGCCTCTAATTTCATTGATCCATGGTTAGTAGGGGGGGACTTTAACATCATTGCTAGTACGGATGAAAAATTGGGAGGGGTTGGCTACGATTACAAACGTATGACGTAATTTAACGATTTTATGCTTGCTGTAGTCCAGGAGATGCGGGTTTTGCGGTAGCACCTTTACATGGTGCAATAATCATGAGGACGGATCCCGAATTTGGCAAACGACTAGATCGTGTTCTAATTAATGGTTTCTATCTTGCCAAGTATACAGTATTACGTTGAACATTTGGGTCGTGTTATGTCGGACCATTCTCCGCTTCCGGTGACTTTTCCTTTTGTGAAAAAGCCAAAAACTCAATTTCGTTTTCAACGGATGTGGGTTGATCACCCGGGATTTCTTGGTTTTGTTCGGGAGCAGTGGAATAGGCCGATTTATGGGACTGCTATGGAAATTCTCCATAGAAAATTACATTTTTTAAGAAAGGAGCTCAAACGCTGGAATTGGGAAATATTTGGTAACGTGCACCGAAAGTTAGCGCAACAACAAGAGAAAGTTCAATATTTGGAGGATGTTTGTGTCCCGACAAGGTGGAGATATCTTGCTATTAATGAACCAATGCGCAGGGCGCGATTTAGCTCAATTAGTTAAATGGGAAACTGAATTGCATCAACAGAAATCTCGGCAATTATGGCTGCAAGATGGTGATAGAAATACGGGTTTCTTCCATGCTAGCCTCAAAGATAGACAACGTCGAAATACTATCAAACTTCAAAATCCGATGGCTCGTGGTGTCTGACAACAAAACTATTGGGGATCGAGCAACTCAATTTTTCGGCAAACAATTTTCTAACCTTTTCATGTGTTCGGATCATATTGTAGATGAAGGGCTTTTCCAAAATTTCCGACTATGGTGGATGAGCGAGAGAATGCGAAGCTCGAACTTATGCCTACGGAGGATGAAATATGGGCGGTCGTGCAAGACTTAAATCCTAATAGTGCTCCCGGAATTGATGGATTCACAGTTTGGTTTTTCGTTCTTGTTGGGACATAATTAAGAGGGATTTCATAGCTGCTATTGAGGCTTTTTTCCTGGGTCATGAGATTCATAAGGGTATTGCAACTACATCTATTATTTTGCTTCCGAAAATAGATAATCCTAAGGGTTTGAGTGATTTCCGCCCGATTAGTTTATGTCCTTTTGCTGGCAAAGTGATCTCAAAGATTGTTGCAACTCGGTTAGCCAAAATTCTTCCTCAAGTAATCTCGATAGAGCAAACGGGTTTTTTTAAAGGTCGAAGTATTCAGGAGAATGTCGCCTTGGCTCATGAGATGGTTCATCGGATTAATATGCGCACTAGAGGGGGTAATGCTGTTTTTAAGTTCGACATGTCCAAAGCCTACGATAGACTGGAATGGGATTTTCTCATTAGAGCGCTAAGGGGATGTGGTTTTAGCGATATATTCTGCGATATGATCCTTCGTTTGATTAACAATGTGTGGTATTCAATTAAAATTAATGGAGAAAGCTATGGTTTTTTCAAGTCCTCTAGAGGGGTGAGACAAGGGGATCCCTTATCCCCTTTATTGTTCATTATCGCCCAGGAAGTCCTTACACACAGCATCCACAATAAAATTGCAAATGGTCAGATTCTGCCTTATGTGCATGGTCGAGGAGGTTTGGTAATCTCCCATTTGTTGTACGCAGATGATTTGCTAATTTTTTGTAATGCTAGTAAAGGATCCATCCTTGCCTTGCGTGAGACTTTGAGAGCATATGAAGGCGCCTCGGGGCAGCTCATAAACTTGGAAAAAAGTGGATTTTTTGTTTCCAAACATTGTTCGGGGAGAAAGATTAGACATATTATCGATTGGTCGGGATGCCCTTTTAAGACTTTTCCGATGACTTATTTGGGTATTCCCCTTTTCTCTGACGAGAGTTAAGATTGAATATTTTGATGGTTTACTTCAAAAAATTTTACGAAGGATCGAAGGTTGGAAATCAAAACTTTTATCATTTGGGGAAAGTCGACTCTTCTTCGTTCGTAGCAGTAGTATACCAATTTATATTCTATCGTTGCTTGGTGCCCAAAAAGTTTTAACTCATTGAATCGGCGATGGCTGCGTTTTTATGGAATAATAATGGTGAATCCGTCTTCATTGGATAGCTTGGGATACGGTGTCGTAGATCTATTGATGAAGGGGCTGGGTCTTCGATCTTTACGGGATGTGATGAGTGCTCTACAGGCTAAACTTGCATGGGCATTATTGCAAGGGAGGAGTCTTTGGGCGAAATTTGTTAGTTCAAAATATGGAGTGGATAATCGATTCACCAACGTTTGATGTCTCCCGGTCGATCGTACCATTTATACCCATTTGGAGGATGTTAGCGGTGCGATCAATGGTTGTCGGCAAGGGTGAGGTATCCTTTTGGGGAAGCAAGGGTGCGGCACAGTGCAGGAAGGGCCTTATCCGGTGGATATGAACCTCCAAGTCAAAGATGCTTTGCCTTGTTTGGAGAATTTCCGCCATTTATTATCGGAGGAGAATATGGACAGGGGCTCGAGGGTTCGGCTAAATACTCTTAAGGAGGATGTCTTGGTTTATCAACACTCGACCTCAGGTTGTTTTCGGGTCTCGGATCACTGGCGGCATGCGTACTCACGAGGCCGAAGTTGGCATGGGCGAGGAAAATATGGCGGATCCTACTAAACTTAGCGGCTTTGTTTGGAAGTTGTGTTATGGAGCTCTTAGGTGGACCTCCAGTTCAAAGGAAAAATGTTTCTCTTGCTTCCAAATCGTTTCTTTGCAATCAATTCCATAGCGAGAAAGTCATTTGCACTTATTCTTGCTCTCAGCTACCAAAGTTGGTTTGGTCGAGTCTAGCCTTGTTTAATTTGATTGATTCCTATGACTCGTTGCGACATCTTTTCTTCATCGGATGAATAGGGTGTCTATAAAACATCAAATCGGTGCATGCGAGGATAGGGGTTGTTATGTTTGGGTGTTGGGAGATTTGGAAAGCAAGGTGTCGGGTTTTACGACAATATACCTATGAGGGGGAGGTGATTATTCGACAAGTTTGGTCGGGGGTTCGTGACATGATGATTACCAGGCCGAAATGGAGTCCGACAACTTGGCATCTTGGGTCTTCATTCTCGATGGATTCCAACCAAAACAGTTTCATTCTCTAAAGGTAAATGGGTTCGATGGGAGCCTCCGATAATTAATGGTTTTAAATTGAATACTGACGGGTCTTCTCGGGGAGGTCAGTGCACTGGCGGTGGTATTATTAGAGACCACCGGGGTAGTTTAATATATGCTTTTTCTACATCTTATGGCCATGGGACAAATACTTTTCTGGAAAATTCGGCCTTGAGGGATGGTTTGTTAGCGATTCAAAACTTGGGTTTACAAATTGTTTACGGTGAGTCGACTCTTTAGTGGTGCTCGAGGGCTATCGGGCACTCAAAGTTTTCCTTGGCAGTATTCTTATGAGCTTAGCGACTGTAAGGAGCTTTTGGGCATGCACTCTATTCGTCATGTGTTTCGAGAGGTGAATGGTGTTGCTGACAGACTTGCGGAGTTTGCTCATTCGCATCCTTCGTACAAGACTTTTGATCATATCTCTCAGTTCCCCAGTTCAGTGCGTCAAGCTTTTAGATTCGATAATCTGGGTCTGTTTAGTTATCGTAGTTGATTTGCGTCTGTTGATAGTCTTGCTAGAGGTTAGGCTCCTTGCCTTTCCCGGTTTGTGGGTTTGGCGGGTTGTCCCCCTCCGTTTTATTTTCTTGTTGTTTTTAATAAAATTTTTGCAGGTGCCGTCCTGTTTCTCTAAAAAAAAAAAAAAAAACAAAAAAAAAACAAAAAAAAATATACGATTAAATCATAGTAGTAAATACCAACCACAAATTATAAATGCTTAATAAATCTATATGTTATATAGAAAAGAATATACATCTGAACTGTTCTTTATACTACTTAAGAATTTAAAGTTTAATAACAAAAAATAACAATTATTACACTCTAGAAAATTATGAACGAGAAAAGGACTTAAACAATTCATAAAATAATGGATTAAATGATATCAATTTGATGTGGCAAATATACAGCTTGGGACGTCCATATAATGGGTAGGATATCTGGGCTTGAATATGCTTCCTTGAACCTGATTAAGATCACAAAAAACCTTAGTGGAAGTGTAAGGCTTGGACTCGCGAAACCACTCCGGCGTGAGAGTAAGTATCGTGTGAGAGAAGTCAAAACCAATTTGACAGAGGTTCTAGGCTCAGGAAAGAATGTGTACCTTGTTTGTGATTTATGGAGGGGTATTTATTGGTCCCTAATGCCCTAGAATCAGTGTGGGATTCAGTTTCCATAGTTACCTAGCCAATTAAGGAGATAATCCCTAAATTGTAGGCATGATGAGCGGCTGGCCGCGTGATTGTAGGAGCAGATAAGGCAAGTGTCCTGCTCGGATATGGAAACCTTTGACTTACCTTGGAGAGTAAGTTTCAAGGGTTTCCTACTTGTTGCGTGCCCGGGCGAGCAAGGCTCTGCCCCGGCTGCCCAGCGTAGACTAAGGCGAGGTAAATGTAGATCGGGCGTG
>CM028379.1:36787060-36832373 GCA_013146195.2 Codonopsis lanceolata | reverse complement strand
CAGCCACCACGACAAAGAGAGTGAGACCACGCCGTTCTTTGTCGGTGATTGGAGTGCTTGAGAAAAATAGAAGCAAGCGGTAGACAACATGCTCGAGGAAGCTGTCACCAAGCGGGAAGGGCCGTGCAGGGGTGACGGGATCATTAGAGAAGGAACTTATAGGCTTCAAGGCGAACAGGCCGCGAATTGAAAAACCCACGGCATGCGGATCACTTGAAAAAATTCTACATGTAATCTTTTGATATAAACACTTTGCTCGAATTTCACATGACAATACCAAGGAATGAAGATTGGTTTGTTTCCAAAGTATACTACTCAATATATAGACCTTTTTGTAAACCTAGACTACTTCAAATTTAAAAGTGGGCAACCAAGTAAAGCGTGTGGCGTCAATTACTTGACACCACTCATCGCAACTAAGGGTAAGCCCCATGGTCAGGGCACCAGGCCATCTCCGGCCACGATCGAGCTTTGCTCGCGCAACTAAGGGTAAGCCCCGCAAGTCCGGGCACCAGGCCATCTCCGGCCACATTGGCGAGCTCTCATGCACTAGGGTAAGCCCATGACAGGGCACCGAGCCATCTCCGGCCACGATTGAGCTTTGCTCGCGCAACTAAGGGTAAGCCAGTAAGCAGGGCACCGAGGCCATCTCGGCGCATTCGAACTTTGCTCGCCTTGACTAATCGATGCAATTCCACGGAAGAAGCAGAAGAAACATGGATGAATACTCGATATCTGAAATACATTTAAAAGTCATATCAAATGACCCATTGCAAAAAAAAAAAAAAAAAGGGGGTCAGGGCTAAAAATTACGGGCACATGCGCCCATTTCAATCAGTACAATAGAAAAAAGTCAAATGAGAAATGTCTTTGAAAGCGGGCATGGCGCCCATCACTAACTTGGCAAGGCGGGCAATTACTTAAAGCATAAATAGTTCTTTCAACACCTTACTCCTCGGCGTCATTCAAGTATTCATCGCCATCATAATCTTCATTTTCGGGCGTTCCTAGGTAGGCAGTTAAATTATCGGCGTTGATCGGCGGTGGCACCCACTTCGGGTTTCTTAGCTTCAGGTCTTTTTCTTTCTTCGAATAGTAGCCATATCGGTCTCACCATAAGGCACAAAGGATGACCGACAGGCCAACTCCCAAATTTTTCCTCAAACTTCGGCCATAAAGATTCCCACATCATAACGAGGCACCGCCACCGTAGAGCATGGTTAACACCATCATCAAAATAGGCCAAAGCTTGTGGCCAAGATCCAGCGTGATATTGTGGCCGGACTTGTACTCTTCAAGGGCTTGTTTACTGCGTTGGCCAGCCTCTTCCCGTTTCTCTTTTTCTCGACCTAAAATTTTCAATTTTTCTTCTTTACATTGACCGGCATCGGCACACCGTCGTTGGGCGGACTTGAACTATCATACTTCTTCAGCGAGAACATCATAATCGGATTGACATTTTTTTACTTTCTCTTCGCTAGCAGATAGTTTTTTCTTGCCCTCCTTCAATTCCTCGTCCAAGGCAATAGAACAATTCATCGCCTGAAGGGAACAAAGTGATAAGTCATAGGTGGGAGGTGGGAAAAACAAAAATAATGGAATAATTCTACCTCTGAATTTTGACGGATCATGGAGAACCTTGTCTCTGTTTATTCCTTTGACAAAGGGCTTAGTAATGCTGTGACTTGACCCGGATGCAAAGGCCGCCAAAACCGAGAGGGCGGATTGTAATAATGCAGTCGGTCGAGGTGAACGATATCACAAAGGCCGCTCCCCAAGACCTCAATGTTATCGTCTACGCCTCGTCATCCCACTTGTCCCGCACCAGCGTCGATTTCTTTGGGGCTTTACGCTTTAAGCGGCTGTGGCGAGGCCAGAGGCAAAGGTTTGCCCAGCCGGTGTTGTCTTCTCCCGGTTTTTCCTACGGTTAGCGACCACATTGTTCTTTGCTTGCGTAGTTCGTCAATGTCAATAGCGTCCATGGCTACAAAAGAGGTGAAGCGAGATACGTAATCAATCAATTAAATGAAAATGAATAAATACAAATTACTTAGATAAGAGGGGTAGAGGGATAGCATTAATAAACACCTGGCAGCTTCGTCGGCAAAATCCTTGCCCCACGACAATCGCTTTTGAAGACATTATTAAGGTGGACCATCCATTGGGGAAAAGCAGGACAATATCGTGAATAGTTAACCAAGGCAAGGAGTCTTTGTATGGTTTGGGTGACAACCCGCCTTCCACGACCACCTCTCACTGCCCACCAATTTGTCAAAGTCAAAATACCATTGTTGATCTATCACTTTGCCGCCTTCGCCATAAATAGGGCCAAGAGCGCAGAATATATCATGCGGCATAATGTTTGATCATCATTAGAAGTTGCACTCTTAGACTTTAGTAAGTGAATAGGACGATCTTTTCGGGGTAGAGGAAAATTCCAGGCCTCTCGAGACTCAACCCAGATGATATTTTTGTTTGACTCTAAAACTCTATTAGGGGCAGGACCAAACATGGAAGGGACTTTGCCCCCTTTCGCCCGGGCTGCAATCAAGTCACCGGCTCCCTGAGTGGTGTGAAAATGAAGGAAGACACTAAGGCTGGGTTCAAGCGAGAAATACCGACAAACTATGGCAAAGGCGGCAAGAAGTCGGACCGTATGTATAGTGAGATTGATAGGTGCGCCCCTAACCTTTTCTAAAAACTCACAAATAAAAGGGTCTATGGGCAACCGGAGACCTGCATCAAAATGAGCCAAGTAGAAAGCCACCATGTCATTCCTAAGTCTAGCCACCCCAATATCCACCCGGTCAGTTTCTATCATAATTTTATATTTGTCAAGATTAATGCCTTTCTTCCCTGCCCATCTTGGGACTTCTTCATTAGTGCGTGGGTGCAAACCCATTTGGTCTGTTATATGAGAAGGTTCGACGGCCTCGAGAACTTGTGGAAGATTCACTCTTGCAGCTCCGATGTTCGCCCTAGTGAAGACATGGAATCTGCGGAAGGCAGTCGTGGTCAACACCGAAAGTGTGCGGGGGTCATAATAATAATGAAATTTAAAATAAAGAAGAAGTTCGTTAAGGGTAGGGAAGTGAGATGCAGCGGACACCCAAAGGAAAAGACATTACATTAGGGAATATCTTCTACATCAATGAACCTAGGGTCCAACCCCTCGCTATCATAAACCTTTGAATCTCACCCTCAGAAAAGTCCGCCATCCTTACGGGTCATCATCACAAACAACATATTTATCTAAATGGGTGAGGGCAAACCTAATACCCCTATAGGTAGTTTTGGTCTGGCCATACGGAGAGGTGCAAAGGCAATACAAGTGTACGACAATGAAAGTTAGCGAGCAACTTTTCAAACAAAAAGCGAGCAAGACTTGGCGGTGACGGTGGCCAAGCAGACAAATAAATACGATGGCGGGCAACCTCCCGGCAAAAGGCGGACTATTTTTCGTGGCGAGAAACAAACAATTTGAGAAGATAGAGGGCAACTTATGAAGGGTTGCGAGCAACTCACCAAAAGCAACAACTGCGACTTTTCGAGTAGGGCAAGGCGTGATTTTCACGTTCAACCCACCGGCGCCTTACTCGTTAAGGAAGAGAAAACTTTGAAGAAATGTCGATACGATGGAATAGAAAAAAGGCGAAGATCTTTATAATAGAGGCGATGTACACCGAATTTTTAACTTTGTTGAAGAGTTCAAATGTTTTGGTTGCAATGCACCCCAACAAGAGAATACTTAGAGTTACAAAGAGGGAGAAGGCTTTGGAGAAATCCTACCAAAAGCAGAGAAGAGTGGAGATAAAGAGAAATGAGAGTGAGGATGAACTATTTATATAAGGTCAAAGAGGGAGGGATGGTTTTCGTGTCGCCTTCGATCCTCAATGGGGAAAAGGAAAGGGGTGAATTAATATCCGTCCCACTATGTGAAAAAAAGGAAAATGGAGCAACATTAAGTAGAACCAAATTTCAAAGGTTATTGGCGGAGAAATGCAGTTGTTGGAATCGTACATCATAAGTTTGGGTTTACAACCATCCTTAAAACTGAAAAGATTGATAGTGGAGAAGTGGGTGTGGCAGGTACAACAGGTTGAGGTTCTTAAATGCTCATAAGGACAAGAAAACAATACAACTCATTTAAATCCAATACATTGAAAATGAAGACAGGGACGGTTGAGCATTAAAGGCTATACTGAGATTTACAAATATTAGAATTAACATATCTATTCTTCATAAAAGTCGGTCGGGATAAATCTCCACAAATCTTCCCAGCCACATCACAGACTTCATTGCTTTGCTATAAATTCGACAAATGAAAATGGGCTTGAAATCGCCTTCAATATGCTTGACCCACTCAAGACTTGGTGGACCTACCTCTTTGGCATCAAGTAGCTACTTGCCGCCTTTAGGATATTGAAAGGGTCTTTCATAAATCAAGGAGAGCTAGTACCGCCCGCTATGTCAAGCTAGACTCTACCCGCCAACGCCGCACTACTCTTCATGGAGCGAGCCGATGTACTGCGACCCCTTCACAACCACTGCCATTGCCCCGTTAAAAGTGTCACACGTAAGTTCAACCATTGCGTTATTTATCGATCTCGTCATGGCTTGAACTCGGGATTCCTCTTCGGTGAGTTTGAGGGACACGCCCGCCTCGGCCGGCCGCTTTTATGAGTCGGCATCAACCATCACCGACGCCATGCACGCACTTCTTAAACCCAACTGTCCCGCTCTTGGGCGGAAAATCATCACCCGCCTGTTGGCCTGTCATGCCAACTAGCACCCCGAACCAGACCAAGGTATCCCATGATAATTTTTCATTTAAGCAATCGTCCCAGTCAAGCACTCCCAATAACAGAAGCATTGACAAACCCAGCATTGCCGAAACAACACTTGATACGTGAAGAGCCTCCCCAGAAACCCACAATGCAAGGTTATAAGCATGGTACCAATCAACCCCCACCCATTCCTATTGATAGGACCCATCTGCTCCAGTTTATTATTGTCCATGACTGGAGCTTCAGGTGTGTGCGTGGTCTCAGGAGAGTTTTATATTGCCCGCACAACCCCACAAAGATGGACCGCACCAAAAAGAAGGTTCATAAAAGCGGGCAATGACGTCCGCCCGCAAATAATCTCATCGTAATTCGACTACGGTCGGCTGCGATTGTGTGTTTGAATCCCATTTAACTGCCCGTAATATTCACTGCCTTGAGCGGGGACTGACTCCCTGCTTTAAACCCTCATGGGAACTACTTGCACATGTCAACCAAGATGTGCCCACACTCTTGAAGGCACTTTGCGTTGCCGCTAGACAACGAAGGCGACCCCACGTTCATAACGACGGGCAATGACATCGAAAAACGCTACCGCTATTAAGATATGCCACGCCCGCAAGAATACAAACTCATGAGATATGAAACCCATAATCCTGTTACACCGAGAATCTACGGAAATAATCCGGGCATTTTTCTTTCGATAAATGGCGGCCGGATCGATCGGGTTGTATGTGGTGCTTTTGGTTTGTGGGAAGATTTGTGCACAGTTCCATGCATGGCGGGTTAGAGATATTATCAAGAGTTTTTAATGTTATACCCACTTTCATAATACCTTGAGCCAATTTTTATAATTATGTATTATTATATTGATTAGATATTGTCATCCATTTTTTCAAAGAGATGAGATTGGTCCGACAAACGAATCAGCCAGTACACATGGAGGGAAAATCTGTATCCTACCGCCCGCATTAAAAGATGGAAGAAAAATACACGTCTGTCAGAGTGAAGTGAAAGTTCAAGCTGGTGTGGTATTAAAGCCACGCGATAGCAAAAAAAAAAAAATTTTTTTTTTTTTTGTATGTGGTCTTGCATTGCCTTAAAACATTCATTGCCGCGCCCTATTTTGTCCAAAAGTCGGCCTTGCCCGCCACGACTAACCGGAGCACTACGCAGACCGCCCGCATAAAGGAATATTTTATTTTTTTTTTTTTTTGTTTTACTGCATTTGTTTCGAAGCCACATTGCATTGCCCACCAAGAATTGATACTGATCATGCACCATTCTTTTTATTTACTTGCATACTCAAATTAAATATGGATAAGCCAATAGCAACGCATACCAAGACCGATATTCTTTATTTATTTATTGATTTATTATTATTTTTTATTTTTTATTTGCAACTGATTTTTAAATATTGAAACAAAACGCTTTAATTATTGTTTGCGTATACTTTTTGCTTACTTTTCCGTTCTTGCTCAAATATACCGATAATTAGCCGATGTCAATTGCTTATAATTAATTAGGGGCACGTACTACATTTTTACTCTTTGGTCAGAGCTCGCTCGCATCAAGACAATGAAGTGAGGGACTCTTGAGCTATCCATAATTCCCAGCCCGAGGGGTAAAACGTCTTTACCATCCGACAACTTATAACCGGGGGACTCATGACTTGATGGGAGGTCAAAGACACATGGGCGAGCCCATCGAGGCCCTACTAGCGATTCGAGGCGGACCATGCGGCCCTAAAGAAGTGTGGATGTCCACTGTAGATGCCCGTAATCCACGCCGTTCATCGTCCACCTCGGCATGACATGTGCGCCTTCTAGAAGCCGTCGTGGCATAACAAACTTTGCTCCGTACAACCCTATAAAAGGCTCGACCCCTCACATAGAGTGCGTTCTCATTTTCACACCCTACATTTGACATCAAATTTCATTCTCTCAGTTATCAACTGAGGCCGGTTCGCACAGGAGGGTTTGCGGGAACCACCCCTGCTCGGGTGGCGTTGCTTATCCATTTCAGTGCAGATCGAGGGCTAGTTGAGTAGATTCCCGATCATATCCTTGGCGCAGAAAAGAGCATCATCAAGTTTAAAGTGTAAACCTCCTCAATCGACCCACCTAATTAAAGGCTTAATCATTTACCAAGCAATTGATGATTTCGTTGATGAGAGGAAAAAATAATCAAATCAAAGGATTTTAAAGAGACAAAAAGCTTTGTCGAGATTGCTTTAAAGCGACTAAGAAGCAATAGAGATAAGTCCTTACTAAACATTTGCATTCAAACAAGTATCCGGGACATACTTTATCAAATCCAAAAGCTATAAGAAAAAATTTTGAATTTTGAATATTGACCTTAATATGCTCCAAACTATCCTTGAGATTGCATCAAGATCAGCCCTTAATAGAGCCGAAGAAACATAATATGGGATTCTTCAATTGCAATTAAAAGCTGAAATCTCCAAAAGCCATAAATTGCAAATCCTACAATTCGAATAGCTGTATATATAAGTGTTTTGATTTAGCAATAATAAGATAAAATAAGGTTGGGAACCAGAAAAAATTGGTAAGATTACCTGTTAAAGAATGTGAGGAATAAGAGAGGGAGAGAAACAAACTTAACTAATCGACAGGAAAAAAACTCACCAGCTGGAGAGCAGAAAAGGTGGGACTTACAGATAGGGGTGGCAATTCGTGTTATCGTGTCGTGTCTGTGCCTCATTATCGTGTTTTAATATTAACTATCTTATTTGATCATAAATACAACAATAAATATTAATTTGAATATATTAACAATTTCATGTCTTTAGGTCGTGTTTAGGTATTAGGTCGTCGTGTCGTCTTTGGGCTTATCGTGTCATTTGTCTCGTGTCGTGTTTTATAATCGTGCCTTATTGGTTCGTGCTAACGTGCCGTGCCAGGCATTGCCACCCCTACTTACAGATTTCTTGGATTCCATGTAGCGTAGGGACCAATATGATGACTGCTTTGCTAAAGACAGTAGGAGGAAGGGATTTGGGGATAGGACAGAAGAGAAACCTCGGCGTTTGAGAGGCTCTCTTAGTCGAGAGGTTTGATGGAGGGAGGCGAGAAGGGGAGAGAGTGTAGTCATTTCGGTTCCTTCTGCCATGAGCTCAAACTCTTAGCTATTGATTATTAACAAAAACCTTTAGATAAACACATATATTATTATAAATAGCTATACCTTAATACCCATTATCATAATAATTTTTAATAGATATTGTTATTAGATAATGACTGAAATACAAAGGGTCAAATATGAATGAATAAGAATCAAGATTTATCTAAAAAGGGTGAGGTAGCACAATCATAGTGCTCCTCACCAACTTTATATGTATATATATATATATATATATATATATATATATATATATATATATATATATATAGCATATTATATCAATATTTATGAAGTAAAAACTTAGAAAATACAATTTTACGTGCATTTTATATAAAAACGGATCTCTTTGTCTCCGTCTCACGAATTATAATCCGTAAGAGGGTTTCACTCTGTATACCTACTCTATTTATAATAAAGTTAGTTATTTTTTTTAATTTGTGTGTCGAGTCAAACAGAACGATTATTTAAAACAAAACGAGTACCACATATACATAATTAAATAGAAATGGAAGTATTATTTTTATCCAAATAAAAAATATGTATTAAAGTTTATATTGAAAAACAACTTATTTTTTTAAGGCCAAATTATGTTTGACAAAAACCTGTATGTGACGGTCTTATGGATCCTAAATCCGTAATAAACGACATGTTACTAAAAAACAAAAAAGAGTCAACAAAGATGGTTCAGGGCTGACGCTTAAGATTTGGCAAGGAGGTCATGGCTTTGAGTCCTCCACATCATGGAATAATAATTTTATTGCTTATTAATGAGAAATTTCTCATTTTGCTCTAGTGTCCCTTCACTTCTAAGGTTTGCCGCTGAAATTCTTATGTTTCTCACGCCTTGTAGTTTAATCTTCTATCAGCTCCGTTAGCCTCATTTGCCTTGGGATGCTTGACGGACCCTAACAGACTTTGATAAAATGCCAAGTGACACATTTAAAGACAAATGTGACACATTTAAAAGTCAAAAGTGACACATTTTAAGATTAAAAGTGACACTATACAGAGAAATTTATTATGATTCTCATTAAAATACAAAGTAACACTTTTAATACTAAAAATTGACACTCTTAATAATAAAAAATAACATATTTAATACTAAAAAATGACATTTTAAAACTAACGATAACTGTCAAAAGTGACACATTTAATACTAAAATGTGACACTTTCAATACTAAAAAGTGACACTTTTAAGGTCAATAACGACGATTTTTATTTATAAGGTAAAATGACACTTTTAGGGTCAAAAGTAACACATTGAATGTTAAAAAGTGACATTTTTAATGCTACAAAGTGACACTTTAATGTTAAACGTAATGATTTTCATTTATAAAAAAATGAGACACTTTTCAAAGTAAAAGTAATACATTTAAGGTTAAAAGTGACATATTTAAGCTTAAAAAGTAACACTTTTTAAGGGAAAAAAATATTTTTTAAAAAAAAAATGCAAAATGATACTTCTAAGGCCAAAAGTAACACATTTTATACTAGAAAGTTATACTGTTAATAGTAAAAAGTGACACTCTGCATATATAAACATGAGTTGTGGCGTTGTAATCTTCAAAGGGGAATGTTTAATATAGCACTTATAAAATACTTAATACAATAATTTTTGTTGTAAAAATACTATATTACCCTTAACAAAATTTTTAAAAAATTGAACACCACCACTGACCACCCAGCCGCTTGCCCAGTCCCTCTCCCCAGCCCCAGTGATGAGCCCAAGATTTTCACTAATTTTCCATTGAATTTCCTTTTATTTTGTGTTATTTTTTAGTTAATTATGCTTTTGAAATATTATTATTTTAATATTTGTTCTTAATGTATGTTTCCATACATAAATCGATCATTTATATGGTGTTTAGCATGAAGTTCGAGGCAATTCCGGGCCTTAAAGTTGAGCATTAAATCATTAGGTTAAAATCTGTTAAGAGTTCAAGGCAAGGAAGAGCTAACAAAGGCTAACAAGGGTTAACTGGTCTAACAGAGGACCAAATTGCAATGTCTGGGCAGGGAAGGATGCCGGTGCGCTTTCTGAAGAGTCCAAGGGCACCGGAGTAAACTTCATATACGCTAAGGGAGGTCGACGCTATTAATGACAGTGCATTAATAAGCTGTCGATGTAATGTGGTGTCACGTATCATCATTCGGCTGCCCCTCCTTCATGCGTGACCCGCGTGTCCCCTTGGTAAATTGGGCCAGCGAGTGTCCCACTTCGCCCCACCTCCTCCATCCACCCGCCTATCCAGCCCATTTCCCCTCACTCCCTCACCCGTTTCTCACTTGGGTTGGCCTGCGAACTCCTTCCTAGATAGCCCCAGCCTCTCCTATTCTTCCAATTCTGCCCCTAATACTCCTTTGTTTTCCCAAAAATACCCCTGGCAGCCCTCCACTCCATTTCCTTCTCTTTTAATTCTCAAAGCAGCCCTCATTTAAAAAAAGAAGTTTCCATTTCGGGACATTGCTCCCAAAATAGGACACCTTACAGGAGACCACCTCATTATGTTTACCATCTAAAGTATATACCCAATCTCATAGGGAAAAAAATTATGTAAAATGATCTTACGGATATTTTTTGTAAGTTGAATCATATGTTCCCGACTCGTTATGTATTGATGAGTTGAATTGTAAGAAAGTAAGGCTACATATTACCAATTAAGATACGTTTGATAATTTTAGAAGAGACTTACTTATCCGGTAAATTTTAAAATTTTCCCAAATCATTTGTTGGGTCAACACGCGAGTACCAACCCACCCACCCTATAATCACCACCTAATCAATAAAAAGGTCATAGGAGATTATTGCTTTGATTGACGCGAAAGTTTGTCAAGTGAAAAGATGTGCCATATTTAGTTGGTGTTGGGTTTCCATGTGTTTTGGCTCGATGTCGTTCTGTCAGAATCCCATGCTTGCCTGCATGAATCTCATCCTCATTTGGTCGCAAAATAGGTAGGTACCCCTCCGTCTAAACCTGAAAGCAAATTACTCTGACCAGTAGTTGCTTGCAGTCGACTCCATCCACAAGCTTAATGTCATGGACTTAGAGTTTTTGCCCTAACTCTGCCCAATCCGTACGGCACTAAGACAATTCCGTTAGTCTTAGTCAGCCTTACTCCATTCTTGCTTACCAACTATCCCCAAATGCCAACCCTAAATTATGTGACGATTCCACCCACTAGGATTCACACCTATTTGAAGGCACTAAGTTGGAAAGAAGAGATCACTCAAAGAGACTCAAAGAAGGAAACAAATGTTTATTGAGCTCTTCAAAGTTGTCTTGTTACAAATGAGACATCACCTATTTATAGGCTACCACCCTTAATTCTACCAGCCTCTAGAGTATTCTATACAAGTCTAGGGTATTCCTACCATTTCCTAGAATTCTACTATATTTTAGAATACTCTACTACACTCTACTATATACTAAAGAGTTCTCATAACTTCTAGAATATTACAGAGTACTCTAGGACAAACTAGAGGACTCCTGAAGACTCTAGTAACTTCCATAATATTCCAGAGTACACTAGAAGAAACTAGAGGACTCCGGAAGACTCTAGTAACTTCCATAACATTCCGGAGTACTCTAAGACATACTAGAGGACTCCAGAAGTTTCCGTAATACTCTGGAAAATTCTAGGTGCAGGACGTGACATTAAGCCTTTAAAATAACTAAATTAGTATTTTCTTTCAATTTTCAGGAAAAAAATATTAAAATTAGGAATAAAGAATCGTTGATACATCGATGCTTTGAGGATATGAAGGTAAAATCACATAGAGCCCGTTCTTTTTAAATTTCGTGTACCATAAAAAAAAAATAAAAACTTAGATAAGATCATATTATATGATGTTATTTTTAGGATATGAATTTAATTTTTAAATTCGATTACCCGATTTTGATATGAATTCGAAAATTCAAAAGCTTAATAAATCGGATATTGATTAAGGTGTTTCGATTCGTTAATACCTCGATCCGATATAAAAAATATATATTAATATTATACATATAAAAGTTACTAATATTGAGTTTTTAGTCATTAATTATTACTAATTCTACTAAATATAAATTTTTCAGCACACTCTTAAATCTCAATAAAATTGTTATTCATATTTGTGTAAGCTTAAAATAAGAATTTTTTATTTTATTCAACCTTTGATTAAGAAAAAATACCTAAATATTAAATTAGGGGCGAATAAAATTAAAACTCCGACTAAAAGTTCACCATGAGCTCATTCATACAACTCGGACTAAAGCTTAGTTTTTAGGCTTATTAGTTAAACAAGTCAAGCTTAATGAAAGTATGTTTGGTTTTACTTATTCATTAATGACTAATTATTTAAATTATACATAATATAAATTATTCTCTACATTCTTAAATAATTATCATGTTTGACTAGATACATATATTGAGAAAAATTAATTGCTTTTAATAAATATTGATGTATTATGTATTATGATAATTTTAAGCTTTAATTTTTGAAAGCTAGATTCTTTCTAAATAAAATAGTAAACTTTTATAATACAAAAACAACTGAGTAGGAAAAAACACCATCGTACGGTCGTACCCGAAAACAATTCATAGACAAACATGCTAAAGTTGATTAGAGCTTGAGAGGGGAAAGCGCATTGGAAGAACAAATTGAAATGAAGACGAAGGTTGCTCAATAATTTTTGGACCCGCTCTTGGGTAGGAGATTAATATTCCCACCAATTAGGACAAATAGTCGATTATTATTTGTTATGTTTTACTTAAATAGTTTATTTTTAAAATTAAGATATAAAATATTATTTTATTACTAAATTACTAAAAGTGTTATTTTTCTTTAAAAAAAATGACTTTCATACGGGGGCTTTTTGTCTGAAACAGAAACATCAAATTTCGTACATTTCTTAGTACTACAGATAATTTTGATACATTTTATTTTAATAATTTGAGAGTCTAATACTCTTACATAGGTATCAAAATTTGATTTTGACTCTTACTTTTGGACTTGTCCTTAAAGACAAGTCTAATGGTGGTACTTGCCCATAAGTATCAAAACCAAATTTTGATATCTATTGGCTATTATTTATATGTATCAAATAATCATCTCCAATTATATGTATGAAAATGAAGGGTATTAAAATTAACTGTAGTACTAAGGGAGATATCAAATTTGGTACCTTCCCTAATACCACACATAATTTTGATATCTTTTACTTAAACCATTGGAGAGTCTAATACACTTACATAGATATCAAAATTTAGTTTTGACACTTACCATTGGACTTGCACTAAGGAGCTTTATAAGGTGTTCCGGTTTCAGATCTTGCATCTTGATTGGTGAACTGTGCTTCATTGATTGTACATCCCCCGTGGTTTCATTCATCATCTTCTTGGTTTCTTTCTTTCATTTTCTTTCCACTCACCGAGGAACTTCTAAATATCTAATGAAGTGGTCTCTTGTAAGACATCCTTATGGATCTTAAACCGTAAAGCGAACCTATCCATGTTAAATGAGCCAAGATTCAGTAATCTCAATGCAATCCATCGACTTTTAAAAATTACAGCATCACCCCTCACGTGTATAAATGAAGAGTGTCACTTTTTAATAATAAAAGTATCACTTTTCAGAATAAAATGTGTCACTTTCATCAAATTTCATTAGGGTCTGTCAAACATTTCAAGGCAAATAAGGCTAATGGAGGGCTAACGGAACCAACAGAGGACGAAAGTGTAAGGCGTGGAAAAAATGAAATTTTCGGCAGCAAACTTTAAAAATACCGGAGCACCGAAGGAAAATGAGAAAGATTTCATTAATACACTAGCACCCTTGCCGAGCGGACACGTGGCAATGCTACCTTTGGGCGATCCGTTTGTGTTGGTGGATCCGGGCCGATCCTCGAGTTTCAGCTCCACTTGTCCAATTTTGAGCCCATTTACTCTCATAGTTTGACTCGATTTCTTACTGGGTAACCTGTTGTCTTTGTTGATGGGTTACCTGCTTCATCAGCCTTCTTTTTATCATTTTTGGGGCTCTGTCTTACGGATTTAGGATCCGTAAGATCGTCCTACACAACTTTTTATCATATCTAATATACCTCCTTTTATACATTTTGACTAGATTGTAAATTGGTCAAATCATGTGAATCACGGAATCATATATTGGTCATTTGACTAGATTTAAGTACATGCAAATAATGTAGCAGTAATATATCTATGGTTGTAATTTTTGAGTAATTTATGTAAAAGTAAATGATTTTTTTTTTTAATTTTTGTATTTAATTGATAATTATATGATAATGAGTAAATGAGCACCTATGCACATTTAGTACCCACTCATATATGCTCATGTTATTAAATGAATACTTACTCGTCCGTCCATTTAAACTCATTGCCCATATGGCACCTCCCATACCCGTCAATACCCGCTCATTTTCACCTCTACAGATTATACACATACTGGGTTAATTATTAGATTTTTTTTATGGGGGGGGGGGTTGACGTTGTTGCGTATGGAGAGTGAGATGGTATATTTGATGGCAGTGTTAGAATGCACACATGTACGTTGCACTCCCTCTTCCCCCTTATCTCTCCTCTCTTCTCTTGGTGTGGTGATGTCTCGCTCTGATTTGGTTTAATCCTTGTGACTAAATGAACAAAACCTAGGGAATTGAGATACTAATTGAAGAGAACACAACCTTATGTGCGGGAATAGATGTGTGTTATGCGATTGTTGTTTCCACAGAGTAAATTGTCAATACCCGAAATCGCACGAGTGAGGGGCAAAATGTTCTCTACGACAAGTTTGTTTACAGGCGACCCGACCTAAAAAATCTACTAACTATTTTTTTATGTTTATGCTATTGACATCCAAATTTATGTTTGAGATGCATGTCATTATTGACTGAAATTGTTGCTCTGCTGTGAATTTGATTATTATGCTCTAGTGATATAATTTGCTTGTTACGGGGTTGTTATTTCCAACACTAAGGACAAAATAGCAATTCAAGCAATTATGCCCAACCAGAATATGTGCATTTAACAACATCCTTTTATCAAAAACCTTGTTCAAACAACCTTTCACGCTCTCGATCATCTCTAAGTTGTTCGGCGCCATTTCCATCACGTAAATGCATAACATCCCCCCTTCTTTGGAAACTAATGTCAATCAACCTAAGAAATGCTTTCAAGTTCACACCCTTACAAATATGTTTGAAATATGACCGTAATGCTTGAAATTGTAATATCTACGCCCTTGCTCTCCGCCTTCTTCCACCTTGTCTGCACATGTCTCTATTACGTCATCTGCTATAAATTCGTCGTATGCCGCATCAACCTCAACACCCCTTTTCGTTTGTCTTGTAATATACGGTCTACAAATTCATCAAGAACAAAGAGGCCACCTCTTTGAATTCCAATTTCATCTTAACCAAATTGTTGTGGATTTTGGTTGCATTCCACCCCACCCCCCGTTGTTGTGGCATTTTGGGTATTAGTCGTTATAGGATTGATGGTGGTTAAAATAGGTCACTAATAGCACTGAAAATTGTAGAATTCATCGATTATATTGTTGGAAAAAATGTTGTGGTTTTCTCGAAAATCAACAGACATAAAATTAAGATGAAGTAGAAAATTCAAATCCAAAATCAAATTTGAGGCTTGTTGAGCATTACAAAATGTAGATTAAAGTAAACTAATTGGTGTTCGGAACTTCCATAACTTGGAACAAAGTTTATGTAGCAATATGACAGAATTTCTATAACAATCTAAATGCTCAAGATTTTTGTGTAACAAAATTGTCAACTGGTGAGTCTACTTATACTGCTTGAAGAGTCAAGGTGCCTTTCTGCGAATAGGCACAATTTGATTCCGACAAGCGTCCAGTAACTAGAGCTGTCAAACAGACCGGATCGGGTCGGCCCGCAACAAGTCCACCTAGCTAGTCTTAACAACGGATCGGGTCGGACTAGTCCGATAATACAACGGGCTTCATGAAGATCAATCCCAGTCCATATGAAGCTCGGGCCTTTTGGACCGAAAAAAACTATAATCCATTTTAAACAATTTGGCGTCAATCACCTTGGTTAAGGACAAGGCTAGAAATTAGAGGGTGCTTTCTTATATATTTGGCCTTTTGGGCAAAACCATTTGAAAATTAAACATAAACGGGGCTTGATTTGGTTACTACAATGAGTATTATTTTGTAAAAGCTAAATTGATTATTAATCATTTCAATTTGGGCTGGGTAGAGTCGTAAGTAAGCTGGCAGCATGCGCAAGTGCCAGGGAATATGCGAATGGCCAAATGGTACAGATTTGTGTCTTTTTGTTTTACGAGATTTAAATATTTAATTAAATTATAAATATTGATCGGGGCAGGCCATTATGGGTTTCCATTTACGGGCTTGACATAACCCACGGGCCTGTTAGGTTGGGCTAGGAAGACCTATATTTTTGGGCCTTCAATATTGAAGTCGAAGCCCATATAAAACCTAGCAGGCTGGGTAGCCCAGTGGGTCTGGCTTAATTTTGACAGCTCTACTAGTGACTACTCAAGCGAATCGACCCATAGCTGTTACAAGGTAGCCTTCGTGTTGGATGCAAATTTATCCCACTCCACAACTGTTCGAGCCACCCACACTGGACACGGATCCTAGCGAACACAAATGGGTTGGCTTTGAGAAGAGCTATGCAGTTAGACATGCACAAAATGTTCAACTGTCTTAGAGTCGTGGTAGAACCGAATCGAATTGGAACCGTCTATCAAGTGAACTGGAGGTTCACCGGTTCACTTAAGGTTCGAGTCTTTGATTTTTGGTGAGTGAACCGTGAACCGCAGGTTTTCACAGTTCCAACGGTAAAATTAAAAAAAAAAAACAATCAGAATTCAAATTGACGGCCCAGATTGATTGTGAGGGTGCATAACGGTTTTAATTTAAATAGTTTTTTTAAAAAAAATCAAAAAATAATCCAGAAAATGCAAAAAAAAAAATTTAATTTTTGTTTGGAACCTTGGAACGTGAACCGGATTTAAGGTTCACGGTTCAGTGTTCGAATCCGGTTCGCCATACCCAAAGTCAAGAGCAGGCGAATCCGAAACCGAAACCGTGAATCGTATGGACATGTCTATATGTAGTTGATTGAATGGAAAAAAATAAGGCTCCTAGTGAGGATGCCTACGAGCAAAGTTTGCATCTAATACGAGTAGCACTTACGCGTTTGCGCTTAGGCATGGATGTTGCTACGCACCATCCTCGTAGCGGCTTGTGTTTCGGCTAACACACATGTGACACTACTATGTTGCACCTTGGTGCGGAACAGTTGGTGCTCCTTCCTAATGTGAACCAACAAATAAAGTGCCTTAAAACTCTTAATTTTGCCAATGTGAGATATGATTTTTCGTATCCTCACAACTCTTCAATTAACAAAGTTAAATTACATACATTATTCATTAATATCTCATTTACTTGAAATTGATTTTGAGATAATAAATATATTATCTTAATCTACTTGAAACTAAGGGAATTTGTGGTTCGGTATGATTTGATATGGTTTAGGCCAAAAACCACGAACCAACCATCTGTTATTGGTTCCAAAATTTTCAAACAAAACAAAACAATAGAAGGTTTGGAATCGAACCACTTGGTTTGATTTGGTTTCGTTCGATTTTGTGATTTATATAAATTATTTTTAATCAACTTAACATACATTAACAATAACACTAAAAATAAGATTTAATTTGTAATTAACGTCAAACATTAGAAAATAACATATTAGAAGTAAATTATCATAAATAAAATAATGTAAATTCTAAAAATAAACACAAACAATTGAAGAAAAAAAAATATATATATATATATATATATATATATATAATTAAAAACCTAAATTATGCATATCAATGATTTGACGACTCATAATAATTAACAAATTTTATACAATATTTGGGCCCCAATTAGTGGGGGATCATCAGAGCATGTACAACAAAGCTCCCCATTTGGGGAGCTTAAGCTTCATTTTTTTCAATTTTATTACAAAAATACCATTAAGCTCTCCACTTAAGCTCCTCAATAAAAATATTCTTTCAACAATGCACAAACTCCAACACTTTTATATACCCCATCATCCTTATCTCCACTAATTTAATATTTTTATAGAAAAATAGCTAAAATTTTGAAAAATTCATAGAAATTTTTTCTGATATCCAAATGAAACAAACCAAGTCTCTGTTTGTAGGTAAAAATGTTTACTTTAATACAGAAAAAAAATATTAAAAAAATATATTTTTTATGGCTGAAAATTGGCAAAAAAAGAAAATGGAGGAAAAGAAATTAATGATGTCATGTGAATAGGATGAAGTGGCAGGTAGGTAGCAGGTAGTGGCAGGAAGGTGTCGGATTCATTTAAACAAAACTACCGTGTTGTGTGTAAAACAAAGCTCAAACTACGTCGTTTTTGGCCTGAAATTTTTTTTAAGAACGGGAGCCTAGTTTGCTCCTGAAATTACTTTATGCTTAATTAAGCATTGGAAGGAACAGTTGTTGTTTGGCTTGATCTTGTTGAATCGCCTAAGC
Organism: Codonopsis lanceolata; assembly: GCA_013146195.2. Classification (NCBI taxonomy): domain Eukaryota; kingdom Viridiplantae; phylum Streptophyta; class Magnoliopsida; order Asterales; family Campanulaceae; genus Codonopsis; species Codonopsis lanceolata. The sequence continues at coordinate 36,813,886 of CM028379.1, read as the reverse complement.
TTTATGCCAAGAACCTTTGTTGTTCCTACTCTCATGCACGTATGTTTTATTTTTGTTTGTTTAAATAGCTTAACTTCAATGCGTGAAAGAAAGATTCTCTTGACTTCTCTCTTCTACCTCTACTCCAATTCTGTTCATATCTTTTTTTTTTTCAAAATTTAACATAATGACTATTACGTATAAATTAATAAATATTATTTAGATTAAAACAGTAATTTATTTTAATAATATCAAATGGAGTTAATATGATTTTAGTTATCAAATACTCATTAAACTGGAACTTGAATTATAAATGAACCATTAAAACTGTACTGAATTTATCTCAAATATAAAAACGAATTCGCGTTTTTCAAACAGAATTCAAGTCAAGTAACGAAAAACTCAAACTCGCTCATTAGACTAGGCATAGATCATAATTATAGTGAAATTGTCAAACTACATAAGCAGGGGTGACAATCGAGTGTTAATAGATAGCTTTGACTTAGGCGATTATCCAGTGACCTAATGGATAATGGCTTAATCCAAAACTATCATTTAACACCCAATTGCCTTCCCTACACATATGAATATGAATCCATCTAATCGAATGTGATATTGGACGTAAACTGAGGAAGCAATGAATCAGTACATAGGAGTTGAAGTTTGAACTTATCCAAGCCTTCTACGTCACAGTTATCCAATTCCTGTGATGATAGATCATGACTCATGAGCTTGACCTTTAAGCAAACTAAATTAAATAAACCACCCATTGTTTTAGGAAAACAGTAATATGTGGGTTGATGATATACTACAATATATTTTGTCAAAGAGTCAACAATACTATTTTATAATATTTTATTTTAATAGTTTACTTTTAAAATATTTTAATTTTATTCTTTATATTTGATATTAACTTATTAATTATACACAAACATATTTATATTTAATTATATATTATTTAATAATTAAAATTTTCAAATACGTACCATTTGAGTGAAAGACATTGAATATTTAACAAAAGACAACTTGGTAGGTTCATCGGTCGTGCTCTTGGAGTGCATCCAAAAGAGCAGCCAAATTTATGTGCAGCCGTATCAGGACACTCTGGCCTAAGCTCTAAGATCAACTTGCTCATATACAGATATACTTCACCATTCCTAATATCCGATAAGAACATGAACAACAGTTTGGATCAAATAACTCATATCATACTTTAAATCAAACTTAATTTATTAAAAATTAATAAAATAATTCATTTGATACTTATTTCAATCAAAACCAAAAAACTCCTTCAACAGTGACATATAATCCAATACTTTTATATATCATACCATATTTATCTCCATTAATTTGAATTTAAAAAAAAAATGGTTAAAAACTTGAAAAAATCATATATATATATTTTTTTGATATTGAAATAAAACAAACCAAGTCTCTATATATAGGTAAAAATGTATACTTTAATTCAACAAAAAAATTAAAAATAATAATATTTTTGACTGAAAATTTGCCTAGAAAAACAATGGTGGAAAAATAAATTTAATCCACTTTATTTTGGACACGTGGAAGGGGGGGGGGGGACAAGTGCTGGAGACGCTGATGCACTGTCGGCCACATTCAATTTTTTTTAAAAAAATTTCGGTATGAAACGACGGTGTTTCATACCGTTAAAGTCCAAAACTATGTAGTTTATGCTTCAGCCATTTGGTTTGATTTTTTTTAATTAGGTTTTGATTTGATTTGTAGTCTATATCGATCCAAAACAAAAAAGAATTAAATTAGATTTTATTTAAATACACCATTGTAAGTTAAGATTTGATTCACTTTTTAATCATCCGTTGTTCATGTTCTAATCATACTCTCTCCCTCATATATATATATATATATATATATATATATATATATATATATATATATATATATATATATATATTTCTTTTGTTTTGGGTAAAGAGTTCACTATTTTATTTTGAGATATTTCATTTAAAGAGTTCATTTTAAAAAATAAAGACATAAAAGTGTCATTTTATTATTAATAGTTTACTAACAGTGTTATTTTCTTTAAAAAGTTTAACTTTAATTCAAACAGGAACTCTTTCCTCTGAACGAATGAAGTATATAATTTTAAGACATTAAATACCTTTTTATCTTTATGCTTTAGTGCATATGATGTAATCATATTAAATATACTTAACTAGTATAATTATAACTAACTCATATATCTAGTAATTACTATTCTGTTTCTATAAATTTTGTGTTTTATAATTTTAAAAATTAATACAAAATATACATATATTTTTTATTTGATAAACAACCATTTCAATTAAACATGACAATATTATAGTATTGGTCTAACGAAGGAAGTAATATTTTCTTAGTGCTTGTTTAGTGGAGTGTTTTGACCAAAACCCGAGTGAAAAACGTAACGTTTTCTCTTTTAAAATGTTTCAATACAATGTTTTAAAACGCAACATTTTAAAACGCTTCAATTTGGAGCGTTTTAAAAATGTGTTGCGTTTACAACTATTTTATTTATAAAAACAACATTTTGAAATAGTTTTCCAAACATATTTACAAGAAAAAAAATTACGTTTTGAAAAATACTGCGTTTTAAAAACGATGCGTTTAGAAAAAACTGCGTTTTCAAAACGCTGCACCAGACGAAGCCTTAAATATGGACTGTTAACCTTATGAGCATGGTTAACAGTTTGATCAAAACTACTCAAATCAAATAGAATCCATTAAAAATTAACAAAATAATTCATTTGATACTCATTTGATTTAAAACCAAAAAAACTTTCCAACAATGACATAGATTCCAATTCTTTTACTTATCACACCATATTTATCTTTAATACTTTAATATTTTTTCAGAAAATGACTAAAAATTTGAAAAAAGCATAGAATTTTTTTTCTAATATTCAAATAAAACAAACCAAGTCTCTATTTATATAGGTAAAAAAGTATAATTTAATTCAGAAAAAAATATTAAAAAATAATAATTTTTTTGGTCGAAAATTGACTAAGAAAAACGATGGTGGAAAAGTTATTCCATCCACTAAAAAATGGCCATGTGTAAAGGGCAAGGGCAGGAAGCGTCAGATCACAATTGTCGCTACTTTTTGTTTGTTTGAATTTTTCCGGTTAAAAAGACGCATTTAGTAGTTTGATTTGGTTTTGATTTGTATCCTATATTGATACAAATCAAACCAAATTAAATAAGAATTAGTTCTATACCCGTGCGTTAAACGCACGGATAAAAGTCTTTTTTAATTAAATAATATTCAAGCAAAACGAATAAATATATATCATTATTGAAAGTTTAATATAACATTGTACGCTGATTTGAGTAAGTTTTTTATTATTTTTCCTCACTCTTACATTTGCATCATAGAAAAATACATATCATACTTACATTAAAGATAAGATTCATATATTCCCTTTTAACTTATTATATAAACAAAAATATTAATTAAGAAAGTCAATTACATTTTGTGTAAAGTACTAATCATAAGTTGCAATGTATTAAATATCATTATTTTTTTATGATATCTTTATTATTATATTTTTAAGTTATGAAAAATCAAATGTTTGATCAAAATATGAGGTATTATTTATTTAGTAAAAAATAATATCATAAATTAGAAAAAAAAAAGATAAAACATGAATAACTTTGAATCTACTTAATAATACAAATTAAAAGATGTAACAAACATAACAAAAATTTACATTGAGTAAGCGAGAGAGATCTATTTAAACGCTTTTTCTTGTTCGAAATGATAGTAGGATTTGAACATTCTTCATGTTTTGTTGAATCAACAATGGGCGAGATACTTGAACTTGTGAAAGATAAGTAGGTATATAAATTGTTCTTCCCTGTATCGTGTACTTTTGTAGTAGCTGGAAAAAAATATGTAATGTTTTAAAAATTTATAAAATAAAATCTTTAATAAAATTTACTTTAAAATATTATAATATATCGTCGCATTCGTGATATCCAATAAATGAAGAACTAAAGTAAGATGCGAAATATTTTGATTAAAACCTCTAATATTATATTGTTGGGAAGCAATATTTTCTGCAACACAATTTATATAAGATTATTAAATTAAAGAAATAAACAACAAAAATATCATCCAGACATACTATTATTTTCAACTCGTGGATTAAATAATTCAAAAGACTTTAATACACATCATTCAAAAGACTTCAACAAAATTATTGATGAAGAATATTATTTTATTATGTTTATTTCCAAAATGAGAAATTAAAAAAAAAAAAAAAACTCTAATTGAAAAACACTAAAATGCCTACTATTTATAAAGCTACAACAGTAAATCTCCACTCCATCCTTCAGCTCTATGCCAAGTAAGTTGTTTATTTTAACATATTATATATAAACAATACACCACCTCAAAACCTATTATATTCGTATGATACGAGGTTCGAATAATATTTTTGTTCGTTAAAACTACTTATAAGAAGATTATATAACTATTTTAGTACTCTATCTGTTTTCAAATTATCGTCTTCTTTGACCCGACACACCGTTTAAAAAAAAATAATTGACTGTATTATAATTTTTTTTGTCTGTGTTATTTCATTTAAGGCCCTTAAACATGCTCTCATAATTAAAATAAGTAGAAAATGTAAGAGTAAAGTGGTAAAAATAGTTTTTTAAAAGAGAAAGTTTTGAAAGAGGACAATAATTTTAAAACATACGAAAAAAAGGAAGATTTTAATTTGAAAACGGAGGGAGTAATAGTTATAAATTGAAGATATCTATATACAATAATGTATATGAAAAATACAATTTTCATATTAATTAAAGTGTCTCAACTTCCAATGTATAACTGAAAAGTCACATTTGAATTTCATTTATGGTAAGTAATTTAGACAGAAAAAATTACTATTGTCGTATATATGTATGTATGTATGTATATATATATATATATATATATAGGCTTTGAATTTTTTTGATTCATTGTTGCAGAGGAAGATTTAGTTTTATTTGGGTTTAGACTAACCGGTAACTTTGCTGGAGTTAGAGCATTACCATTGTGAGATTTTTATCAATTTTCAATTAAGAAGTTGATAAAAATCTCACAATTGTTGTATTCTTAATGGTCAATTAGGATAGAGAATAAATTTAACTTCTTAATTAAGAAGTTGGGGAAGGAGAGAGATTGAGGGGACAGCTGCCCAGAAAGATCAGTGTGTGAGGTGGGGGGTTTTGTTTTTATTAGATGATGTTAAATTTAATATTTTTTATGTAAAAAGTTATGTTAGAAGATTATACAATAAGAAAATATATTCTTAAATAGGTAAAAAGATAAAAATATATAGGTGGTAGTAAAACCCAATTAAAAAATTGTGTAAAAATATATAATGCTGAGGATGTTAGCATAAGTTTAGTCAGTGTTCTAAAACTCCCCGCCTAGCTCCGACTAGGCCCCGCCTAGGCGCTAGACCCCTCTCTACCGCCGCGACTTTCTTAGTCGCCGCCTAATCGACCAAGTCGATGCCTACGTTGCCGGTCTGCCAGGTTGATAGAAGAAAGAAGAAGAAAAAAAGATGAAGAAGAAGGGGGTTGTCTCGAGACTCATAATTTAGAATGAGAAAGTAGTAGGGAGGATATGTTAGATTGTGGGTTGTAGGGATAGTATGTAGGTGGAATAATTTTTTTTGTTTTTAGTTCTAAACTTGACTGGTTTATTGCTTTGGGGTTGTTGAGAATTGAGATTAAAGGTAGGTTTCTATACTTTTGTTCATTTTACAAATATAGACAAGTGTTTGATAAAATGACAAACATAAAAAAAATTAAATTTGTAGTCAATGTGTTTGATATTTGATGTAAATTATCAAAAATATGATAATTATGTCTTAATTCTAGGCCCCGCCTAGCCCGACACGCCCGACTAGTCCCTAGCTAGCGCTAGTGTGACGCCTAGCGGCCGCCTAACGATTTTTAGAACCATGAGTTTAGTGCAACTTAATGATGGCCATACCTGCTGTCAGCAGTGTTCTAAAAATAGGCCTAGGCGGGCACCTAGGCGCCGCCTAGGCGTTAGGCGCCACCCCAACGCCTAAAAATTTGGCAAATCGGCGAAAAAATCGGCTAGGCGGGCTAGGCGGCCAACTGCTGATATTTCCTATTTTTTTAGTTTTTTTAAAAATTTTGACCCTAAATAATATCATTTTGGGATTTTAAAATAATAATAATAAATATCAATTTAAAATTAATAAATTATTTTTGTAAATTTGTAATTGTCAACGGACCTATGGATAATTGAACTGTTGACTATTTTTGTAATATTTTGAACCGTAGATGATATTAAATTTCTAGTTTTATCTTTAAAATTTAACATCATAATGTAATTATTACTTTTAAATTATTATGTGATATTTAGTATTAGTATAATTAAAAAAAATTATGTTTAATAATTAGGTTATAATAAAAAATATATTAAAAATCAGATATTATGTCTTATTTCTCGACCCCGCCTAGGCCCCGTGTATATCCCGCCTAGGCTAGGCTGGCGCTTAAGCGCATTTTAGAACCTTGGCAGTCGGGCAGCGTTAATTGTTGAGAAAGTTCACACAAAAAATACTCCAATCATTTTGAACTAAGAGTTTTCGTTTCAAATTCAATTTTTTTTTTAAATGACACTTTTAGTAGTCTATTAGTAATAAAATAAATCTTAAATTTTAAAATTTAATTTTTTAAGTGAAACATCCCAAAATATAATACTCTCTCCGTCCCTAAATTATCATCCTTCTTTTCTTTTTTATCCGTCCTAAAATAATTATCCAGTTTGAAACTTACCTTTTTAAAACATCACTTTTAGTATTTTACCTTTACTTTTTCACCCTATTTTTGGGCCACATACACATGAATTATAAAGGAAACTACACATTAAACCAATATAAATAATCATGTCAATTGTTTTTTTCTTAAATTATACACCGGGTCAACTGGGACGATTATTTAGGGACGGAGGGAGTAGTAGACTTTTTACCCGGAACGTAGGGAGTATGTCAGTATTTAAATTAACTATTTACTCATTCCATTTCGGGCAAATAATCCCGATTTGAAAGTTAAACTTTTTTAAAAAATAACACTTTTAGTAATCAATTAATAATAAAATAACAGTTTTATTCATTAATTTTCTAAAATTTGAGTCTTTAAATGAAACATTTTAAAATTGATAATAGACTATTTATCCAAAAATAAGGGAGTATCCTTTTTTACGTATATTTAAATAATATTAGTATTTAAATCAAGTTTTTAGGTTATTTTAGTAACACGTATACATAAACACGTTTAGTGTCCCATGCTATAGCATTACAAGTAAAAAACTACAATATATATTTAACAAAGGTAATTTTTTTAAAAAAAATATTTCTATAGAAATATTACTTATTTTAGGAAAAAAATAAAAATAGATACTAATTTTGGTATTCGAAAATATTACTCCACTTTTTGTGTCACATAAGTAGCATTATTTTTAGTATATTTGTATATGACCTTAAATAAGAAAAGGAGGAGTATTATATTCAATGGGGTAGTGGGTGGTAGGGGTGTATATGGTTTAATTTGGTTCGGTTTAGGTCAAAATCGTAAATCGAACCACACTCCCTCGCTTTCAAACATCCCAAATCAAACCGACCAACGCTTGGAATCGAATCGAACTAAACCACTTGGTTTGGTTTTGGTTTTATAGTTTGACAAAAATTAAATTAATTATCTTAGGAAGCATTAAAAATTAGACAAATAAAATTTTAATAGGTGAATTAACATCAAATACTAATAAACAAAAAGTCAAACTTCTTTTACAAACATCAACAATCAACAACCAATGAAATACAAATCATTTGAATCCGCGGCATTAAAAACGATATTATTTATTATATGTAAGTCCAAAATATAACATACTCCATCCGTTTTTGAATTATCGTCTTCCTTTCCTTTTTCGTCCGTCTCAAAATAATTGTTCAGTTTGAAACTTATTTTTTAGAACATCACTTTTACCACTTTACCCTTACTTTTTTACTTTATTTTAATTATGAGCCACATACACATGTGCTTTAAAAGAAACTACATATTAAACCAATATAAATAATCAAGTCAATTGTTTTTTCTTAAACTGTACGTCGGGTCAATTAGGATAATTAATTAGGGATGGAGGGAGTATTATATGTAACAAAATAAGCAAATAAAACATGATTCGATTTATTTTGGTTCGGTTTAAAACCATAAATTATTAACCGAACCGAATCAAACCGATCAACTTCTGAATTTTTTAAAACTAAATCGAACGGTCTGGATACCAAACCAAACCGGATCGGTGGTTCGGTTGTAGGCGGCCAAGGTCGGCTCTTGAGTTTTGAACACAGCTCCAGAGTCAGAGTCTCCAGACCAACCATGGGCCCATCTGAGTTCTGACGCAGTCATCCACGCTGTCAACGATTCAACTGACCCGCCGGACCTCCTGCCCTTTAATTGACTGCATTTACGTCAGAAAGTACCAATTATCTGACCTGACAAACAGAGCCACTGCGCGCTTGGTGCTTGCTTTCCAGATTTCCTTTCTCCGTCTTCTCCCCACTGTCCCCAAGTGAATTCATCACAATTCACAACAAAACCAAATCAAAAAAGTAAACATGAATTCAATGTTCAGCTCATTTGATGCCTTATCAGCAGAATTGTTGGGGCAGATGCCTTGTTTGAGTAAGGTTAAGGCGGAGGGAGTCAAGTCTCAGGTGAAACAGACAAGGGAAAGGGAGGTGAAGGACTACAGCCTGTTGATGAAGGCACAGCAGAATAAGCTTAAGAGTAAGGGACGGCCGCTTTGAAACATTGGCTTCACTTTCATATTCATGTATCCCTGTTTTTCAATTTCCTTGTTTATATTCTTTTATTTTTTGACGTTTTAATCTATGTTATGTCTGTTTTCTCTCTTCTTCCTTCCATAGTTCCATGGGTTATTCGTAATTAATCCATCTCTCAAGCATTCAAATTTATTGGAATCATCGTGATTTACAGGATCCCAAACCTCCTTGGATGTTGGAACATATCTGACTCAATTACCCTTTTATCTTTCTAGTAAAATAAAAACAATAAATAATTCTTTTAGTTGGATCTTGGATCCTTTTATCAGCGAGGAACTAATAGCGGGATTAGTAATAGTTAAACTTTTAAAATAATGTCACAACATAAATGACGAATTTATGTTGAAATTTATTTAGTATTTATTTTTTTACGTAATAATTTCTTTAAAAAATGAAAAATTTTCTTGATATAGAGATACCTCAAATTTAGTTACCATGAAAATCTCTCTTAAATTGCCACGTGACATAACATAAGAGATTGTGTACAATAATAGGAGAAAGAAAATGGTAAAACGCATTTTGGATTACTATATTTTACAAAAGATTGCAATAAGACCACTTGAACTTTAAATTTTTTTCACTCGCCCCAAAAATGTCTTTTATCAGTTAAATAAAATTATCAATGACTTTAGAGGTTGAAAATTGGGTGGAGGGGTCTGGCTCGGTTATCACCCTTGTTTTTAACCGATACATAACACTTTTAGGGCGAAAAAACGAATATACCCATAATGAAATTGGATCAAGCATGCGTTACATCTCAATTCCAAATCGATGCATTGAAATTCCAATTTCCACACGAGAATCCAAATTTTGCATCTCAATTCCAAAATTGTGCATTGAGATTTTCTGAATTGGGAATCGAGTTTGTGCATCGCAAATCCAAATTGCGCATCAAGATTTAGTGTTGTATTCTAATTCCAAATTGTGCATCGGGATTTTCTGATCGGGAATCCAGTTTGTGCATCGCAAATCCAAATTTTGCATCACGAGTCACAAATGATGCATCGATGTAATGCCTCGATTTCTTGTGTGTTTGACTTGCTTGATTGCTTGATTTCATTACTTATATGCTAGTCATACTTGCCTAAGTTCATATATGTATGTTTGTTGCATAAATGTTAGCTTATATCTTGATATGTTATGATTTCAAGTTAGAGTTCTTACCTTTAGGCTTTACTTGTTTGAGTTTTTGTGGTAATGGTTAGTTTATCATTTGTGTTTAGTTGTTATATCAAACCTTGCATGTGTTTATGAGTTCATTCATAATCCTTTAAAATGTTTGAGATCACATATTTATCTTTGTTCTTTCTTGCCTTGAACAATTGGGTTGTTGTTGATCGTTTCCAACCTTTGTTGAGTTCATTTCAGGAGTGTTTGAGACTCGTTTTGAGTGGCGAAACATCCAAGGATGTTTGAGGTTGGTTTTAGGGGCTTTAAGGGTTGTGTTTTTGAGATTTTTCTTCAACCCATGAAGGCGGTCGCCTTTTGCTTGCATGCTACTTCGCGCAAACTTCTAAGAGTTCACCAATTTCGGCTAGATCGAACGCGGTCGCCTTGTATAGGCACGCGTCACCTCTCCTTCAAGATTGTTTGATTTTTTGTGCTATGTCTATTCTGCCCTTAATTGTCCAACCATAATTAGTCTCAAACAATCTAATTAGACCTAATTTTTTACTAAATGAGCTACATTAGTATTAGTATGATTAATTAGTCCTAAACATGTTTTATTAGCTTAAGTGTGATTAGGTTTGGACCACCCTTTGCTTGACATGCGTCCCACTCACTTGAGGCTCATTTGAGACCTTGTATTTTTGCTGGGAGACTCTTTTAGCAGCTTATTTCAACCTTCTTTGAGTTCTAATATAACTACATGAGAGAGAGAGAGAGAGAGAGAGAGAGAGAGAGAGAGAGAGAGAGCTGTTGGGAGATTAAGTGTGAGACTAGTATGTGTTTGCTTGATTCCCAGAAATCCGACCACCCAATCGAGAATCCAAGACAACCCCCGTGTAGCTCTCGACTAGTAGAGCACTTTCAACCCTTTTGATTTCATTTTCGTTGACTTGATTTTCAAGCCTAGGTAAGGTCTCGTTTGGTGCAGTATTTTGAAAACGCACCTTTTTCAATACGCATCGTTTTTAAAACGTAGTTTTATTTTTGTAAACACGTTTGGGAAAATATTTGAAAACACTATTTTCATAAACAAAATAGTTGTAAATGCAACATATTTTTAAAACGCTCCAAATTTGAGCGTTTTAAAACGCTGCACATTTTTAAAATGTTGCGTTTTAAAACGTTGCATCGAAACACTTTAAAAGAAAAAACGCTGCATTTTCGGCAAATGTTTTGGTCAAAACACACCACCAAACAAGTATTAACTTACTAATGCCCCATTTGTATGTTTAGGCTTGTTTTTTCATGCTAGCTACCATTTGGGCGTAATATCCATGCTAGAAATGTTGTTCCTATGTCTAAATGATATTGTGACTTGCAAAAGTATTGTGTGATAAATGTTTGGGGTTTGATTTGGGTATGAAATGTTTAAGGCTTTAATTTGATTCCAATAAGAGGTTGAATTGGACCAGGGTTCCCTTGTGAACTTCAAACCTAGTTAATCCCTAAGTCATGAACTTAGAAAGGAGACAAGATGCACATAGCTTATATGCCCTAATTGGTAAAGTTGCAGTAAAGACTGATCGAGTCGACTTTTGGGAAGAATTGAATGGAACGAACACCGTGTTCAATCCCTATGGAATTTATAACTTGTTGATTAGGTTTATTAGCTTTCGAGTTTTGGTTGTTTAAGTGGACGATAATGACACTTGTGAATTAGAGACTTATTTGTAGCTCTAATGAGATTAGTTGATTGATAGTAATGACATGTTTGATCATGATACCTTGGTAGAGTTTAAAACCTACTTAACATCGCTTGAGTTCGCTACTGTTAAACTCGATCCTTATTTAAGAATGGTGAGTAAATATCTACTTGTGCATTGCATTAAGTTCAACTGACGTGATTTGGTCAAGTCAATGGTGGGACAATGCATCGCCTTAACGAATTGAGAGATTCGTGATCACTATGGATCGTTGTACCGGATTTAGCACACACCCCTCACCGTTGGCCGCAGTTAAGAAGTAGACCTATTAGCGTAAGCATTATGCGCGACCTTGGTTTGCTATTAACTCGAGTAAGTTCTTGGTAGTCGATATATCTCACACGAGTATGGAAGGCACGAAATGGATTGACATTGTGTATTGCAGAAGCAATGCAGCGGCACCGGTTCAATAACATATCCTACTTTATGTGGTTTATTACGAGCACTTATGTGACATCAATGTGCAATGTGAAATATGAGAACTATGTGTCTATGATTGAGATTCATTGCATAACTTGATATACTATGATGATGTCTTGTTTTATCTCATATAGAGCATTATCTCATGACATGTAGAATGCATTTTGGTAACTTACTAAGTCTTTATGACTATCCCCGTTTCTTGTTCATTTGTTTTCCCTAGATCCGAGTCATCCAAGCAGCTCTCGGTGAGGACGGCAAGTACACACTAGTTAGCCAAGGTTTCTTTTGGAGGTTGTTACCCCTTGGAGCTCTATTTTGGTAGTTGACTTTTCTTTTGGAAAGGACGTTTGGGAAAGCAAGTTATATAAACTTAGCTTGGGAACTTGTACTTGTATTTGTACTTGATACTTGATTCCTTGTAGCTATGTTTTTCTTTTGAGTGCCGATATGCATATGTCGAGCCTTGTATATAGTTATTGGTTCCACTATAGTTTCTTCCATTGAGCATGATCTAGCTCTTTATTCAGATTTGTTCTTCGACATGTCTTTAGCCGTTGAGGTGTTGTTTCCGGAGTTGTAGACTCGTGGCCTAGTTGTTGGATTCCGGTTATATCTTCGTTGATGACTTGTTTATTGTTTAGTTATTTCGGCATTTAGTAGCTGAGAATGTTCAGTTGTGCACATTGTTGTGGCACATGTTTCCTGTATTACGTGTTTCTTGCATGCTTGTTTACTTGTTTAGGTCCGACCAAGGGATTCTGTGTTGAGGTTCGGGTCGGGTTGCTGCAATCGCGATTTAAAATTAATGCATGGTAATTCAAAAAGACATCCAACAACGAACAAGGTTTTATTCAGATGTTTTATCGAACAGTTTACATGCATAGCAACACACACACAACAATAAATCTATTTTGAATTACACACACAAAGTTAACGCAATAAAAAATAAGAAGAAAAATAAGAATGAAAAACACCTAAGAAACCAATAAGTCTATACAGCAAAAAAGGAATAATTCTGGGATTGTTTGATAATACTCCCTCCATCTCAATCAAATAATTAAAATTGTCAAGTCAAAATGTTAAAGGATAAGCTTGACCAGGAAATGAAAATGGAAAAATTTAAGAAAAAAACCAACTATCAATAAGTCCAAAATATGAATGTTTGCGTAGGGCTCCTCCCCAGTCAAGATCTCCCACATTGCAATGTCGAAAGAGAATACGTCAACCTACCACCGTTGGCAAGGGATAGTTCTTTTGTGAAAGAAGGAAGAACATAATTGATCATTTGTCTCTACTCTAGTGGAATGAACATCAATGACGGACGAACTCAATGATGAGGGAGAAGAAAAGGAAATTTACATTGTTTTTGTGACTGAGCATTAAAAGAACAAATTTATAAAAATAGTCTTATGCGGTTACAAAAAAAAATTTATTTAAGCGTTTTGATATTTGAGAAAATGGACCGGACCCGATAAATAAAATCATGCATCGCGATGCATAAAATAAGACACTTGCATGCATTGTAATACATGTTTTTGTACATCGCAATGCATTAACTGTCTTTTCTAGTTACGAAAAATGATAAATGCAACACAAAAAACATTAAATACCACATTCTTAAAAGTCTAATTACTAATTAATCATTTTATACAGAGTGACCCTAAATACAATACAAAAACATTAAATGCAACATTCACTTAAGGGTCTAATCTATATCTATATATATATATATATATATATATATATATATATATATATATATATATATATATATATATATATAAAAGCAGGGTAGTCTATATAAGGAAAAATCCCACCAAAACTTTGTTTCCCAAAATAGAAACTTCAATTAACAAGAAACAATTAATGAATTCTTTAATTAAATAACTAGCTTTACACACGTGCGTTAAACGCACGCATATATATTTTTCAATCAAATTATACATAAGCAACATGAAGTGAAAAAACAAAATTAAAAGAATAAATTAAAGAGAATTGTTGATATATATATATTGAAAGATATCAAATTTGTTCAAACCGAATATCTCGGTCATAATCTCGGCAGTTATACCATTTTATGGTGATCCCATATCTCTGTATCATTTTGTGGTGATCTCATATGATTTGTTTTATTTGTAAATATCCATTCCATATTTGTAGCAGCTAGGGCACATGTATAAATTCACATGCATTGTATACGGATGGATTAAGAGAGAAAATAAATATTTATTTCATTTTTCATGGTATCAGAGCCGTGTTAGATCTAGGCTTCCGCAAACTTTTTTTCATGGCTAATCCATCAGACGACAATGGTAAAAAGGGCGAGGTCCCTGCCACTTCTTCGGGTGGAACAACCATAGACGCAGTGTCACCCTTTTTTATTTCGGCATCAGACAACCCCAACACGGTGTTCGTGAGCGACCTTCGCGATGGGAACTACGCAGACTGGGTAGACGAGATGTCCAATGCCCTATTTGCGAAAAACAAATATGGTTTCGTTGACGGAACCATTTCAGTCCCGGCAAAAGGTGGATCAGAACTATTAGTTTGGAGACGTTGCAATGCCATGGTGAAGGGATGGCTCAATAGCGCAATGGAGAAAGAAATTCAGAACAGTGTCAAACATGCCAACACTGCACAATAAATTTGGGAAGATTTAAGGGAGCGGTTTGGAAGTGAGAGCGCACCTAGGGCTTATGAACTCAAGCGTGCCATAGCTATGACACGACAAGAGAAGCTTTCGGTTTCCGTGTACTACACAAAATTGAAAGGATTATGGGATGAAATCCATTCAATCGCACCAATTCCCAAGTGCAAGTTTTCGGGCTGCACATGTGACACTCCGAAGAAACTAGTCGAGATGAGGGACAGGGAGAAGCTGTACGAGTTTTGGATGGGGCTGGATGCGAGTTTTGGGACTATCAAAACCCAAATCTTGGGCATGAAGCCCACTATAAATTTAGGTTGGCATACCACCTTGTCTCGGAAGATGAGAAGCATAAAAGCATCACCACGGCTGGGAAAATTGAAGCCGAAGTAGCTGCTTTTCAGGTGTACAAAGGGCAGCATTCTGGGAAAGATGACAACAAGACAACCGGGAAAGAAAAACCCAAGTGTACACATTGTGGGAAATTTTACCACACCGTAGAGAACTGTTTCGAGATTATTGGTTACCCCGAAGGAAGAAATAAAGGAGGTGTGACGACCCGACCCGGATTCCAAGACGAAATCCCAAGGTCGTGCCGCCAGGGAAACAATAACAACAACAAGTAGCAAATAATGGGTAGGGCCATAACGGCGTACACCGACAACTTAAAAACACATGCGGAAGCTAAATAAAATAAAAGCAGTGGCGCAGAGCTAACAAGCTCAAACTAAAAACAACCAAAGAGATAATAAATCTCTCGGTCCAAAAATTCGATTCGCGTGCCGCAACATTGGGCACGTAGGACAAACTCCCTGTTATGCAATTCATATTTAGCATAAATTAAACCAAGACATCGGGCGGTTACTAGGAACCCAACATTAAACTAAGTCTAAGACTCTAGTCTAACAACTCAACGGCTAAAAACATGCCGGAGAACAAACATAATATTTAACTAGCAATATAGTATGCTAAACATAATCACCAATTAACCAAGCGCGACTAAAACCAGTCGGCTACCAACAACTTAAGTACCAACAATTATAAGTACTAACAACGAGTAAGCATATGGAGATATAACCATAAATATACATCAAACACGACTTCTACTTGTCGGCTACCAAAAGAATAAACTAACAACATAATTACAACATTTCAAACACATTAAGGTTTGCTACCCAATAATGAAGTTTACATAACTTCATCTTCCCAGTGACCTCACCAAAAACAAAATGAATCAACTAAGTAGCAACCTTTCCAAAAGAATTCCTTGCCAACGTAACCTTCGGATTTACTTGGATCGCGCCGCGGCTCGGATCTAGGGAAAAACAACCAACAGATAAAGTAAGTCACAATGACTTAGTAAGTTACTAACCGTAACTTCCTATCATGGCATAATACTCAATCATAAATAACATCATGCTATCGTCATGAATTAACCTTATATAAAATCATGTTATGGCATCCATGCTCAACATTAAATAAATATGTTATCCTTAACGTATAACATCTCATCATAAATTCCTGTCAAGGCATTTTAGTCTTAACAATAATGATTTATACCTTTGGCATAAAACAACACTCCAATAATATTCATGTGATAGCATATATGCTTAACAACATTAATCAATATGTTATCTATCAAGTATAACATGTAAGAAACCAAAACAAACACCATATCATATCCAATTCACTAAGCACGTTATTCACTTAAGCACTTGTGAAACAATTCATATATAAGGGATATGATACCATTACCAAAATTCCTCCGCGCGTGTCGCTCCTGCAAAAACACGTGCAAAACCCTTATGTGCCCTCGATATCCCTCTCGTAGATATCGGCGTCCCGAGACGATCTCCGCTCGAGTTCCATAGTTATCAAAGCCATGTGTATTACTACAACTGAGATAAACTACTTCCCCCGTGGCCATCGATGGAGGGTGTGTGCAAACCCGACACGGCGATCCATCGCGATCACGAATCCCACAATTCGTGAAGGCGATGTATCGTCTACCAAAGACTCAACCAGCCAACGCCAGGTGGACTTAAAACCCAAGCACAAGTAATATATACTCATATGCTCAAAACAAGTAGGTAAACACTCTACCATCAATCTAGTCATGCAATTCATTCACAACTAGCATAAACATCATAACCGAGAATCATATAAGCTCTCATAATCAAGTGTGCTTCACACACTTCAAAACTTCTTGGAGGCTCGACCTCCATGAATTCTACCCAAAATTCCGTAGGACTTAAGATTATAGTTCTAGGATTCATACTAACCCAAAGGTTAACTCAGTTGAGTTCAATCTAAGTTTTTCGAAAATTCAAGGAATAGAAGCTTAGGCTTCATCATCCCCTATATTCATAACTATCGCCAAAACCATAAACCCGATGCTCAATAAAATCATATAAACCCAACAAACTAATTAACAATGCAATTTAGAATAAACTAGCCATTTTGTGCATAATTTCATCCAAGCCATCATACCAATCACAACCTTCAAATCATGATTAAAATTTACAACATGGTTTAATATACTCTATTAAGCATATAAAACATATTAATCAAGCTCACTTCAATAGATTGCAAGCTAAAACAAAATTAGGGCAAGGCACCTCCAAGTATCTCAATCAAACCAACATCAATACTCATGGATAATTGACATAATCAAGTTCAATAAACTAGTTAGAACATGAATTTCACATAATCATGGTCTCACATAGGTCAATCAAGTTTTATCATGAATTTGTAATCCTAGGGTTCATGCATCTTCTATAAACCCTAACAATGGCTTCCATTGACCTCAAATAGCACAATTGGTTGTTTCCTAGGGTCAATGGAGCCTAAAAAAGAAGAAGAGAGTAGAAACTTACCAAAACTTCAGCCAACTAACAAAAGTTTCGTGTGCCCTAACAATGGTGTCTTCTCCTCAACTCTTTCTTCAAACTTGTAGGTAGAATGGGGAAGAAGAAGACCCAGCTATGGCTTCCAAGCTCAAGCCCTTCAATCTCCTAGAAATCACCTTCTCAAGCTTCCTCTTTGTTTGGGTTGAAGTGCTCGCGAGAAGAGAAAAAGGGAAGTCGTATTTTACGTCTTGGCCGAACTATGGAGAGTGGCGGCTGATTTGGGTTTATATATGAGGGATTAAATCCTCTAATCAAATCACTAATTAACCCCTAATCTCCTAATAGATGTTTAGGATTAGTATTAGCTTAAGTAAATGGGTTTAGGATAGGTTTAGATTGGGTTTAATGGGTAAAAATCGGACATAATACAAAAAGGGGCAAAATCCGAATCGGTATCCGGGGACCCTTGCGGTCGCTTGGTGAAAGGGTGATGCGACCGCATCACTCAAATTTCCAGACATTCCACTTTCTCGCTTCCTCGCTCGGTCCGGCCTCTCGCATGCATTCTCGAGTCCTTCAAGCCAAAATGGTCTACAATTCAACCTAATGTCCTCAATCTATAACCAAAGGAATCAAGTCTCAAACCTCATCAAAACATGGCCCGAACTCGAGGCGAGAACTCTCCCGACGACAGCAGAAAAGTCAAAGCGGAGAAGGGTTATCGCTAGAATCAAACTAGCAACCAAACCGACGATGCAATTAGCATCTAACAAACATCCAAGGCATGTTAATGATGTTTTGAATGCCTTCTAACAAATATCCATGTGATTACAACATAAAACATAAACCCGAGATTCAAAGCATCTCGTGAAAGAAAAAATGCATACGTGCATCTCAAAGCGGCGTCAACGATCATGCTATTGACTCTAAACATATACGGGAGCTAAATGAACATGTTTATAATGATTATAAGTGTATAAGTTCATGCATAACACAAGCAAACAACATTTCGGGGTTTTACAGGAGGAACCAGCGGCTTTAAGGCTAAAGGGGCGGGGAAGGCAAACTTGGCAACAGGGGGAGGCTGTCACATACCCGGATTCACGGATGAACAATACAAGCAACTGGCACAATTCTTCTCCGACAAGTCCAAAGGCGAACAAGATGGTTCCCTCAATGCGAATATGGCGGGTAAGGTGAATGATATTAATTCATGGGTAATAGACTCGGGGGCAAGCGAACACATCACTTGCGATGGTAAAATTCTTGAAAAACAGGTTAAGCCAAATACACCGATGCCAGTCACGATTCCAAATGGAGACAAGGTTCCTGTGGAAGGCATTGGAGACGCAGAACTCCCGAATGGGATTAAAATTCAAAATGTTCTAAACATGCCTGCTTTTCAACGTAACTTATTATCTGTCAGTCGACTGACTAAAGACCTAAATTGCGCCTTGACATTTTTCCTAATTTCTGTGTGATACAAGACTTAGCTTTGAGGACTCTGATTGGGATGGGTAGGCGCAGCAATGGTCTTTATCATTTGGAGCCGACAATGAAGCAACGAAGAGCTATGGTAGCAACTGTTGATCAACGAGTATGGCACAAGCGATTAGGTCACAGTTCCGTTTTAAATTCTTAGTATTTTCATAACCTCTGTAGTAGTGGTTTTGAAAAGAAAAATGGGCATTGTGATTCTTGTTTAAAGGCAAAAATGACGAGATTACCTTTTCCCCTTAGTAATATTCAAACACAATCTTGTTTTGAGTTAATTCATTATGATATTTGGGGAGGTTATAAAACTCCGTCTCTTTCTGGTGCACATTATTTTTTGACCATTGTCGATGATTTTAGTCGAGGTGTTTGGGTTTATTTGATGAAACATAAACATGAATTGCTTGATTATCTCATTATGGTTTGTAAAATGGTGAATACGCAATTTGATAAGAAGGTCAAAAGGATTAGAAGTGATAATGGAGGGGAGTTTCAATCTAAGGAAATAATGGTCTATTATTCTTCTAATGGAATCATCCTTGAAACATCTTGCACGGACACACCACAACAAAATGGGGTAGTTGAGATAAAACACCGACACATCCTTGAAATGGCGAGGGCACTTCGGTTTGAGGCGGGTTTGCCAAAGGGATTTTGGGGAGAGTGTGTTTTAACATCTGCCTACATTATTAATCGTTTGCCCACAAAAGTCCTTAATAATAAAACCCCATATGAAATTTTGTTTCAAAAGAAACCCACTTTTGATCATCTTAGAGTCTTCGGTTGCCTTGTTTATGCAAAAGATAACAAAAAAGGGGGAGACAAGTTTAACCAACGGGGTCGTCCTTGCATATTCTTAGGATACCCGTTCTCTCAAAAGGGGTATAAGGTGTTCGATCTTGAAACGAAGAAATCTTATGTTTCTCGTGATGTTAGATTTATTGAAAATAACTTTCCCTTCAAGGAGTCAAATGAGAATGTTAAAGTTGATAACGTGGGTCGTGACACATGTGGTATAAATGATGAGGACTTTATGGACATCAACATACCCATTGAAGGACCGAGCCAACAACAAGAAAATGGCACAAGTGTATCAAGTCACCAAAATTTAGATGGCTCGAGGTTGATTGAACAGAATGTTTCACCAAATGAAGGACCTGGAACAAACAATTCTGCACAAGCTCAAGTTGAAGCCCAACGTCGAAGTACCCGTGCCAAACATCAGCCAAAACATCTTGAAGAGTATGTTGTACAGCTGCCACGCTCCATTGACCATGCGCCGCCTACTCCTAACTCGGAATCCTCGACGGTACATCCTCTATCTAACTTTGTTTCATACCAAAGATTTTCTCCTAATCATAAAGCCTTCCTTGCGGCCATCACATCAAATGATGAGCCTAAGTATTATTATTAGGCAGTCAAGCACAAGCATTGGCGTGATGCAATGAAATTGGAGATAAATGCTTTGGAGGCAAACAAAACATGGACACTCGAGACGTTACCGCAAGGGAAGAAGGCGGTTGATTCAAAATGGGTCTACAAGATAAAGTATAAACCAAATGGTGAGATCGAAAGATACAAGGCTAGGTTGGTTGCGAAAGGTTTCACACAAATTGAAGGTATAGATTTTCAAGAGACGTTTGCACCGGTTGCCAAGTTAGTCACCATTCGAAATCTACTTACGGTGGCAGCAAAGAAAAATTGGCAAATTCACCAACTGGACGTGAACAATGCATTTCTCCATGGTGACTTGACCAAAGACATGTATATGAAAATTCCGCAAGGTTTCGCGAAGGAAGGAGAGACAAGAGTTTGTAAGCTCCAAAAGTCACTATACGGACTTCGTCAAGCTTCGAGAAACTGGTACCATAAGTTCACCAAGGCCTTACTGGCTGTTGATTTCCGCCGGCCTCAAGCGACCATTCCTGCTCATCTTCAAGAAAGGTACAACGTATGTTGCGGCTCTCATTTATGTTGATGATGTGATTCTCGTAGGCAACGATGGCACTAAAATTGAACGGGTCTAACAACACCTACATGATTTATTTAGCATCAAAGACTTGGGACCTTTAAAATATTTTTTGGGAATTGAGGTGGCACGTTTACCGGAAGGGATAGTCCTCAGCCAACGTAAGTATACGTTAGATATACTTGAAGAGAGCGGGCTACAAGGGGGGCGGCCTAGCGATTTTCCCATGGAACAAAAATTAAAATTTGATCCCAAGGATAAAAGCCCACACGTTGATATTTCACAATATCGCAGGTTGATTGGTCGACTATTATACCTAACGGTCACACGGCCGGACATTCAATTTGTTGTAAACAAGTTGAGTCAATTTCTCTCGGCTCCACGCCAGACTCATTGGGTAGTAGCCATGTGGATTCTAAGGTTTTTGAAAGGCACGGCTGGACAAGGCCTTTTTCTACCTGCACATGGTGACTTACGACTCAATGTGTATTGTGATGCCAATTGGGGAGCTTGTCTTTTAACTCGGCGGTCTTGCACGGGATACTTCATTTCTCTAGGAGGTGCGCCGATTTCTTGGAGGACTAAAAAACAGTCTATCGTTTCTCGCTCACCGAGGCGAGTATCGAGCCATGGCAAGTACGGTCAGTGAGATAATTTGGCTACGGTGGTTATTACTTGATATCGAAGCTCCACAATCAGAGGCCACTCCTTTGCATTGCGATAATCAAGCGGCGTGTCATATTGCAAACAACCCCGTGTTCCATGAACGTACCAAGCACGTTGAGATGGATTGTTATTTTGTCCGTGAGAGAGTAGAGTCCGGCGACATTCTACCATGCAAATTATCCACTCATGATCAAATTGCCGACCTCTTTACAAAGGCGCTTGGTGCGGCTCGTTTTAAGTTTTTAACTGGCAAGTTAGGCATTCGTGATCTCCATGCGCCAACTTGAGGGGGAGTGAAAGATATCAAATTTGTTCAAACCGAATATCTCGGTCATAATCTCGGCAGTTATACCATTTTATGGTGATCCCATATCTCTGTATTATTTTGTGGTGATCTCATATGATTTGTTTTATTTGTAAATATCCATTCCATATTTGTAGCAGCTAGGGCACATGTATAAATTCACATGCATTATATACGGATGGATTAAGAGATAAAATAAATATTTCTTTCATTTTTCATATATATATATATATATATATATATATATATATATAACGATAATAAATAAAATAAGCAAATAATTGTAACGTAAATATTGTGAGTTCGATGTACATAACTGAAATTATTATAACACATCGATTAAAAAAAGGTAAAAATTATTAACAGAGAATACAATAAATAAATAAAATATTTTATAAATTTTAGAATATTTTTTTAAATACAACATTTGCCATTAAATATGTGTGATTACTAGTAAGATCACTATGATTAAATATGTACAATTACTACTACTATCTATCACATAACAAAATGCACGTAATATGTATTAATAAATATTAATATAATTTTTTTATCTTTTAGTTAGTGTGTTATGAAAATTAAACGCATAATTAAAATGTAAGGATAAAAATATAAGTGAATTTAATTATTGCTTATTACATGAATGAAAATATATATAAACAAATATATATTTGTTAGATAATAAAAATTGTACAACAAATTCAAATGACGATAAACCAAAGAAAAACGACTCAAATTACATACTTCCTATGGTCATCCCTCCCCCGAAATGACCAAAATATCCCCGACTCAAAAACTCTTTCATTAATAGTGTCACCCAAATGAGGTGACACTGATAATATATGTACTTAATTATTACAACTATATATACAAATATTTAAGCTCAATTCAATAAACTAAGAAATAGATATTTAAACTATGATCGCTCTCAATTCATTGTACATTTCACAGAGTATGATACTCGGCTACTTGCACATATACATAATCACACCCCTCTAGAGTCATTGTACTTGTTCCCAGAGCAATTAGACTACGATTTACTTGTTCATATTCATCCTCGCTTTTCTACAATGTCAATGAGCAAAAATGGAATCCGGTAATAATGATGTTGTCACCTCTCACCAGGATCATATTAATCTTTAAAAGTCCATTCATCCAAAATGCCATAACTGTTGCTACTACTTTTTTTTAAAGGTTGGAGGGGACATAGACCTTACTCCAACCCTTACTTTTTAATATTTTAATGCGTTGAAAGACTACAATTATCGATATATGATGTCTTTGGTGTAGCTAGAACAAATGGTGCCTCTGGTGAGGCTTTAAACACCCGACCTCTCGATTGAGAGTAGTGATGCACCAGGGTGCTTCTGGTGGGGCTTGAACACTCAACCTCTCCGTTAAAATAAGCGAGCAGCTAAATGGGGCCTTTGGGTAAGGCTTGAACAACAACGTTGCCTCTGAAGATGCTTGAACACCCGACCTCTCCGTTAGGAGCAGTGAGCAGTACCAGTTGAGCTAGAGCTCGTTGGTTGATGCTACTAATTTTGCCGGTGAAATTACTTGGTTATACGCAACAAAAGTGGTCACATAGCATTTATGGCTGAGTAAGTAATGTTTGTTGAGTATAAAATTAGACATGTCAGACTTTAAGGACCCATAATTGTTCATCAAATTATATTTCACTACGTACTTGTTCTTTAGCTTCTATAGATATAATTTGTCTTAACAAAACTCACAAGTAAATTAGTATCAACATAGTAAGATCTTATAGTATAATAAGTTTTTAAATTGTTATTCTTGTTTCCCTTGCATATTGGTAAAAAGAAAAAAAACATTGCCTCTTAGATTGATGGTATTTAATTTCTTAATAGCTTTTTATGTTTTTTTATTTACTTATCAATACTTGTATATGTGTTCATATATAAATATAATCCTTATTTTGTAATTAGTTACGGTGGTTATCTAACAATCTTGAGATAAGCAAATTATATTTTTCATTATATATATATATATATATATATATATATATATATATATATATATATATATATATATATATATATATCTTCCTATTTTTGGTAAGTGCATTTTGAAGGGATCTTGCTATATATGGATGTGCTAATTACATTTGTCATTATATATAGGAAATGTAACAAAACAAAATGTTTCAATTTCCAATGTAATGTTAATTAAATGTTTAGTATAAAAATTAAGAAAAATGTAATAAAACAAAGTATTTCGACTTTCAATGCATATTTGTGTTTACATTTATGGAAAACATTTAGGCGGGAAAATCACGGTTGTTTATATATATATATATATATATATATATATATATATATATATTCAAAAGCTCCTTGAAACTTTCACCATCAATTATTTCAATTTACATAGTTTTTTCAATTCTCAGTTGTGTCAAACGGAAATGAATCAACACATTGTAAATGATGATTAATGAAAATGGATTAGTTCACAACATGAACATATCAAATATTGAAATATTATACTAAAAAAATCAAGTAAATCAAAAAATACCAAAAATTTGAGATGTACAAAAACCATTGACAAATTTAAAGCAGTATGGAATAAAAATCACCAGAAAAAAATTATCTTTCGAGAATACTAAATGATTAAACCAGTTCAGAGATTTATCTAAAAGTAAATAACAAAAATCGATGTATAAAAAAAATTAACAAATTCACAATAGATCTTAATGTCAAAAATATTTTTTTATACGAAATAATTAAACAAAATGTTTTTATGTGATTTCATTAGATCCGAATGATAAATCACCGAAAAAATATAATCAATATTTTTCCTTCAGAAAAAAGTTGGATATTAGAGAAAGAGAGATGGATCGAGCAAGATATGAAGCGAGAAGACGAAAACTTACTATGGTGTGAGACGGTGAGTGTAAGAGAGATTATCAGTCAAAATAAAGGATATTTTCTGAGAGAGATGGAAAATAAGGGAGATTGCCAGTGGGGTTAATTTCCTATTTTCCTCTCATTCTTTCTTCTTTTTGTGTGTATGTAGTTAACGTGGGATTATTGAACCACGATAATGTTTTGATTTTTTCATAATGCTATTATTTTTCAATGTAGTTCTTTATAATTAGCTTATCTTCTTTTGTAGTATATTATTTTAATTGTTTATTACTTTTCTTATAATGCAATAACTATATGACCATATATTTACCATATTTTAATTTATAACAATGCTAGGTTTACAACTATTTTTAAAATTATTGTTACAATTAAGATTTAGTGAAGGACAAAGTTATATTTATTTTCTAAAAAATGACTTTATTTTCTCAGTAATTAAATATACAAGTCTCTAATTTTTAAATCAAAACAAAACAGTTTTTCTTAATCGAAAGTAGTTGCCCCCAACATTATTTTTTCTTTCTTTTTTTTAAAATTTTTTTTTCTTCTTTGTTTCGCTTGAGTACAAGTTAATTGAAAAATGTATGACCGTGCGTTTAACGCACGGTAAAAACTAGTTATTAATTAATCTTCTTATAAAAAATGCCATAACTCGACCTAAACCCTAAATGTTAATTTTTGCTCTTATAAAATAAAGGTATATCAATTTTGAATACTGATATATCTCAAACCCTCCGTTACAATTAAACATAAACTTTTATTCTACTTTCTAACAAATTTTCAATTTATTTTGATCTGAATAACAACGTTTTATGTTGATTCTTTTTTACGGTAAGTTCTTACCTGTGTTGTACTCATTATATGTTATAAATTTCTTTTTTTCTATATTAAAAAACAAATTTCAAAGTTGAAATTAAAAAAATTAAGCGTCAAAAACAATTGGAAAAAGAGGCTTTAAGTTGTTAAAGCCAAAAAATATGGTGACTTTTTTGTTAAACCAAAATACACGATCTTTTGTTAAAAGCCAATAAAATCTGGCAACTATTTTGTTAAAACTCTAAAATACTATTGTTAAAAGGCTAAAATACCTGATGACTGTATTATTAAAAAGCCAAAATATCTGAGACTATTTTGTTCAAAAACCAAAACACCATGCGACAGTTTTGTTAAAATGTCAAAATACCTGACGACTCTATTGTTAAAAAAGCCAAAATACCTGACGACTTTGTTATCAAATTTTTTTTCTTGTCGTAAGAGAGGATAGCGATTCTTTTTTAAAAAATGTGATATCTTTTGCGATTTTTTTTGGAAAATTGTGATATTTCTTGGCTATTTTTTTTCTTTTTTCCTATCTATTTTTTAAAAAACTGAAAATTGAAAAATAGATTTTCCCCAAAATAAAAAAATAGATTTTTTTCTTTTCAATTCGAAGAAGGGCAATTTGGTAACTTGACAAAATGTTTTTTTAAAAAAATTTAAATTCATAGGAGGACCGTTTCGTAACTGGACATTTTAAGTGTGTGGTATTTACTCGCTCTGTCCCTAAATTATCGTCTTAGTTAACCCAGTGCACGGATTAAGAAAAACAATTGACTTGATTATTTATATTGATTTAATGTGTAGTTTCCTTTAAAACACATGTGTATTTGGCTCATAATTAAAGTATGGTGAAAAAATAAGGGTAAAGTGGTAAAAGTAATGTTCTAAAAAGGTAAGTTTCAAACTGAACAATCATTTTGGGACGGACAAAAAAGAAAAAAATGACGATAATTTAGAAACGGATGGAGTAGTATTTTTTAGTGTAACATTTAGGGCTTCTGTTATTCGATCATATATTAACGGCCA
>CM028379.1:36663430-36786960 GCA_013146195.2 Codonopsis lanceolata | reverse complement strand
CCACCGCCATCCATGCCAATGTCGCCATTGGCGTAGAATTCTCGGACAATAGGGACTATGGCGCCCCTAAAGTGAGAATCTAACGTAAGCCCCCCACCTACGAGCCATCGAACGGACGAATACCAAAATCTTCAGCCTTGAATCCCTTTCTAGCACCAAGGACTTGGAGAGTTTGTTGGTGTACTCGATGCTCTCTCAGACACCTAAGCGGGTGATGTCAAAATCTTGTTCTTCCTCCTAACTCTGAGGATGAAGAACCCAGATCTACGCTTAAACATTTTGTTTGATAAAATTTAAAAACTAAAAATATAACAATTAAAATGTGTTTTAAAATTTTAAAATTAAAATTTAATCTAAAGCATGCAAAAATATATCTACGTTAAAATTAACTAGCACCCTAGCATGCAAATATTTCACGTATAAAATTAAAGAGGTGTTAGAATACTAGTTTGCTCGATCCGAGTGAATGCACCCTGAGTGAGCCGATCTTCTGCCAACAACAATGGTGATTCTCCTCTCCTTCAAAATCTTCAACTTGGAATGGAGTGTAATGGGAGATGGGTGAGGAGAGATGAAGGGTTTTGAGAGAGAGAGAGAGAGAGTGTATCTTGAAGTTGATGCCGAAATTTTGAAGATCCGCCAATTCTTGGAAGACCGCTTGCCGAAGAGAGATGAGAGTTTCTCGTGTGTGATCTCAAGAAGAAACCCTGGCTTTAAATAAAGGGACCTTGCGGCCGCAGCAGTCGCCACACCTTGCCCCCGCAAGGTGGACAAAGCGGTTGGGATTCCTTCATTCATTCCCCATGTCCGACACCCCTCACGCCCGATATTCGCATTTATCGGGACCTTGCGGCCGCAGCAGTCCTTCACACCTTATGTCCGCAAGGTGGGCGTAAACTTCACTTTGTCTTCTTTTCCAACTTTTCAACAGCTTGCGCTTAGTCCTTTCAACTCCGTTATGTCTTGATAATTCCTCGTATGAAAAATCTAAACAAAATTCTAAACTAAAAATTATTAGCAACATATAAATACAACATAGATGTTTTTCTCCCCCAAACTTAAATTTTGGCATATTTAATTAAAAATTAAATGTCCAAGAATAGAATTTAACGGAGAAAACATATCTAAATTAACTAGTTAACAAATAACTTTCAAATTAGTGGGTTGCCTCCCACTTAGCGCCTTTGTTTAATGCCTTTGGCTCGACCAAACCGCAAGCCTAGTCTCTTGGTTCATTGTCACCAAACGGATTAATTCAATTGTTCGCTCAACCGACATTGGCTCAAAATACGGCTTGAGTCTGTCCATTCACTTTAAACACTTCATTATTTTTGGGGTTTTGTATATCAACAATTCTTACGAGGATAAATTGCACTATTCTAAAAGGACCGCACTATTTGATTTTAATTTACCTGGAATAACCTTAACCTAGAGTTAAACAATAATACTTTCAT
Source organism: Codonopsis lanceolata (assembly GCA_013146195.2). Taxonomy (NCBI): domain Eukaryota; kingdom Viridiplantae; phylum Streptophyta; class Magnoliopsida; order Asterales; family Campanulaceae; genus Codonopsis; species Codonopsis lanceolata. Next base: position 36,785,506 of record CM028379.1, on the reverse strand, counting down.
ACCGATGAAGCATTTTGTTGGCTAATCCCATGTCATGATACTTTTTGGTCTTTTCTTTATAAGTTTTTGCATTTTGGTACGAATTGAGTCTATGTTCTTCTAATTCATTTAACCGAACAATCTTTCTTCTCCAGCCTAATGTCAAATCTAAATTCAATTCTTTAATTGCCCAATAGGCTTTGTGCTCAATTTCCACCGGTAAATGGCAAGCTTTACCATATACCATCCTATATGGACTCATTCCTATGGGTGTCTTAAAAGCGCTCGGTATGCCCATAAAGCATCCTTAAGTTTAGATTCCCAATCTTTACGATTAGGCCTCAGCCTTTTCTAACACCGCTTTATCTCTGCCTATTGCTTACTTCTACTTGTCCGTAAGTCTGTGGATGATAAGGTGTAGCTAACTTGTGAGTTACACCATGCTTTCTAAGAACACTGCTTAACAACTTATTGGTAAAATGAGTTCCTTGGTCACTTATTATGGCCTTAGTGGACTCCATATCTAGCAAATAAATCTTCAACAAATTTGACTACTGTTTTTCCATCATTAGTTTTAGTTGCTAATGCTTCTATCCATTTAGAGACATAATCAACGCTACCAAAATATATTCACAATTATTGGACACGTGAGGGACCCATAAAATCAATACCCCAAACATCAAAGATTTCAACTACTAAATAAACATGTAAGGGCATCTCGCTTTCTTTCCTATACCACCTGTTCTTTGACATTTGTCGATGTTTCTCAAAGCATCACAATCTCTAAAAACAAGAGGCCAATACAAACCCGATTGCAAAATTTTTCGAGCGGTTTTATCACTTAAATGACCACCACAAGAATATCCATGGAAATTCCATGATACCTGTTGGTCTTTTTACATCATCTTCTTATTAAAGAATCGAGCAAATCTTGTATAAGTGAGGAGCTTCCCCAAAATAATTTTCGCTTCCGCCAAAAAATTTCTTTTCGTAATGATCAAAACCGATTAATTATATCGTACACATAGTAGTTGACAAAGTCAAGATACCAAGGGTCGTAATCTTTAATGGCTAGAGTTGTTCATCAGAAAATTATCATTAATGGGGACAGATCATCAAGAAATTGACGCTCCAGCAAGGGTGAAAATTCTAACCTAGACAAGTGGTCGGCCACAACATTCTCGCTCCTCTTTATCCTTGATAGTTATGTCAAATTCTTGTAACAATAACATCCATCTAATTAATCTTGGTTTAGCATCCTTCTTGCTTAAGAGATATTTTAATGCGTAATGATCGAAAAGATTATCACCATCCTAGCAAATATGATCTAAATTTTTCTAAAGCATATACTCATCGCTTAAAATTCTTTTCAAGAGTGGTATAGTTCAATTGAGCATCATTCGAGTTCTACTAGCATAATGGATCACATGAGGCTTTCTATCTACCCTTTGTCCTAACACGGCTCCAATTGCAAAATCTCGATGCATCACACATGATTTCAAACTTAAGTGACCAATCAGCCTGATAAGATGGGGCAAGAGTCAACTTTTCTTTTAATAAATTAAAAGCTTCCAAACATTCTTTTATCAAAAATAAACTCGGTCTTTTGCTAACAAATTACATAGAGGTTTTATGTATTTTAAAAGTCTTTTATAAATCTACGATAAAACCAAAGATGACCTGAAAACTTCGAACTCCTTTAACTCAAGTGAGGGGTAGTTGCGAAATAACTTCAATTTTAGCTTTGTCAACTTCAATTCCTTTATTTGAAACAACATGCCCTAAGACAATTCCATGTTTTACCATGAAGTGACTTTTCTCCCAACTTAACGTTAAATTAGTTTTCAGCATCTTTTCGACGTATGTAAGGTTTTCTAAACAAAGGATCAAAAGAATTTCCGAAACCGAAAATCATCCATGAAAACTTCTACGCATCTTTCAACTAAGTCCGAAATATAGAAATCATGCATCTTTGAAAAGTAGCCGGTGCATTACACAACCCAAAAGGCATTCTCCTAAAGGCAAAAGTACCAAGGAAATGTTGTTGTTTTCTTGGTCTTCAGTGCAACAGGATCCGATTATACCTAAAAACCATCAAGAAAACAATAATATTCATGGCCTCTAATCTTTCAAGAATTTGGTCAATAAATGGCAAAGGAAAGTCTTTCCTTGTTGCCGCATTTAATTTACGCAAATCGATACACATTCTATAACCGCATAGTCCTTGTAGGGACTAATTCATCTTTATCATTTTTGACAACAAGTAATCCCCGACTTTTTAGGAACTACTTGGACAGACTAACCCATTTACTATCCGATATGGTAAATTATACCCGCATCTAAGAGCTTAAGAACTTCTTTCCTAACAAACTTCTTCCATGTGTGGGTTAAGTCTTTCTCTTTTCTCTAGAAGGTTTACTACCTTCCTCTAAATGAATTTTATGCATACACATAGAGGACTAATTCCTTTTAAGTCGCCTAAAGACCATCCTAAAGCTTCTATGTGTCCATAAAACTTTTAACAAACTTTCTTGTTTTTCTCGATAAGCTCACGCTATAATAACAGTAAAGTGTTACCTTCCCTAAAATGCATATTTTAAGTGGGATGGTAATGGCTTTAATTTTTCGACTTTGGGAGAATTAATGAAGGCATAAATTCGTAATTTTCGCTTTAATTGTTTCTTTTATTTTAGCCTCATTATTCTCTTCTTGTTTTTCTTCCTTAATATCTTCATTTCAATTTCCTCAAAGAGAGATTTTAGAATCTCTACTTCATCTTCTTTAATTTCATAACTTTCTTCAACTCTTTTTTTGACTCATCGATTAATTTTCGATTCTACCTTTATTATTTCTTTTTTTCATCTTTCTTTTACTAGCTTCTAGCTTTTCTTTTTCTAATCTTTCTTCTTCCTCTATTTCTCTTTCAATTTCCTCAATGTCAATTTTTATGGGAGGAATAGGGCTATCATCATAGACAATAAATCTCTCTCTCATAATCTTGCTCTTCTTCAAAAGTTTCTTGATAATTTCAATCTCATCAATTGAAAACAAGCACTCATGTCACTAGGTCTATTCATAGCATCAAACACGTAAATTTCAACTGCTTTCACCTAGGACCGACATTGTGAGTTTACCATTTTTCACATTTATCATTGTATTAGCAGCTGCCATAAATGGTCTCCGCCTAACAATATTGGGACTTCATTATTAGTGCATATCTTCCTTTCCATCTCAAGAACCACAAAGTCATCGTATGATTAATTTATCAACCTCTAGGATATCTTCCACTATACCCAAGGGATATTTAACTCGAGCGATCGCCTAATTGTAATTGCATATTAGTGGGTTTTAGTTCTCCTAGACCTAATTGTTTATAGACCAAAAGGCATCAAGTTAATACTTGCTCCTAAATCTAGCATTGCTTTCATCTTTTAGAGTCTCCCAAGGAAACTTGAATATTAAAGTCGCCTGGGTCCTTCAACTTAGGTGGTAATTCGGGTTGTAAAACGAACCGACGCTTTTAAACAACAATCTTTTCGTTGTTTTCAAACTTGTGTTTCTTAGAGTGAAGATCTTTGAAAACTTTGCGTATGTCGGAATATTTTTAATAACATTAAGCAAAGGTAAATTTACATTTACTTTGGATAACATATTATAAATTTCCGTGAATTGTTTGTCCATTCGGTTTTTCATAAGTCTTCTTGAACGGAATTGAGGAACATAAGGTGGTGGAGCCACATAAGGTTCTCTTCTTGATCTAATCTTTATCTACTTCAACCGTGTTGTCTTTATTTTGAATTTTTTCTTTTTCTTGTTCCTTATTTGGAACTTCTAACTCTACTTCTACTTCTTTTTCTTTTTCTACCTCTTGATTACTTAAATCATCAATCACTTTATCACTAACACTATCTTTTTCGATTTCTTTTCTATTACTTTTTCGTAATTTTCTACCGAAGCATGCATATTAGAAGGAGGATCGTAATCACTTACCTCTTCACCTATCACCTTACCACTTCAAGCAGATCGGTGATTGACTTAGCTTGCTCGCTTTGACTAGGAACTTCCCTTCTTCTCTTTTATTTGCTTCCGAATTTTCGATATATTTCTTCAGATTTTCGATTTCTTCAAGCATGTACTTCATCAACGATGCTTGACCTTTACTGCTACTTCTTGCTTGGGAACTTCTTCAATTCTCAATTGATTTTGATTTTGATTTTGCAACCGTGGAGGTTGTGGTGGCCGAGGTTGGAATTGTTGAGGTTGCAAAGGCTTATTTCCTCCCAAGAAAAGTTAGGATGATTCCTCCAACCAGATTATATGTATTTGAATATGGATCATTCCTTGGCCTTTGAGGGTACATATTCATAGCATTAGCCCTGCTCAATACATAGCACTTGACGGACAAAATTAGTAGCATGAGAATATAATCCACATAGAGCACATGCTTCTTGAATTTGCCAATTTTCAAATTGAGCTTGTGTATTTGAATTATCTTGCAATTGATATAGGCTCCTATTTTTACCTCTAGCACTTTTCTTTGGGAATTAATACTTAGCATCTAAAATTCTTCTAATGCTTCGGTGTCATTCTATTAATAGAACCACCACCGCACTATCAACCATAGTTTGTAAACTCGGCGAAGACCATGATAGAATTGAAGCACTAACACATGTTGAGCCAAATTATGATGAGGACATAATAAGCGATTTTTAAATCTATCCCATGACTCATGGAATGTTTCACCCGGTTCATTTTGGAATGACATGATTTGTTTTCTATACTCGTAAGAGATGCAATGTTTGTAAAATTTGCTCATAAACAAATCATATAATTGTGCCCAAGTAAAAAACACTGCTTCGGTGTTAGGTTCATAAACCATCTCTTTGCCAATTCTTTTAATGCACTGGGAAAGTATTTCATTTTAATTTGATCTTCGCTAACCCTCCTAAAGGAAAAGTACTCATCATGTATTCATATTCTCTTAAGAAACCGACAGATCTTCATTAGGCATCCCATGAAAAGATGGTATGGCATTAAAATAATGTCCTTTTAGTTCAAAATTCCTAACAAGATCCGCAATACTAAACATGATGTTACACCACATTTAATGAAGGTCTACTAAAATCATTAATAGTTCTTTGATTTACAACTACTTCCATATTTCTTCTTGCGTGCTCTTCTTGTCTTTGATTCCTATTGACCGGGTCAACTAGGTTTTCGTGATTACGATTATTGTTATTATCTTCCATTGTAGGATCAACCGAGGATCCTCTCGATTCAGATTATCTTGATTATCGTGCTCGAAAACTAGATTTTCAAAATATCTTTGGTATCTTTTAACAATATTTATCTCTTGATCTAAGTCTACCAATTCAGATTTAAAGATCTACGACCTTGCATAAAAAAATTAAAAGCAATTTAAAAACAACTAACTATTAAGGCAAAATAAAATAAAATCTTTTTGTATTTTTATTTTTATAAAAACGTAAAATTAAACTAAAACTAAATTAAATTAAAAACTACGCTACCTACAAACTAACTACGTGAACTAGCTTGTCCCAGAACGGCGCCAAAAACTTGATCGATGTTTTATTTTATCTATTTCCTTGCAAGTGTACAAGACTATTATAGAATAGACTGAAGCAAGGGTCGAACCCACAGAGACAAGTGATCACGAACAGTGCGGTTATAGATAGCAAATTATTAACCTAAGGGGGGTTTTTATGTTTAATTCTACTCTAATTTACTAGTTATAGATGTTAACTAATTAGACAGTAATAACAGATATGAAGATCTTATGGTGAGTGGAAATCTAGGATTCTGGGTTTCACTTATATCTCCTTTATGTTCAATTCATAATAATGTCATTCAATGTCTTGGGTTCGTTCACTAAAAATAGATATGGTCTGTTGAACAATTGGTTCAGCCTCCTCCCCGCAAAATTCATCCATTCCATATCCTAAGCACAGAACGAATCTAGTCACACCTAGATTTATGATCTATCTGTCACCTAGATCATGTAAGAACCCGGTCCTAACTTATCACTCTCGTGCTTCGATAGGTCCAATTTATTGTGTTGGTGAGCCAGTGTACGACATATGCACTTGGTCATGCAGGTATCCGCACCTCTAAGCCTTTATTATTTGCGATTACATTCATTTGTTCAAAGCGAAATAATAAAGGGATTGATAAACAACACAATCAACAAGCATTGAATAGACATATATATGAGAATCAAAACATAAATTCGATACAAGTTACCTCCCACCTCCTAGATTAGGATGATTTAGTTCATCATAGACGATGAACAACACATGAAGATGATGGAAGACATGATTTGATCTTCAATACTTGAAATTACAAAACCTAATTATGTTATACAATCTAAAACTACCTAAAATCTATGTAAAGAGAGCTTCCAAATTGCCGTCCTCCTCCTCTTAGGCTCTCGGATCCGACTTCTATATATACTGGGAGTTGTGATTGAATCGAATGACTGTGGTGAAAACCCGAATTTCAAGCAAGATTCCGCCTACCTTGCAGGTGCCTGGATACTTGCGTCCGCAAGGTCTCCAGCAGTGCTTTTAGGCTCTTCGATTGTCCGGCTTCAGTGGACCGATATCGCCTACCTTGCGCATCGCAGTTGAGGCACCTTGCGTCCGCAAGGTGTCCGATTGACATACTTTATTTTCTTCAATTTTTCTTTCTTTGTAATTTGCACTTACAAACCCCGGAGTTTCACATTTTCACGAACAACTCAAACTTACAAAACTCACCAAAAACATATATTAGTACTCAAAAGACTCATGAAATAGCCTAATTCAAGTCAAAAGATATAAAATCGATGTATAAAATACATCGATCAAAAAACCCAAAGCACTCATAGTGATCCGAAATATGCCATAAGGCTATTTTCATAAAATCCATAGTGGGGCGCCGCAACATCTTTCTTTGCACTTTCAATGCTCTCCCCTAAAAAAGGGAGAATGGGAATGGAATGTGATGTATTCCTATATCCTCGGTATCCCCTAAAAAAGGGATAACTTGACATAGAAATTCCAAAGCTCCCATATTGATAAAAAATCCACTAAAGGCAACCGAGGCGCATTCCAACGCTATTCGACAAAGACTCCTCCCGTAATTTTGATTTTGTCCTCCCTAGACAAGGGGAGGGTGGAACGGGAGCAAGGATGTCACCGCATCCGCATCTGACGCCGCACTCCCTATCCATCCAAGGGCGGGGCGCGGAGCACCCATCCCTGAACCCACACCGATATCAAGAGATGTTGCAGAAGAAAAAGGAAGCTTCACTGGTTAGAACGAGTAGTAAAAGAAAATGCAAAGAAAGATCAAGAAAATTTTCCGCCTAAAGCCGAAAACAAAGGGACAGAAAGATTTTCAAAGAAAGGCCGGAGCAGTTGATAAAAAAAAGAGAAAATCCCATCCCAAAGAAAGTGCAAATAAGAAAGCAAAAGAAAGAAGCAAAGAAAGCAAGAGCAAAGAATTTGTCGCATAGACACGCAAGTAAAGGGAAAGGAAGGTATTTTCCTTTTTACAAGGCATTTGTATGATGTTTGAAACTTTCCTTTAAGGGGTACACAACCCTGATTGACAGGAAAGGTTTTGTTCTCCGTTGAAGGCCGAAGTTCTCGAGGAGGCTATGCATTCCATGCATTTTGGTCTGTGGGAAACTTTCCTTAAGGGGTACATAGGCCCGGATTTATAGGGAAATGTCTTGTTCTCCAGTAGAGGCTGAGTTCCTAGGAAACAATTCACTCCGCATAGCCACAAGACGAACTACGTTTGGTCTGATTCCTTGACTAAGGATACATAGGCAGTCTATCACGATAGACGCAACCATCACATCACGTATTTACCCTTGCCGCATTTATTTGATAAAGCTTTGCCGCACTTGCACCGCAACACTTACACCGCAAAGATATAGTCCCCACCGAGCCTCGAACTACGTTTGGTCCGATTTCCTTTAATAGAAATATGGCAGTACTTACATTAGTAGGTCCGACCATCAGAGCACTTAAAATTCATATCTGCTTAAAAACTACGATAACCTTTTACAACCGACTAAAAATGTCTAGGTTATGGAGTTTGGAAAGTATGATAACTGTGCATTATAACTGCTACCAATTGCATTCTCCCGTTCTTAAATGAACGAAATTGGAGAATCTATTGTTTATCAACGATGTTCGCCTACTCAAGCAAGCCTTGGGTTACCCAGACTCCATCGCTGAGGGGCTCAGAGACACTCCCAATTTCGCACTCGGTACGTGACTCGACATGAAATATTAAGAATCGTTAAAACTTAACAAATGTCAAGTTACAGAGTCAAAATGCGAAAGGAAAAGGATGCGCGAAAATGTTGAACAGGGTGAAAGTGCAAAAATCAAACTTCAATAAGTGCTCATGGTGCCGCACCAAAGGCCCTCGTGCCGCACTAAGGATCCCTTGGCCGCACTATGAGTCTCCTATAGCTCTCTCTCTAAAGGAAATGGTACAACTCTTGATGCTCATGGTACAAGTCATTGAAGCAGTCGAACAAATCGAAGAATTCCAAATGAAGTCCCGCTTCTTCTCAACTATAAATAGAGACCCCTCCCCTCATTTCGCTTGCTCGCCTGCCGATCAAGAATCGCAACAAAGTCCTGTCTCTCCGTTACTTCGATAAATATTAGTACGAGAGGTGCGAGATAGGTGAGTGGAAGCCCCTAAAGTCTCCAAACCCCGTCCAAACTCCGCCAAAATAAATACCCATAGGTTATAAGTGATCCCTAGAAGTGGTTCGGACTCAAGTAGGAATATTTCTTCACCAACAAAAATATTCCAAGGAGTTGTTGCTGAAGTTTGGAATGCTTGAGTGTAAGCCTATTTCAATTCCTATGGAGCCAAATGTCAAGATGTGTGCTCGTGAAGGAAGAAATTTGGAGGATGCAACAATGTACCGACAACTGGTGGGTAGCATGATCTATCTAACTTTAACCAGACCCGAAATTTCTTTTGCAGTGTGTGTGATGAGTCGTTACATGCAAGATCCAAAAAAAACCTCATTTGGATGGAGTGCGGCAAATTTTGAGAAATGTGAAGAGTTCTTTAGACTATGGTATTTTGTATAAGAAAGATGGAGATTGCAAGTTAGTAGGCTACTGTGATGTTGATTATGCAGGTGATCATGACACTGGACGTTCAACTACCGGATATGTGTTCATGCTTGGATCGGGAGGAGTTTCTTGGTGCAGTAAAAGGCAGCAGTCAGTGTCGTTGTCAACGACAGAAGCAGAGTATAGAGCTGCAGCAAGTGCAGAACAAGAGAGTACTTGGCTCGTACGATTATTGAAGGACTTGCATCAGCCAAGTGATTGTACAGTTGATTTATATTGTGACAACCAGTCAGCAATACGTTTGGCAGAAAATCCAGTTTTCCATGCGAGAACCAAACACGTGGAGGTACGTCATCATTTTATTAGAGAGAAAGTTTTGAAAGAAGAGGTTGAGCTGAAGCATATTAACAGGAGACCAAGTTGGTGATTTGTTCACAAAAGGCTTGAGCAACAGTAAGTTTGAAAGCTTTCGTCGACAGTTGGGGATGGTGAAGAGAGACGAAGCTGGTGTTGAGGGGGAATGTTAAACAACAACACCAGCTGTGCAACAGTTAATTGACTGAGTCTATTTGATGAATAATTAGCTAAGTTTATTATTCCTATTTACTAGCTAAGTGGTCGGGTTGTTATTGTTTTATTTGATTTGTTTGGTTGAGCTGTTATTTGTTTACCTAGTCTTTAGCTGAGTAATGTTAATGGTTTAGTGGTATGCTGAATATTAGGAGAGTCTGTTGTCAGGTATGCCTATTTAAGGCTTTCTTGATGCATTTGAATAAACAAGTTTAGTGTATCTCATTTACTTCTTCTTTGTTTTTCTGCAGTAAAGTCTAGTTTCATCCTCCATTAAACATTATTGTTGTGCTCTCTGATTTAACATGATCAACACTCTCGACGGTGATGGTTTTGATCGGTCAGTCATGGGCGACTGATGAAAGTGAGGCAACCTTTAGTTTCTTTGCGACGAGGTTTTGATTCTCATGAAGTCTTCTATAACGAACCTAGAGTCTTTTGGTCGGTACTCTATTTGAGTACCAATCATATGGTCGAGATGGTCTCATGTTTAATAACTAAGTATGTAGTGCGTGGTCAATCTAAGTACAAGTTATTTTAATATTAAAACAAGTAAATCAAATAGCTTAGGGAGGTTGACTTTTCAACTATGCCTTTCTCAAGGTAAGTTGTAACACCGATGGTAACTGTGGTGGTAAGGCTAGCATCACTCTTCATTATATCTCTCATTTCCTTAAACTTTTTTGAGTCTCGCTATATATACCCCCAGTTCCTATTAGCAGACTCCCTAAAATTATTAATTTTCTATTTTGTCCTTTTAATTCACCCTCCCCAACTAATAATACCCCTTCCCCTTCTCCTTCATGTCATCTCCCACGGTGGAGCAGCCCTTCCCTCTCCCTTTTCTCTCCTGACCAGGAATCCTTACACAAGTCTACCCAAGCAGGCAGATGATCAGCCTCGAACACGACTAGTGGATAAAGCTCATGTCTGAGAGTTTAGCAACGACCCCGTCAGTTATGTGGTCAACCAGCATTTATGGCCATTAAGGCCTAAGATCTCTCCACATAACTACTTAGCCCGGATTTCATTCCCAAAGGGCTATATATACCCCCACAATGCTTCATTTCAAAGGTACGCTCACTTTTATATATCGAAACTCTCTCCTTTTGCTTTCAATCAAGCTTAAGACTTACTCTCACACCAAAGAGATTTCGTGCCCAGCCTTGCATTCCTTCTAAGGTGTCTTCTTTTGACATGTTTCTACAAGATCTAACCTTTACATAAGCCCAAATATTCTACAACCTGTGAAGAACGATCTAACACCAAATTGTGTAGCATCAGTTTGGTTTCGTTGTCGGGAATTGAAAATTTTTCGATCATTTTATCAACAACACTGTTAGACATGGCCAAAAATGGTAAGGGACCAGTCGGAGCAAGTGGAAATCCAGGTGGTGACGTGTCTGTTCACCAGGGGGATTGGCCACCAATGAATAATAGGCTGGAGGGAGTGCCCCAACTAGATATTCCTAAAAGGAATGAGCTTCCCCTAATAAGCAGAGGGATAATGACCAGGTTATAGGCGGCGGCTCAACATGCTCCTCCTGGTGATGCCGGATTTGTCCCCGTGAATGACCCAACTCAGCCCGATTTAAGGAACCAGTTACAACAACAGAGGGTTAATTCGGTTGAACTAAGAGACCATCTAAATTAACGCCGAGAGGCAGCTCGAGTTAATCAGGTGGCAGAGCATGTCCACTTGAATGAACAGGCACAAGCCTTGGCTCTACGGAATCAAGCCCTCCATTTGAACATAATGTACCTTCTGAATCAACAATTGGCGGTCATTGGTGAACCTCCGGTCCCTTTGGAGGACCAGTTGCTTCCAATTATGCCCGCAATCATCGCTCAACGATAGGATGAGAGGGCTATTAGTGCTGGTGGCCCTGCCCCGCACCGAGCCCTTCTAGTAATCGAATAGGCACCAGGTCGGAATCGTGCAAAAAGTGGTGGCAGCCATAAACAAGGAACTTGTGTGGTCGAAGTCTATGAAGAAAGAAATGGACATAACATGCGACGTGCTAGAGAGCATAGCATAGTCACTGAATCTCAGCCAGCCAACATGCGAAGTCGGCGAGATGAGCCCGAACGCTCTTATCACTCTCATTCTCGTTCTTCTCAACGATCTCGGAGGGAGCACGACTGACGGGCAGAACACCCTGTCGCTCCTTGGCCACCAAGAGTTTCCCTACCTGTTGCAGCACAACCAGTGGCTACTCCTCAGCCAACTGTAGTTTGGTCCGATGCAGCTCCTACGGTAGTACCACCAGCGCAACCTCAAACTATGGCTGAAGTCCTTGCAATTGTACAAGCGATGATGGATGGATGGGAATCTGGTCACCGAGCTGATGGGACAATCCGACCAGCTGATGGTAGACCTTTCGCAGATTGGATTGAAAACATGCCTCCAGCTCAAGGGGCTGTTTTTCCAAATTTTGATAAGTATTTGGCCAAGACCTGAGCAGGGGATTGGCTACGTTCCTTCGAGGCACTCAAAATGAAAGCGTTTGCTAGAGCAATATAGGGAAAGGCCCAAAGCTGGTTGGGAAGATTCCCTAGAGGATCCATAACTGCTTGGAAGGCTCTGCAGGCTCCTTACCTAAGAGTCAATTTGACCTTTGTAAGGTGGTCCAAGTAGTGAATATTTTTACAGTTATGTGGAAAGATTCACTAAAGTGCTCGAGCAAGTCACGGGCATGTCAAAAGGTGAGGTCACACTTTGTTTCTTGAACAACATGTAAAGTGGGGGCCTAAAGCAAGAATTTGTGATGCATTCGCGATCAACTCAGGGTGAGATTCTTGCTCGCGCCTAATTGTTTAGCTCAATTGAGGTGGATCGAAAGAGCAAAGGCAAAGAGAAAGCGGAAAATAGCTCGACAGCGGCTACAAACCATACATCGGGTGATAACAATTCTCGTAGAGATCGGAACAGGACATCTGATTCGACTTAACGATTTAGAGAACAGTATTTCATACCCTTGAACACTTCAAGGGAGGAAATTATGATGCAAGTACATAATGACCTTTCTGCTCCCTACCCTATGAATCCGAACACGACTCAGTATCGTGATAACACCAAGTTTTGTGCTTATCACAATGACGTGGGACACGCCACAGAAGAATCCATCATCCTCAAACGGAAGATTCAATGTTTGATCAATCAAGGATATCTTAATGGGTTTAAACAGGGCCATAATAATGGCAACAATCAACGTGACCCTCCTGCTCGAAGACGAAATTGAGGGAACATGGGAAATGCCCCTCACATATAAAGGGTAGTGAACATGATCCTCGAGGAGGAATATACCTTAACTTAGCTTGGAAAGCACATTTACTCGTTGTCAAAGGTGATAAGTGTGCCAACAGTAACACGGGTAGGCGAGCAGACCATCCACTTCACTCGTAGTGAGTTAACGAGCACATCTCTGGCATCCGAGAAGCCTTTGGTTATCTTGGAATTAATCAACAACTGGCAGGTCTACCGTGTGTTGATAGACACGCGGGCCTGCTGAGATGTGCTTTATTACAACTGCTTCAAAGAAATCGGTATCACCGATGCTCGCCTGAAGCCGTAGTTGGGAACTATGGAAGGGTTCACCAACCATAAGGTGGGAGTCAAGTGTACTGTCGACCTGGAAGTATACGTCAGTGACGGGGAACATACGAAGCTTGAGGTTATTACCTTCCTCGTCATTGACCTAAAGTCGTCATATAATGCTATCATGGGCATCCCCTCCATGGCTCACTTCCAGATGGTTGCTTCCATACCCCATCAGGGAGCAAAATTTTATGCTGACAGCGACATTGGGATACTCCACAGCCTCCACAGCCAACCCAGAGCAATGTGGGAATACGTTCGGGACATTCAGAAAAAGAAGTCGAAAATCACTTTTTCTACTTCCGATGAAGAGATTACAATCTCGGAAAAGGAAAAATCCTATCAGACCAAGGGCCTTGTCACCATGGGAATAATAACAGAGGGGGAATGCTCGTAACCCCAGGATATGGAGATTGATAAGCCAGGCGAGCAGAAGGTGATGGTTGATGAAACTCCCAGGCCAGCTCGGAAACCAGTTGGCGACACAAAAATTGAAATGGAAACTCTGCAGGTTCGTGAGGAACTATAATTTCAAGCTGAGGATAAACTCGAAGAAATTGTTATCAACACTGCTCATCTTGATCAAAAAATTAAGATTGGGACGACAATGTCCCAGAAGGAGCGAGCACGACTGATCGAGCAGCTAAAAAAGTCTCAATGTGTTTGCCTGGATTGTGGAGGATATGAGGGAAGTAAGTGAGGAAGTGGCTCTCCATCGACTTAGTGTGGATCCTGCCTTTAGACCGATTCAGCAGCATCATCGGCAATTCTCTTCAGAGAAAAGTAAAGCGATCAAGGTGGAAGTAGAAAAGCTACTTAAGGTAGATATCATTGAGGAAATCCACTACCTATCTTGGTTGGCCAATGTGGTGATGGTTAAGAAAAGAAATGGAAAGTGGCAAATGTATGTAGACTTTACAGATCTCAACAAAGTTTATCCTAAAGACAGCTATCATCTTCCTCACATTGACATGTTGGTCGATGCTATAGCTAGTTTTGAGATAGCTTCCTTGATGCGTATTCAAGGTACCACCAGGTGAAAATGAACAAGCAAGACAAGGCTCTAGCTGCTTTCCGGGTACTTTATTGCTACAAAATGATGACCTTCGGGCTGAAGAATGGTGGGGCTACTTATCAGCATATGGTGAACAAGGTTTTTGGGCAATAGATTGGCCAAAACATGGAGGCATACATTGATGACATGGTCATTAAAACTAAGGGAAGAGACCACAACAAAGATCTGGAAGAAACTTTCGCCAACCTGTGAAAAAATAGCATGAAATTAAACCCGAGCAAGTGTGCGTTGGAGGTACGGACTGGAACGTTTTTAGGCTTCATGGTCAATCAAAGGGGCATTAAAACTAATCTGGAGAAGATCTAGGCTCTACTCGACATAAAGCCACCGAGATGCATCAAAGATATACAACGATTGAATGGAGTAGTCATTGTTCTTGGTCTTCATATCTCGCTCAGTTGATGGATGTTTGCCGTTCTTCAAAGTTCTCCGTGGCAACAAAAGCTTTGAATGGAATGAAGAATATGCCAAAGCCTTCCAACATCTCAAGGAATACCTCGGCGAACCACCACTGATGAGCAGCCCTAAAACGGGCAAAAATCTGTATTTGTATTTAGCGGCCATAGACCAGGCTGTGGCCGCTGTTTTGGTTAGGGAAGAATCAAATGTTCCAAAACCTGTGTATTATGTTTCAAAGGCCCTCACTCCGGTGGAGGGTCGTTATTTCAATATAGAAAAATTGGTCTACTCTCTTGTCATTGTTGTTCGAAAATTACGAGCATATTTTTCTGCACATGTCATAATTGTATACACAGATTCTCCATTGAGAAAAATATTGCACAAACCTTATTTCTTGGACAGGGTCCATCGAGCTCATGGAATTTCACATAAACTATCAACCAAGATGAGCTATCAAAGCACAAACGTTGGCAGATTTCTTGGTATAGACAAGTTTTTCCAACAATGAGGAAGAATCAGTTCCAACCCCAAGTTTGGCCACCGAGAAAGAGAAATCCATCAAAATAAAGCCAGTACATTATTGGGAGTTGTTTGTTGATGGTGCGGCGAGCAAAGCAGGGAGCAGTACCGAGATCTTGCTAGTTACACCCGACCAAGCCGAAGAATTTGAGATGGCTCTTTGTTTTATGTTCACAACCTCCAAAAACCAGGCAGAATATGAAGTCATGATAATTGGACTCAAACTCACATTGGTCATGGACATTGATTATGTTACAGTGTACTCGAATTCTCAATTAGTAGTGAATCAAATACATGAGGAGTATGCAGTTCATAACCCTATTTTGCTCAAGTATTGTGAGTTGGTCAAATGAGTTTTGAAGAACTTTAAATTCTGGGAAATCGTGAGAATTGACCGATCAGATAACATGAAAGCAGACTACCTCTCCAAAATAACTGAGGATGAACTCTCGGTGCTGAATCCATCTATCATGATTGATCATTTGAAAGCTCATTCCATTGATAAAGAAATGATGTATATTGAGCCAGCGAGCAGATGCTGGATAAACGAATACAAGGATTTTATCTAGTAGAGTATCCTACCATAAGATAAAAATCGAGTAAGAGTCGTTCGAAATTAGGTGTACTGATATTTAGTGGTCAGAGGAGTTTTGTATAAGTGCTAAAAGGTCAAACCGATGCTACACTGTGTCTAGCTAGAAATGACTCAAGTACTATTATATAAGGTCCATCAAGGAGCCTGCGGGGGTCATCCAGGTGCCTGAACTTTAGCATAGAAAATCTTGTTTGCTGGATATTATTGGATCACATTGAGATGAGATGCAGCTTCGTATGCACACAAATGTGACAAATGTCAGAGATTTGCAGACATTCCCCGGTTGCCTTCAACTGAGCAACCGCTGGTAGTTGCGGCCTGGCCATTCGACATGTGGGGAATAGACCTGATTGGACCTTTCTCTTTCGCACGATCTTAGTTCAAATATGTAGTGGTGGCAATTGATTACTTCACCAAATAGATCGAAGCAAAACCATTGGCCACTATTACTAAGAACAACATCATCAACTTTGTGCACGACCACATCTGTTGTTGCTTTAAGCTACCCAGAGTCATTGTCTCAGACCATGGCACCTAGTTCTCTGACAAGTTTACGGTAGAATGCACCATGATGTATGTCAAGCATTGACAATCTTCAGTTGCATATCCACAAGGAAATGGACAATCTGAAGCTGTGAATAAATAGATCATGTACGCATTGAAAAATAATTTTGAAGATCAGGCAGGAAAGTGGGCAGACGAGCTGCCCATCGTTTTATGGTCAAGGAGGACAGCGATTAGGGGCTCAATGGGCGAAACACATTTTGCTCTCACCTATGGATCAGAGGCTGTAATCCCAATCGAAACATCATTCCCTAGTTATCGAGTTGCCCATTACAACGAGCAAGATAATCAAATTATCGGGGCAGTTGATCTAGACTTGCTCAAGGAACGCAGATTGGAGGCCCAAATCAGAATGGTAAATTACAAACAGAAGGCAAAGGCTCATCACGATAGGAAAGTCCGAGGAAGATCATTTCAGATCGGGGATTGGGTTCTTAGAAAAATCGAGGTGCCTGGATAGTTAGCAGAGCGAGGAAAACTGTCACTGAATTGGGAAGGACCATTCAGGGTCACAGGAATCATTAGGGAATGCACTTACACCTTACAAAATCAAGAGGGCAAAGATTTGAAGCACCCTTGGTACGCTGACCATTTGAAAAAGTATTATCATTAAAATGGCAGTTAGTCTACTTTGTATAATGTGAATTTTTTTTTAAATAGAAAAGTCTATTGAAAATTGTTTGTCAACCTAGTTGTTTTCATTTGTACCTCGTTATCCGACAAGCCTTGCTCGTACAACGAGTAAGCAGGGCCCTGCCCGGTCAAAGGATAACCTTGCTCGAGCGAATATAAACACAACTTTGCTCGGTAACCGAATATAGTGGGGCCCTACTGTAGACACCCCAATTTCGCACCCCTGTTATGTGACATGACATAAAATATCAAGACCTGTTAAAACATTAACAAATGTCAAGTTACAGGGTCGAAAACGCAAAAGGACAAAGCAGGATGCGCAAAAGAGTGAAATGCAGGGTTCAAAGCGTCAAAAATCAAAAGATGGAATAGTGCTGGCGCCACCCACATGAAGTCTTGGCATGGCGCCAAGAGTGTGATGGTTGGCGCCCAGTTTGGCCTTCCCGGCTCCCAGTTTCTTCACAAACCACTGTTCCTTCGTCGTAAAGCCCAAATCTGTCTGCGGCTGGTACAATTGATCGATGCGTAATGAAGAAAATTAAATTCCTTCGATGTCCCTTCTCCAGCCTATAAATAGAGGCTTCGGGGTCGACCTTCAGTACACCAATTCATCCGCAAAACTCTCCGCGTCCTCGTTACGCTGAAGAAATAGAGAGCGAAGTGAGATAGTGAGCGATCACCTCAAAGCCTCGAAACCCTACCAAACCTCCTTCAAACACAAAACCAACCAGTAGAAGTGAGCCTTAGCCCCCCAGCTAGGTATCCACCCTATTTCCCCTGCCCAAAAATCGTGGAAAGAGCAGTTGCTCTGCCCGATTTAAAAGGTCAAATCAGTCAGAAATAAGCCCTTATTCTGCCCGATTTCCGCCTACCTCAAGCCAACAAACAACCAAACGCAAACAGTTACTCTGCCCAAATCCTGAGCCCAAAAGTAACTTTCGGAAGCAGTCACTCTGCCCGAATCCACACAACAACAACAAAAAAGACTCCCTCTCCCTGAAGGACAGAGCGAGCACACCCTAGGTCATCAGTAGGTAAGTGTTATTTCCAATCCGGCCCAATGTAGATATATAAGCAGTTGTGCTGCCCGAATTTAGTTAGGAAATAGCACTAAAAAGATCCGTTATTATGGCCAAATATTTTCAAGTATATTTGTAATTATTTGTAAAGAGACAGTTGCAAGTCTGTAAATAATGTAGACAAATGGATGTATTTGTAGGCATTTAATGCTTTATTTATCTGTTAAATAAATATAACAAAAAACATACTTTAGCCAAAAACTGTTTTGAGACCGAAAGGGCGAGTTGGGTGCCTAGCACCTTCCCAACTCGTAACTTAGCCTCCGGACCTGTTTTTTATTATCTCTGGTTTTCTTTTTTGGTTTTGCTTTATTTCTTCCTCAAAATAAAGATGACGACTCTAAAACATTTTGGATCCAGTGGGGCCTCGCACCATCTTTCCTTGCACTTTTCCGTTTACCCCTAAAAAGGGGAAAATGGGAATGGAAATTAAGGTGATGTATTCCTATATCCTGGTATCCCCTAAACAAGGGACAACTTGATGTAGAAAACCCAAAGCACCCATAGTGATCCGAAATAGGCCATAAGGCTATTTTCATAAAATCCATAGTGGGGGCGCTGCAACATTCATTCCTTGCACTTTCCCGCTTTCCCCTAAAAAAGGGAGAATGGGAATGGAAGAGTGATGCATTCCTATATCCTGGTATCCCCTAAAAAAGAGATAACTTGACATAGAAAACCCAAAGCTCCCATATTGGATCAAAATCCACTAAAGGCAACCGAGACGCATTCAAACATGCTATTCTGACAGCACTCCTCTCGCACTTTTGATTTCGCCATCCCCTAGACAAGGGAGGGTGGAACGAGAGCAATGGATGTCTCGCATCCGCACGTACGCGCACCCCTATCCAAGGGCGCGGGCGCGGAGCATCCCCAGAACCCACAAGGGCGACTCTGGGAGATCGTTTTTATTTTAAATAAAAATGGAGGGCTAGACTCAGTAACCAAAACTTTTTTTTCTTTTTTTTTCTGGCTAAAGTATGCTTGTTATATTAATTTAAACACTTGAATATTGCGTTCCTTTAACATCCGTGTCTATATTTGTGGATATGATCCTCCATCTTGCAGCAGTTTCATTCCAATCACTGTTACAGATATACTTGAAAATATTCGTATTTTTTAAAAAAAAAATTGCAAAAAAAAATATGTATGCAATATTTTATGTGCAATACTATCCGGGCAGCACAACAAAAGGGTCGGGCTTTATTTTAATATCGCTTCATTTTCGAACCATATATTTATTATTTTATTCTGCTTTATTTTCATTCCGCAAAATATACATATATGCATTCATTCTGCCATTTTATTTTGGGGATTAGGACCCATTTGTAATTAATAGGGATAGATAGATTCCCCGCTTTTCTTTCTATTTCTTGATGTGATTGCCTGCTTGCTCGCGCTCAAACTAAAAAAGCTGAGAAAATCTACAAAAAACAGCAAGATATACCATATCTATTTTATTTTTACCTTTTAAAAAAATCATCAAAAACAAAAATCAGAAACAAAAAAAATTATTTCCTTTAAATCTTGCGTTATGCTTATACATATGGGATCTTTGTTATTTTTCTTTGGTACCACTAACAATTTTGCAGGGGCTGAAAAATAAAAAAAATTGACTATTATCATTTACTCTCCTGAGAGGATTGTCCAGAGGTACGTAATCGTCACATCCCATTTCATAAATAAAAAAAACACACACAAAAAAAGGAGTTTTCTAGCCATAAAAAAAAATCACGTGTAATACTTAGTTTTCTTTTCATTTAAAAAAGATATAATCGTTTCTTTTTGCAAAAAAAAATCGTTCTTTCAAAAAAATATATTCTTTCAAATTCAAAATTCAAAAAATATATATATATTAGCAAAATGAAAATTTCTTTGTTAGAATTGAACTACGATGACCTGAGCCTCGAAATGAGGAACGTAGGCAGCCTTTGGGTTCGGTCAAATGCTTTGATTTACTTTTCAAATAAAAAATAAAAGAGATCATTCAAAAACAAAGAGGTATTTTTTATGTGTTTCTTTTTGTTTCGCAAAACATGAAAAGACAAGACAAAACCCTCTCACCACTATTCTTAATCTCCAAATTCATCTTCCCTCCTAACCTTTCATAAATGCATCACTAGTTGATAAGTGCATCGTTCATTCTCGATTTCAAAAAAAATAAAAAATCAGTAAGTCCTACTTCGAGATGTTAAGGTCTGCCACTAAAAAAAAAGAGTGCAAAAAAAAAACAAGAAAAAAAACATAAAAAAATAATATAAAAGACCGATAGGGAGCCAAAAAAGAAAGAAGAGCTAGAAAAGCCAAGAAGCCGAAAAAGCAGAAAAGTCTGGAAAGCCGGGAAATCCAGAAAAAGCCGACTCCAAGATCATGCGCAACAATTCAGGACTAGGGGTTTTCAAACCCCGGGGATGTCTCTTTTTGCCCATATTGATGCCTATAGTCCATCCTTGCAGAGTATGCTCATGAATCCATTTGGTCTCCGTTATTTCAAAAGTCCAACCATGTCCTCAGATCGAGCTTTGCAAATGGTATCTATCTATATTCGAATATGATAAATTCTTACTAGCTTGTCGAGTCTTCTTCTTGATCTTTGAGCACATATCGCCAAAGTATTTGTAAAAAAAAATGACGAGTCGACTCGTGTAAAAACATGATAAAACTGTACGAGTTGGTGATGAGTCATTTCAAGAATATGGACCCACAAACCATTAAAATGTAAGTTCGATAAAGCAACCTTCTGTCTTGGTCAAAGGTCATCTTCAACCCATTGCGACCGAGCTATTAAATGACACACTGGGGGCTACCACCATACACCAAAGCCTAACCATCCCTGAGATCCAACTTCACAAAACTGGGGCTGCTTCACCCTTATATATACATCCACCAAGAGTGACAACCTTCTTTTGTCCCAAGAGAGAAAAGACAGATATCTCTTCAAGCACTCTCCCAAATTGCTCAGAGAGGTCAAAAAAAAAAAAAAAGGAGAAGAAAGGGGCCTATGCATGAAAAAAAAATCAAGGTTAAAAAAAAAGAGGCCTATGCATAAAAAAAAGTAAACAAAAAAAGAGAGAGAAAAAGGAAAAAAAAAAAGGCCTCTCCTGAGCAAATTCCTCAAAATCTCTCGCTCACAAAAAAAAAGAGAAGGAAAAAAATCAATCACTCTTGGACCACCCCATAACCCACAACCAAAGCCAAAAGCCGACCTCCCAACCATATCACAACCAGGTCCAAAAACCAACTTTCTATCCAAACCCACAGCCTAAAAAGCCAGCCAATGGTCCCTTCTGACCGCCTTTCAAAAAAAAAAAACAAATCCACAGCCCAAAATACCTTTGAATCAGAGGCCAATCAAATCCTCAACCCTGAAGCTAATCCATCCCAAACACTTAAACACTACACCCCAACCTAGTTGCAACCTATAACTCTGTTTCAATCGGTTGTAACATGATCTGGATCCAGGACAGAATTCCTTGCTAAAGACACATAAAATTATTAAAAGATAAAAGTAGGGTCCATGAAACTCATGATACTTGACGATAAACTCTGGATCATGACTCTTCTTTTTGTCCATTAGAGTCATCCTCTTTCTCTGAGCATACTCATTTCTATCTCCCACAAAAGTCTCTCCAAATCGAGTCTGTCTGGGGCTGTCCCTAGTTAATTTCTCCAGAAACATTTTCCCGTCATGCAAAATTTGGTTGATCAAATTCATCCTGGGGCTTTTCTTGCCAAACTCATTGGATGCATAAAGACTCATCATCTCCAGAAGCAGCTGTCATTTCCATCTCTGCCTGAAGAAACGAAGAAACTACAAAGGCATGATCCTTCGAAAACAAGCGGCTTATCTTCCCATGCATTGAAAGATTGGCTCCCTATAAGGCAAAAGCTTGCTAGGTTGAAAACCCGAAAGGACGGCCTAGGCAAAAGTTAGAGCACAAAAAAAAAAACAACACAAAAAAAAAAAACAAAGCAAAGAAAAAAAAAAGTGGCCCCTCTGAGGCATCGATTAGTAGGATTTACTAATCTTCTGATTGAATTCCTTTCTTGAATGATGCACTAGTCAAAAGACCAAAAAAGCAACCCTAAACTTCACTCACCTTCATCTCAAATATCACTATCAACTTATATATTCATAACTCTTCAAAGCCAACCAGAAACCACATCTCAAGCTCTTATATTGCATTTCCATCACCTTGCCTTATCCTGTCTTAACATGTTTAAGAAACAGATGGTACACATGCACATTCAAAAGTTTTTAAAGAGAAAGGGAAAAATTTCATTCGCATGCTTGCATTCTTTGCTTGCATCTTTCTACTGCATCTTATCAGGTCTTCCGCCGCATCGGCCTATGAATGTTCTCCCAGCATCTCGCCAAGGACCACCTCCAAAGGTCCTCAGCAGCATCATCAAAAGCTACAAAGAGTGAAGTCCATATCCCCAGCAGATCAGCCGACAAATGGGGAGAAAAACCAGAAAAATCAGCATCAAAGCAAAAAAGAGAAATTTCTAGCCAAGGTCGGAAATAACAGCAAAAGAAAATTTTCCAATTGAAGCAGGAAAATGAAGCAAAAAGAAGAAATTTCCAGCTAAGGCCGAAAATTGCAGCAGCAAAAGGGAAAAGATTTTCGGCAAAAGCCGACAAAGATAAGAAAATCCCCAAGTGCAAAAAGAACAAAAGCATAAAAATAACAAGTGCGAAAAGCAAAGAGGTCGCATAAGCAACAAAGAAGAAATCGCAAAAGCAGCAGCAACGGTGAGAAAAGGTAAGTATTCTACCCCTTTTCTGTGCATTTGTGTTAGTGCTTGGAAGATGTCCCTTAAGGGGCATGCAACCCCGGATCAGAGGGAAAGGTTTTGTTCTCCGACGAAGGCAGCATTCCTGAGGAGACATTTCATGCCGCACAACACTTACATCGCAACACTTGATAGACTACCTTTGCAGCACTTGCACCGCAGCACATGCATCACAACATCCGTCTTTTAGTAATGCGATGGATATCGCATTCAGCGTTGCAATGCAATGGATATTGCATCCGTCTTTCGAGTAATGCGATGGATATCGCGTTCAACGTTACGATGCAATGGATATTGCATCCGTCTTTCGAGTAATGCGATGGATATCGCATTCAGCGTTGCGATGCAATGGATATTGCATCCGTCTTTCAAGTAATGCGATGGATATCGCGTTCAGCTTTGCGATGCAATGGATATTGCATCCGTCTTTCGAGTAATGCGATGAATATCGCATTCAGCGTTGCGATGCAATGGATATTGCATCCGCCTTTCGAGTAATGAGATGGATATCGCATTCAACGTTGCGATGCAATGGATATTGCATCCGTCTTTCGAGTAATGCGATGGATATCGCATTTAGCGTTGCGATGCAATGGATATTGCATCCGTCTTTCGAGTAATGCGATGGATATTGCATTCAGCGTTGCGATGCAATGGATATTGCATCAGTCTTTCTGTATTGATGCGATAGATATCGCATCTAGTGTTGCGATGCAATGGATATTGCATTATGTTTTGTGTCGACGCAATGGATATTGCGTTTTGTGTTGCAATGTAATGGATATTGCATCTGTTTTCCGTGTCAACGCAATGGATATTGTGTTCTGTGTGCCGATGCAATGGATATTGCATCTATTTTATGTGTTAATGCAATGGATATTGCATTTAGTTTTGTGTCGACGCAATGGATATTGCATTTTGTGTCACGATGCAATGGATATTGCATCTATTTTCCGTGTTAATGCAATGGATATTGCATTAAGTTTTGTGTCGACGCAATGGATATTGCGTTTTGTGTCGCGATGCAATGGATATTGCATCTATTTTCAGTGTTAATGCAATGGATATTGCATTTTGTTTCATGGCGACGCAATGGATATTGCGTTTGGTGTTGCGATGCAATGGGTATTGCATTTTGATATGCGCTTTTTTCACTAGGTTGTAATGGATATTACAACTATCTTTCCGCATAACACTTGTCTGCATTACAACACTTGATCCCCGGCAGAGGCCGAACTACGTTTGGTCTGATTTCCTTTATTAAGGAATACGTAGGCAGCCTACATTAGTAGGTCCGACCATCAAAGCACTTAATTTGCATATCTGCTTAAAAACTGCGATAACCTGCTATAACTGACTAAAAATGTCTAGGATATGGAGGTTTGTTTCATATTATAAATTGCTGCATTATAACTGCTACCAGTTGTATTTCTCCCTCGTGTTAACTACGCGAAATTGGAGAGTCTATTTCTTATCAACGATGTTCGTCTACTCAGTAAGCTGCGGGTTACCCGTAGACTCCATCGTTGAGGGGCTCTGTAGACACCCCAATTTCGTACCCCTGGTATGTGACATGACATAAAATATCAAGACCTGTTAAAACATTAACAAATGTCAAGTTACAGGGTCGAAAACGCAAAAGGACAAAGCAGGATGCGCAAAAGAATGAAATGTCGGGTTCAAAGCGCCAAAAATCAAAAGATGGAATAGTGCTGGCGCCACCCACATGAAGTCTTCGCATGGCGCCAGGAATGGGCTTGGTGGCGCCCAGTTTGGGCTTCCCGGCTCCCAGTTTCTTCACAACGCACTGTTCCTTCGCCGTAATGTCCAATTCTGTCCACGGCTGGTACAATCGATCAATGCACGAAGAGTAAAATCTAATTCCTTCGATGTCCCTTCTCCAGCCTATAAATAGAGGCTTCGGGTTCGCCTTCAGAAGACACCAATTCATCCGCAAAACTCTCAGCGTCCTCGTTACGCTGAAGAAATAGAGAGCGAAGTGAGATAGTGAGCGATCACCTCAAAGCCTCGAAACCCTGCCAAACCTCCTCCAAACACAAAACCAACCGGTAGAAGTGAGCCTTAGCCCCCCAGTTAGGTATCCACCCTATTTCCCCGGCCCAAAAATCGTGGAAAGAGCAGTTGCTCTGCCCGATTTAAAAGGCCAAATCAGTCAGAAATAAGCTCTTATTCTGCCCGATTTCCGCCTACCTCAAGCCAACAAAGAACCAAACACAAACAGTTACTCTGCCCAAATCCCGAGCCCAAAAGTAACTTTCGGAAGCAGTCACTCTGCCCGAATCCACACAACAACAACAAAAAAGACTCCCTCTCCCTGAAGGACAGAGCGAGCACACCTTAGGCCATCAGTAGGTAAGTTTTAAAGTTTTATTTGTAAAAGTGTTATTTTCAATCCGGCCCAATGTAGATATATAAGCAGTTGTGCTGCCCGGATTTAGTTAGGAAATAGCACTAAAAAGAGCCGTTATTATGGCCAAATATTTTCAAGTATATTTGTAATTATTTTTAAAGAGACAGTTGCAAGTCTGTAAATAATGTAGACAAATGGATGTATTTATATGTAGTTAATGCTTTATTTATCTGTTAAATAAATATAACAAAAAGCATACTTTAGCCAAAAACTGTTTTGAGACCGAAAGGGCGAGTTGGGTGCCTAGCACCTTCCCAACTCGTAACTTAGCCTCCGGACCCGTTTTTTATTATCTCTGGTTTTCTTTTTTGGTTTTGCTTTATTTCTTCCTCAAAATAAAGATGGCGACTCTAAAACATTTTGGATCCAGTGGGGCCTCGCACCATCTTTCCTTGCACTTTTCCGTTTACCCCTAAAAAAGGGAAAATGAGAATGGAAAGGTGATGTATTCCTATATCCTGCTATCCCCTAAACAAGGGACAACTTGATGTAGAAAACCCAAAGCACCCATAGTGATCTGAAATAGGCCATAAGGCTATTTTCATAAAATCCATAGTGGGGGTGCCGCAACATTCCTTCCTTGCACTTTCCCGCTTTCCCCTAAAAAAGGGAGAATGGGAATGGAAGAGTGATGCATTCCTATATCCTAGTATCCCCTAAAAAAAAGGGATAACTTGACATAGAAAACCCAAAGCTCCCATATTAGATCAAAATCCACTAAAGGCAACCGAGGCGCATTCAAACGCGCTATTCTGACAGCACTCCTCTCGCACTTTTGATTTCGCCATCCCCTAGACAAGGGAGGGTGGAACGAGAGCAGTGGATGTCCCGCATCCGCAGGTACGCGCACCCCTATCCAAGGGCGCGCGGGGCGCGGGCGCATTTTCCCGGGAACCCACATCTACCCAACTTATATTTTAAGTTTGAATGCCTCGACATGAGAAGGGGGTTAACCCATTGTCCGGTCACACTTCAAATAAATATCATGTCTAAATAATATGATATTAACGGTTTGAACGCGTTTCGATCAACCAAGGGCCATAGCCAGTTAAAGCGGCTAAATAATTATGCCCGATAAATTGAGCAGCTGGGGTCCAACCATTTGGCAATTATTTGGATGCCTGCACAAATTAGCAGAAGGGGCCCTGCTTGACAATTTTTTTTATCATTATTTTTTACAAGGCATTGAAGGAGAAAAATAAGCATGCAGAGCACAAGTGGAAAAGAACATTTGATTTTCACTTCAAAAAGGTGAAAAGAACTACAACCATTGAAAAATAAAACAAGTTATTACAAAGATTAACCCCGTCTTTGCTCGGTGCCAGTTCCTAAGAGATCATGATCAGAAAAATTTTGTTCCATCTCAGATGGCAAGTCGGGGAGAGGAGGAGGAGGAGGGAGCAGGATCATTTCTGATTCAGGAGGAGGAGCTGGTTAGTTTCAGCATTTGTGGAGCAGCAGGTCCAGTGGGTTCGAGATCAGGCTCATCATCATCATCTTCATTTGCCTCTCGCTCAAAGATGGCATTCATCTGATTGACCATATTATTGGCAAGGGAGTTGGAGGTATCCATTCTGGCTCATTGGCCTCCCGATCATTGGTCGCGATGATCCCCAGCTCATCTAGATTATAGGGAACCAAAGCATGACTTCTAGCTTTGAGTCTCTGCGCACCAGGGTGAAGCAGCTCCCCACCGCGCCATCATTTCGGGAGTAATTCCCGGGGCTCCCCAACATGCAAAGCACATGGTTACACCCTTGTGAAAAGTAGGGACCAGCTTCGCATCCACCAGCTTTTCAAGTTCGTCAGACTGCTTGAAATATTCCACAGCGACAATTTTGGCAGCCACAACCTCCTTCACCAATCTCGCCTGCAAAGCTCTCTCTTTCTCTCTGATCTGCTGCGACCTGAGCCTCCTCAACTTTTTTCCTCTCATTGCTTAAGGTTTTCTGAGTGACAACCTCTCCATTTTTGGTGAAAACCACCTGAGTCTTCATGCATATTATTTATTCTTCAAGCTTAGTCAGCTCGGTACCTTGGTAAGGACTTCCTTGTCCTTGGCCAGAAGATCCTCCTTGTAAGAGCGGGCAGCCTCTTCAGATTTTTTTTTCTCCTCATACAGGGAGCCCGCTTTGTCTTTATACTCATCTATATGCTTATGCAGAAAAGTGGCCTTGGAGGAAAACTACAAAAATTAGAATGAAGAATGAATCAAAGATATATGGGCAAATACATTTCTCAAAATCAAGGGGTAAGTGAAATAACAATATCTCACTCACGAGCAGCCCAACCTCTCAGAGTAATGTACTGTTGGGGATTTCAGCATCACCCCGCAGACATTTCGTGTGCATAATTCTCTTCAAAATCCCCTGCTCGCACACGACACTCATGTTTCCTCGCTCATGGAGGTTAATTCCCCCAAGTGGAGGAACAACAGAGATCTCGGTAACCAGGCCTTTAACCACATCTCGGGTCAAGGGCATCACAAAGTTGGCCCTCAACCAACTGGTTGTACTGCTCCTTGATGGCTCTTCACATCGAGGAGGAAGAGGTAGCTCGGTGACAGGAGTACGAAGAGTGGTGGGAGAAGGCGAGATGGTAGGTTTCCATCGAATAGTTTCTTGGGGAGCAGTTTTGTTTGTCCAGGATCGAGTAGCCCACTCTCCTGCTCAGCTATCATGTTTATCTCGATATTTGCGGGAGGCCTGCTTAGTAGATGGAGCTTGTGTGGGGGAATGAGACTTCGGCTCAGAAGTTGAACCAGAAGCTTGAGATGATTTTTTACTCTGTTCAATAAACGAAGATGAATTAACAAACAACGAGATGTAATATTTTCAGAAATCAACAAGCAAAATATGTACCAGCATCGCTAACATCAAGTAGGGTTGTGCAATCTCCCCCTCCCCGAGGACACAAGGTGCACTCACTAAGGAACTTGTTGTCATGACAAGTCCCCCAATAAGGATGGACGGGTTCATTCCCAATTGTAATTAATGGTTCAGTACCCTCAACGGGAGCAAGATACATCCCAGCTAGACGTAAAAAATTTGGATCTTGTACGATTGATTTCCAGTCTATCAACAACTTTTGACCTTGCTCGGTCATCCCTAATACATGTCTCAACATTTTTCATGCATCTATCATCCCCAGTAAAGGTGGCATATTTGTTGTAGGACGGAGGCTTCACTTCATAAGGGGTCAAGGCAAAAGGTCATCCTACCCGGGATTCTACAACGACAATCCTCTTATCCCATTTCTCAACCTTGTGGGGGAAACTCAGTAAACAGTTTCAAAGCTCCAGCTTTCGAGTGACCAGTGATCCTGCCCAATCATGTATCCTTGGTAAATTGGAAAAGTTTGCGGAGTATGGTCATTTCTGGCTCAAAACCAACCAACCGGCAGGTCGCAGTAATGGCGATCAAAATCAGCATGGTGGAGAGTTAGAGATCGCAGGGAGCGACATTGGTTTCCATAAAAAATCCAACAATAAAAGGATCCAGGGGTAGGTGCATCTCAACGCGAAATAAATCATAGAAAAAGACTACCCTATTGGTCTTATTCCTCATTTGAACATGAGTCATCTTAAATTCATAAGGGACCCATTGATAATCTTACTTGGAAATACCGATCAAGCTAAACCAATTTCCAACTTCCACCACAGAATCCATGGACTCCTAGTGAGCAA
The DNA here is from genome assembly GCA_013146195.2 of Codonopsis lanceolata. Lineage (NCBI taxonomy): Eukaryota > Viridiplantae > Streptophyta > Magnoliopsida > Asterales > Campanulaceae > Codonopsis > Codonopsis lanceolata. Next base: position 36,756,469 of record CM028379.1, on the reverse strand, counting down.
GCGAGTTCAAGTTATAATAATCTTCATTACGACTTCTTCGTTCTGCTCGTGGGGGACCAGCCAAATCTTCCTCACTTTGGTTACCACTCGAGCTCACTTCGTCTTCCTCAACATCCTGGTCACATCATTGACAACCCTTTCAACAAAAGCTTGGCTGCTCGCTTCATGGGTATTTCTCTCCTCAGGAACATGTACTTCGTAGTCAGTCTTTTCGGAATCTATTTGAACATAGGGTTCATAGGTCCCATGGTCATAGTCATACGCCTCTTGTTCATGATCAAAGTCCTCGTCAAACAATCGAAGTAGAGAAGACATCCCTACAAGAGATCGAGGAAAATCTTGATTAACGTTCCACAAAACTCATGATTTCTTGAAATATTCTTCTCGATCTCCCTTTGAACTTCCCAGATCTAGAGGCAAAACCCTTAAATTCTACCAGAAAGATGAACATGAAGAATATACACAGATGAACCCATAAATTTTAAAGATTCCAACAGAAACCAAAAAAAGAAAGATAAATAGAAACAATGCAGAAGGACTTACTTGTTGGTGGAACGGGAATTAGTTTACCGGAAGGAGAGATCTGGTAACGGTCCAGTTTGCAGAAGAAGAGCTTGTTGGCCGAAACAACAAGGTTCACCAGAAAAGACGCCGACGATTACAGAGAGAACTTGGAAGCAAGGATTTAGTAAAAAAAGAGAAATGGTTAGGTTTTCCCCTTTTATAGAGAGGATTGGAGAAAAAGCTCTCAAATTACGTGCCTAAAACCTTTCGACATTCAAAATTGTGACGACTGTGATACATCTGATCAAACCCGCCATTAATGCACATCTCAAAAAGGTGCGGTCAATCATGACATTGTACCTAGCCGACGTCACCCTACAAAGACCTCCTAGCTTCCTCGTAACCGGCGGCTCAATCATCCAACTGTCATCAACAAAGCAGCTCACCTGGCTCAAATCACAACAAACAAACAAAAATGAACAAATGTTTTGCTCCCCCAATTCGGGCTATTACATAAATCATAACAACAATGCTCCTGACATTGAGCATAAATACTCAGCGAGCAAGGAGCAGGGGACCACTAGTAAATAATATTTAATCGATGGAAATTCATCCAATCGGTAAGTTACGATTCCCCTTGTTTGTTTATGTATGCAATAATATGTGCTATATAGGATGTTTCTGCGGCAATATATTAGTTAACAGCTAGAAAATATATTACTTGTTAATTGTTTTGAGCTGGTTATTTGTATATGTATTCGTAGTAAATAACTACTCTGTTTAATCGGTTGAATAGCTGATAAGAATGAAATAGGGTGATACTGCAAAATGACAATTATAATCCAAAAATTATGGAGTTGTAATTATTAATTCTCCCGGATTTGATTCGTTGAATAATTGACTCTACAGAGTCAAGTTTGAGTAAAATAAATTATATGGTTTGAGGTTTGTAATTTATTTAGGGGATGATTATACCCTTATTGAAATTTCGATATGATAATAAGAAATTGATGTTTAATGTTTGTGGGTAAATAAATAATTAGCGGTTGTGGCTCAAAAGTGTTATAGTACTATAATTGACCATACAAGATTAATTTGTGTGACAGTAAAGTATTGAATGAGGGAATAGTATATTAGTCCCTACATGTTACGAATATTATTGTGATATTGTAATTGGCTTTATGGAGTCAAATTGGAGTTGACTAATAGCTAAGTCAACTGAGAAGTTTAGTTCCAGTAGGGGATTAAAGTAATTTAAATAATATTATTTCTATGCTAAACTTATTAAGTTTTGAGAATAAATAGTAGTGAGTTAATTGAAGTTAAAATAGATGCTATAAGATATGGAAATAGTATATGAATTTCAGTTACGTGAAATTGTAACAATTAATGGATGTTCGTTTCCCTGTACTGAATGACATGTAGATTCGTACTAGTCATGTGTATAAATAACTATATGGCATAGATGTATATTACAACTATTTAATAGCAAATAGCTTTTGGGTTTGTGACTCAGCAGAATCAATATTTGAAATTATTAAGTTATCTGAATTGAGCAATTGATTCCTAAGTTTTTAAAAGAAGTGGATAGGTTTCAGTGTAAAACTGTTAACAGACTACCTGGATATTGTAACTACAAGTCAGTTACGGGACAGTATTGTGTGGTTCACGTACTTGTAAATTGTGCATGATACTATGTTGGGTAGTGGGCATTAATTGCATGCTCCTAAGATAAGATTGTTTTGAAACCGATGACTTGTAAGCTTGGGTGTAGTATTGGTGGAGAGTGATTAACCCTGATTTGGATAATCATGGATAAGGTATGAGACTTATATAAAGAGTTAAGGTGCTCGTAAGTACTGTTTGACAATGTTATGAATAGCGGGGTCGAGAACCTGCTCTTATCATCACATGTACACCACTTGGGTACGGGTTAGTTATGAACTAAGATTTAAAGCTTATGAGTGATATATATTTCCATTGACAGTAAATTGGTGTATTGTGTGTAGTAGAGCCATTGACCTACTTTTGAGCTATCGAATGTTTAGTACTCACAGATAGTTAGTGATAACATTATATGATATAAGACATAGTGTTCAAATACTCGCTAGTAGTCACGTAGTATTTTATGATGTAATAGGTACTATTGACCTATGTTGGTGATTGAGCATGATGTCCAGTATTTACAGACTCAGCAATTGTCTATTGGTTTGAGTGGTAGGACTAGAGGTCTACCCTGCGTTGATATTGGTGTCCAGTAGCTACCGACATAATAACCATTCTAAGGTAAGGTGTGGTTACCTGTGTGTTTTATGAATAATATATATTCAATGGTCTGTTCGAGATTGTTACAAGAGAGTGTAATATTTACAGACTTGTCTTCTGTAGTGGGTATTTGTGGTAGGACCAATGGCCTACTCTTGTGTTGTTTAACGTTTAGTATTTACAAACATTACATTTGTTATCGTTATTGTGTTTGTTTTAAACAAATGTATGCTCGGTGTTTATATACGAGCAAGCATTCATGTTTGATATGTGTGTTGGGTTCCCATACTTAGAACTCAACAACTGTGTTTATTTACGGGCAAATATTCATGCTTGGTATTTGTGTTGGGTTCTCATACTTGGAACTCAATAGTTGTGTTTATTTCAAGTAAACATCTACTTGTGCATCGCATTGTGTCCAGCTGGTATTTGTGGTTGTGTCGACAATGGGATGACAGTAGTCTTTACGAGAGTTAAATCTCGTGATCACTATGGGTTGTTGCATGGGTCTCTTCCTTGTTATTGGCCGTAACAAGGATGTAGCCTTTGTTAGAGCAATTCACATGACAGACAGAAGGCTAGACTCTTGGGTATAACTCGGGGTAATGAGACTCCTGGTTAAGTCCCAAGGTCATTGGTCCTGGATACTATTGGGTTCAAACATGATTCAACATGTGTACTGCAGCAGCAACACAACTATGATGGAAAGCTTTCATGCAGTTGTATATCCTCATTTATGTGTTTAATTACATTGGGTCAATGTACATTATAACATGATCAACGTGATGTGTGCAAGTACATGTACAACTATACTTGGTTGTCTGATATGATGTTTATATGTGCATAACAACATGTCATGTAGTTGCATGTAGTAACTTACTGAGTTATCACTAATCCCATGTTTGTTTACTTTAGTGTGCAGTTATTCAGGAATTTGATCCAACGAGATCAGAAGTTCTTGTGTGATTGGTGAGATACGTGAAACCTAACAGGTTTTTTAGTTGTAGCTCCTAGAAGGCTTGTTTTGTATAGCAGTGAGGACGATGATGGATAGAGTTATATGGGCTCTACATTGGGTTTTGACTGTTACTGGTGTATTATATTTCACTAGTTGGTTGGCCTGGAGCCATTGCGTTTAGTTCACGAGTTATAGCTTGTTGACTTTTGTTTTCCAGGCTTTTCAAAAGTTGTGGTGTTTATATTATTCACATGAGTGATTATGCTTTATCAGGTGTGTTTTTGTTTACCCCGTAATTAGTAGGGGCTTTGCAGGTGTTTTATGTGTTTATTAGGCGCTCGACCCGAGGCTCATATAGAGATTGGGGGTCGGGGAGCTACATGTGTATAATCTTAACAAATATCAAATTAACATTCATGTCTTTATTCAAGACAAAACGAACTAAACTCAAAATTGATAGCATGTTCTTACCGTCGCAAGGATAACTTCCAACTTTCTATACCTAACACCTTGACCAACATAAAGAAATGGATGATGCAGTACACGATCAGAGCTCTGGAATAGAGTCGTATCTTTCAAGAGTTTACCCTAGAGAAGGATATTCCTACCTTATTGGAAATAAGCCATTCACTGTATTTATTATCATGGGAAATGCAGAATAATAATTAATTATAAACTGATAAAAATAAAAGTTGAATGATATATCTGATTATTTTAGGGTTCTAAGATTTATCAGAATTGAACAATCTTACCTAATCGAATGAGTCCTGATAATTTACAGAAACTTATTTTTTTAAGTGAAGATGTAAAATGCAAAACAGAGAGAGAGAGAGAGAGAGAGAGAGAGAGAGAGAGAGAAACGCAACTGGAGTGAGAAAGAGATGTCAGCTTAGGGGGTGTCGGTTGATTGAATAGTTGAACATAGGCAGTTACAGTAGAGGGATGATGGAAACACGGTGGTGGTGCGGAAATCAGTCGCGAATTAATCTCGGCCAAAGGTGGGAAGGAAAGATGAAGGGAAAAAAAGAAGGGGATGGTCCATGGGAGAGAGGGGAGGAGGAAGAAGGGAAAGAAAAAAAGAAAGAAGATGACGGAACTGGAGAGAGGGCAAGAGGGTTGGGGAAGGGGAAAGTGGAAGTGGTGGAAGATGGGGGAAGGGGGAAGACAACGCAACAGGCGGGAGGGAGAATGACAGAGGGTATGATTAGTTGGAGAGGGTAAATTAAAAGGGCAAAATAGGACGTTAATAATTTTGGGGGGTCTGCTTATAGGAATGGGGGGTCTATATAACTCGACTCAACTTTTTTATCCCACTTAACTGTTTTAGAATTATTCTCACCAACAAAATAGTTAACCTCAAGTCATTACGAAAACAAGATCATAACTTGTCTTAAAGACCAAAGCATTCTTACATTGCTAATTAATCATTTACTCTTGTGTGCATAACTCTTATATTAGTATCATTATTTAGGATGATTGTTTGTATATGAACTACTAACCTGTTGACAAAATAGTTCATTACTTTTTTGACCATCGTATAAATTAAGAGTAGCCGATTTTACCAAAGAACTTCTAATATCTAAAATGTGACTAATTTACTCATGATTTGGGCAAAATGTGACCAATGTCGTTAACTAGACATCCAAATTGTTAATGAAGCTACTGACGTGGACAGTGGGTACGTCAGCAACTTCGTTATCAATTTGGATGTCCATTTAACGGCATTGGTCATATTTTACCTAAATCATGAGTACATTGATCTTCTTTTGGATATTATAAGTTTGTTGATCAAATCAGTTATCCCTAATTCGTACGATGGTCAAAAAAGTTATTAACCCTTGACAAAACAGTTAACCTACTTACAAACCTCTCTTTCATTCTTATCAGAGTTGATTTTAGTAATTGATTTAGAAAGGGACCTCTCAAAAAATGAAAAAAAAATAAAAATCTTAAAATTGATTAAGCACATATCATACTTGTCAGCTTAATCAGTATTAATGGAGTATTGACACTTAGCAATTTGTCTAGATCAATGTTTTACAATTATGGTATGTAACAATTCAACTAATTATGCATACCGTGAACATATATATGCACTTATTGTAAACGACTAAACGGTGTAATGGTATATGCACATTTTAAACTGATTTTGAAAGGGTAAAAAAAGGAGTGGACATAAAAACTCAATTTACACTTAAACTATTAAATCTATTTTATTTATGAGTTGTTATTCACACTAACTAGAAGATCAACTTGTCTAAACAATACTCCCTATTTTTCTAAATAATCACTCTATTTTTATTTTTCATTAGTTATTTTTTTAAATCTTATTTCTAAACTTTTCCTTTAATAAAAAACTAATTTTATCAGTATACCCTTATTCTTTATAGCTACTTTAATTATGAATGTATGCATGAACTTAAAAGAAAATCACATAATATGCCAATATTTATAATACAATTAATAAGTTTTTGTTTGAAAAATATATTAAAAAATATGTTGTTTGAGAAATATTTTAAAAAAATAAAAAGGAAAAACTTATTTTAAAAAGTTTAGAATAGAAAATACTTATTTATTTTAGGCTTAAGTTTTTGCCCTAACCTTCCCGCTCCACCAAGAATAAATAAACATTAAAATTCACATAAAGAGGGTGGATTTGGATGCTTCCTAGGTCTACTTGATTTCTTCGGGAGACTCGGCTCGTCCCTCTCACGGTCTCACGTTCACCAAATTTCAAATTCCTCCCCTCTCTCCTAATTTGTCCTTTTGTACTAATTCTGAGATGACGCTCCTGCTTCAATTTACAAAACTAACATCATTGTAGCTCATATTGTTCTTTATTACCCTAGCCCTCTCCTATTGTTTCAACACTCTTTATGCACATAAATAACAACATTGCGGAACTTACAAATTACAACTAATTCTACAAGTAGTATTACAAGCTCGAGCTTGTAGTATACTTAGAACTTTTAGTGTTAGTGTCGTTAGATCAAATACTTTTGTTATTAGATCACATTTATAATTTTTTTAAAGTAATGACGTAGACATTTCAAATCATCACTAGCATAGTTATCAAACAGCTGTAACACTAAAACTTTGACCACTACTTCAATTTGAACAATTCCAATATGGAAAAAAAAAAACATAAGTTATCCACTCTGATAACACGCTCAAGTTCTTGCTTACTTCAACTAAATGACAAGTGACAACAAGGCTAAACACACTTTGGGTCACCTAACTTTTTAAAAACTTGAAATATGACCAGCTGAAGTTTAAAAATGTTATCATGGCCACTGAACATTAGTTACGCCGCAAGCGAGCTATTTTTTGGATAGAAATTAGTTCACCGTTAAGTTTATATCAAATACCTATTTTACCCCTATAAAATTCCCCTATTTATCAATAAATAATAAACCTTGCTGAATCCAATCCCCCTATTACCCCCTAATAACATCCCTCACCCACTTTCCCTCACCCTATATATATATATATATATATATATATATATATATATATATATATATATATATATATATATATATATATATATATATATATATATCTCACACACAAACGCCTACAAAGACATAGTAATTGAGGTTACACAAACAAAAACAGAGCGATATCTCTTTAATTTCTCTCACCTCCATTGGACATCATTTATCAAAAAATTCCTATTATAGGTCGGTACAGTGTCTGAAGACGATTTCTATCTTCTATTGGGGTCACTGAAAATTCTTATTTTGGGTTGTTGTGTTAGTGGTTTTACAATGGTCGAGAACAGAGAGCATTCGACATCGACTCCTTGCCATAATCAAAACCAGAAAATTGTCGGAATTGGGAGAATTTTTGCTTCAATGGTGGTTTCAGAAAATTAGTGAGTGTATCTTGACATGAAATCTGAATCTTCGCCCTGTCGAGAACAAGAGTTACCTTCTTGGTTGTGTTGTAACTTCCCAAACAAAGTCATGCTCTTCGTGAATCTCACTCAGCTGCCCAAGTGCCCCATGGCTGTTGACAAACACCTTGAAACTTATTTTCGTCTGGCACCCCCGTCACCAATGCCAGCACCGGCGCGCAACTATTTCCTTTTCAGGTCGACTTGGTTTCTTCATTATTTTTGCCAACAAACAAAGAGATTTTTTGGGGGGGGGGGATTGAAATAGAAGCGTGGAAATCCAATTTTTTTCCCCAGTTGGAGTACCAATTTGGATTTCTAATATCACATAGAGGGAATTGTTGTCAATTTAGAGGGGTAAAATATGGATTTGACTTATACTTAACATTTAAGTCTAACGTTTGTCCAAATAATGGGATTGCTTTTGGCGTAACTATTACCGTGGTTAAAATGATATTTTTAAATTTTCAATTACCATATTACAAGATTTTGAAAAATTGAGTGGCGAATTTTGTGATTTGCCACCCAAAAAGATGGTCTACGTGAGAGGACTAAATCACTAAATCACGTGCTATGCTACCAACTACCAAGTACTTGTATCTACCCCTCCCTTCCCCACGCATACACATGAGTGCCCCCGTGCGCACACGCGCACGCGCACACACACACACACACACACACACACACACACATATATATATATATATATATATATATATATATATATATATATATATATATATATATATATATATATATATATATATATATATATATCTACCCCTCCCTTCCCCACGCACACACATGAGTGCCCCCGTGCGCATACACGCGCACACACCTCACACACACACACACACATATATATAAAAATAATAATAATAATAATAATAATAATAATAATAATAATAATAATAATAATAATAATAATAATAATAATAATAATAATAATAAATTACTTCTATATGTAGGGGTGGCTCTAGTTAATAGCCAAATGAGGCAATTGCCTTAAGCCTTCCATTATTTTTTGCCCTAATATATAATTATATATATTGAGATAATTAGAGCATCATCGATGCTAATGTGAAATAATTAGACGCTACTTTAGATTTTTTCCGCTTTTGAAAGAAAAAAAATATTAAATGCAAATGTAGATGATGAATGTGTCAAGTAAATTTCTTCACATCGTAAATAATAATATTAATTTTTTACATTCTACTTCAGAATATGAATATATCAAAGACAACATTTAAAAAAATATAAAAACGCTTTCAATTAGTTGTTTCCTTTTCTTTTATTTATTTTTTGTTAAATTTCATTTTAGCGGTGGAATACATGTCACATGAGATCAAATCAACATTTACATGGAAGAGGTCCACTTTTATTGAATGTGAATGAATAGAGAAAAATTGACACATATGATTGAGGGCGTTATTTACACATGATCACAAAGAATCAAATTCACAGTTCCATTGATGATGCTCTTAAGGGACCGGATATCAATTAAAGTTTCGTTTGATGTAGCGTTTTGAAAATGTAGTGTTTTCTAAACACAATTTTTATCTTGTAAACACATTTGAGAAACGATTTCAAAACGCTATTTTTCATAAATAGAGTAGTTGTAAACGCAACATATTTTTAAAACGCTGCACATTTTTAAAACATTGCGTTTTAAAATGCTGCATTAAAACACTTTAAAGGATGAAACTGTTAGTCCCAAAGGGCACAATAATAAGCTAGAAGGGGGGTGAATAACTTATTAAACACTTAAAACTTTTCGTATTGATTCCTAAAACAAGCACTTGCAATCTATTGAAAAGATTGAAGTAACGGAAGTCTTGCAAGGAAGACAGACTAAGTCTGCTGGTGAAGCACTATCGGTAGACTTAGCTGGTTACTCAAGTTTGTTGCTTAAGGAATAAGTTAACAGATATGAAAACAATGTAAAGCAATAAGTAAAGAACATATGTATTTTGAGATAGTTCGCACTATAAAGAGTGCTACGTCCACCACCAAGGCAATCAACAATGGATTTAAATGTGCACTATGTTTTTCACTAGTTCTATTACAGAAATGTCCAATGGATCATGTACAAAATATTTGACTTGTGTTTGGGGGTTTGGGAATTGAATATCTAGACAAAACATAATATTCAACGTGCAGAAAAATAGTAGAAGGAACAACAATAAGAAGCGAAAGATTAATTGTTGATGCAGATCTTTTTGTTGTTGTTATTGTCAGTTAATGATCTCTTGAATGCACTGAGTATATAAAGCTTGATGTTGTTGGGAAGATTCAGAGCATTGTGTTCTTCAGTCTTTAATGATAGTATTTATAGCTTGGGCATTCTTGAGATCGTGACAAAGTGAGTAACAACTCTATTAGGTTGAATGCATTAAATGTCTGGAGCTGTTTGTTGACTTCTTCTTCAACTGATATTGAGTAGGGAATGGTGAAGAGTTGTTGCAACAACTAGCAGGTGAGCGACAATCAGAGTTGCAGACCTGCAGTAGTTGGTATAGTCTGTATGTATCAGTCTGTGTACCTGCTCTGTCACTTTTTCAGGAGGCGAAAGTCTTCATGCTTTTTCGGAAAAGCTGGAGGGACGTGTTTGAGAAGTCAAACGCTGATCTGGAGAAGATTTAAATTCAAATTCAAACTGATTTAGGTTGAATTAAATAATCCACTTAAGCTTCAAGTCTAGAAGAGTTGGACACATCATGCTGTCCGAGTGCAGACAAGGTTTGCCGCTGAAGGCTGCTTGAAGTCTTTCGGTGAAGCCTTCAGACGAAGTCTTCCGCTGAACCTGTGAAGTCTATAAAACTATTCTAAGACAAAGTTCTATACACAGTTACCACGCTAACTGGTACGCAGCCAAATTAGCCACTAAGTATAGAACCTAATGTAATGAATGAACAAATGCAAATCAAGATACAATGAGAAACAACAATCTCCTCCTATTTGCATCTAGTCATCATTACTTACAAGTGAGGTCTATGACAACTTTAGGATCGATAATAGCACGTCAGAAAGTATTTTAGTTTTATAACGGTAGACATGCCTCTATCAAAAAGAAAAAAAAAACACTTCAAGTGTACAACTAATCTAAGTGCTCACAGCAGAAGAGATGTAAAGAACATGCACAAAGATTAGTGATAAACAGTTCAAATAAATTTAAACTGGATGTTTAAATTATAAGCAGATGTATGAATTTAAATAGCAAGAATTTAAACAGTAGACATTTTTTAAAGGAATAAGCTTCTGTATTTCAAACGAGAAGCTTAATTATACAGAGTTTTCAAAAAAATAAAAATAGATACAAAGGTTAGGGAGAGAAAAAATATGAGCTACCACGGCCTTTTTCCCTTTCTTTTAGCTGCTCTATCAGATGCTTCTCTTTCTCTGTGTTGATGTTCGAGTTCTTCAACTCTTCTGGTGTATTCATCATCGGCAGAGATTGGTTGTCTAATGGAGCGAGAATGGTAGTCAAGTTCTTCACGCAGTCTGTTGTTCTCCTTCATTAGAGTTCGGTTCATAGACTTTAATTGTCTCTCCTCCGTGATGGCCAGATCACGTTCGCGTTCGGCATTGATTCGATCATGCGAAGAATTGATAGCAAGATCGTTGAGTTCTAAAACATGAGGGCGTCCGTGACCCAGGTGAAGGGTTATGCTGTGGAAGGGCTGGTAGAAAAGAGTATAGCAGAGCCTGACACATTCGCTGCGTTGAGCTTCCATGTTTATCTTGAGGTCGGTAGACTCATGCCTCATTTCTCCAAACTTGGTCCAGACATCCTCTTGGAATTGGCGGAGGATGGCGGCATTTTGATCGGCAGCCTTGGACGTTGTCGTTGCAAGCTCAGCAGCAGCTATGGAGATACTGGTAAGTTCTCTCAGTCTGTTGTAAATGGCTTCCAGGTGGCTGAAGATTTCAAAGTTTGCCGGTTGGGATGGAGAGGGGCCAAGGTCCACATGAACGTGCTCAATGTCGGCAGGCGAGGCGGCATCGGCAGAGCTGATAGGCCGGAAGGGCTGCTGGAGAGGTGGAGTGACTGAGTTGGTGGAAGAAGAATCGGGTGTAGGAAAGGTATGGGTAGAAGATGAGTTTGATTTGGGGGGAGAGGGATAAGGGGTTGGGGGTATTTCGATATTTGTGTTTGAATGATCACAGATATCAGAAGGGGTTGGAAGGGGTTCAGTTGAGAACCAGAAGGAATGAGGGGGATATGAAATGTCTTCTGGTCTCACAGGGGTAGGTTTTGGTTGAAGGGGAGCAGGTTTGGGAAATAGGTCTGCTACTGACGAGAGTTCGAAGATGAACCTCGTAGAAGCAGAGGAAATGGTAGGGGAAACCAGGGTGTTAGGATCAGGGGGATGGGTTGGCTTGGTTCTGATATGGTAGAGGGGTTGGTTTGGTTTCGTTCGGATGGTGTAAGTGGCAGTGATAGTCAGCTAAGAATCAGCAGAAGAACATGCACCATTGAGGATGCCCTTAGGGCAAGTCAAATGGTGGTATTTGCCTATATGCATTAAAACCAAAATTTGATACATATTTATTATTATTCATGGATATCAAATAACCATCTCCAATCATATGTATCAAAATTTGATATAATAATAATTTTGAAAAAAATATACTCAATACATATCATAATATAACAACAAAATTAAAATATTACTCCATATAATAATTTACCAACATATATTATGACATAAATATATGATTAAAATAAAATATATTAAAATTAAGTATGGTACTAGGGAGTGTATCAAATTTGTTTCAATTCTTAGTATCATAACTAATTTTGATACATTTTACTTTAACAATTGAAAAATATGTTACTTTTACATAAATATCAAAATTTAATTGTGACTTCTGGCATTGCACTTGTTCGACCGAGGGACAGGGCCGGCCCTGGGGTATGTCCAGGGGGGCAACCGCCATGGGCCCCAAATTTTGGGGGGCCCCGAGTTCATATGTACTTCTATAAGGGGGGTATATGTAAAAAAAATTTTACCGTTCTTTTACACCAAAAGGACAAGGCAATACGCTGACGACTCAACGACTGAACGAGAAGGAACGACCGAACGAGGCATGAATGATGAACCAATGGACAACGGACAACGGACAACGGTCTCCTTCTCCTCTCATCTATTATAAATTGTAAACATAGACTACATAGTTTCCCAATTCCCAAATTGAAATTTGAAAAAAACATCTTACATCATTATCAATTTACATTGGAATACAATTTTAGAAATCAAATTTGGGGATTTTTTGAATTCTTCGCTTTACCTCTAATTTTGTCTTTCACAGTTTCACGTAATCACGTTGAGCGGCTAAATCTTTGGAATCGCCGACGGCCGACGCAGAATCTGAATCGTTGGCCGAAATCGCTACTTGCCGCACGACGAGACGACGGACGACGGCGGGCAGGGCACTGCCAGCTTGCTCGGCAGGACGACTCAAACTCTAAAAGGTATGCTCTCTCTGAGTCCCTGACTCTCTCCGACTCTCGACCAGCTTGAGCTCAGTCGGGCCGACTGGCTACTCTGTAGTCTGTGTCTGTAGACCGTAGCTTTGCTAATTCAGCCTAATTGGTAAATGGTAATTGCTAGTTTGGTTTTTAGTTTTTATATATCATATATGGAGAGAGAGACCAGAGACTTTGACTTTATGAAATCAATAATCATGAAATGTGAGTAATTGAGTATATGAATGTGACTATGTAATGTGAGTGACTGATCTGTGAGCCGCCGCCCGTCTGGCGCCTGTGAGGCTGTCTCTTAGACAGTGACTTTGAGAAAAAGTGAAAAACAAATAGTGGAGAGAAAAAGTGAAAAATAAATTTGGTTAATTGTTTTTTTAATTGGGAAGTGTCTTGACTCTTGATTAGTCTTTGACTCTTTGGATTTTTTTAATCACTGTAATCAGGATGAGTCATTGACTCATTGTTAATATACATTAGACAATATAAATTAGTCATAAATTTGTTAATTGAATTTTGTACTTTTTTCATTACTTTTAATGTTGAAAAGTGAAAAAAAAAATAAGATTTTATTTTTATTTTTCTAAAGGGGGGTCTCACTTTTCATTTTTGCCCAAGGGCCCCTGAAAATTCAGGGCCGGCCCTGCCGAGGGATTACTATTTACTATATTCGGGGTGAGACTGTGATTAACTTGACAAGTGAGGACAAAGTCGTAACTTGGCGCACATAAAGAGACACTTTTGTTAGTGAAAGCTGTCTTGACTGTTGTCTTTCCATTATTAATGAGTTTTCAGAGAAAAGACAAACATAATTACGATTAGCCCATCGCACGCACCCCTATCACTCTATTCAAATTTATGTTAAACATCGTACATATTCTTACATTATCACTCACAGTCACTGTCCAGTATTTTTACGTCACGATCGATTACTACTTTTGCTAAACGATGCATATGCATGTTTTGACTTTTCTTTGACTCCGTTTCAAAGAGTAAAGCAACTCTTTTTTGTGGGTGTAATCAGCAATGGGGTTGATGCTAGGGAGCCGACACCCACACAAGGCTGGCTCCGGCTCTGGCTCCGGCGTTTCCACCAGATGGGCTTCTTTACTCTGCATTGCTAGTTTCTGTTTGGGTGTCATCTTCATTAACAGGTACTTCCATTATCTCAAAGCTGTAATCTTTTTTTAATAGTAATGCTCTATATCTTTCTATAGTTTCTACCACCGTAATTAAATAAATCGAGCTTATAGATTTGCTAATCTAGTTTTAAGTGCTGCAGATAATTCATCTTTTAATTTGTTGATCCAATACTCTACATTCTACATTTATTATATAATTCTGTCTTGGGTACGATGTGAAATGGTGCTTAATTATATATGTTGGAAAAATGATGTTTTGATTTCTGGTTTCGAGGTCGTCTCTGTCTTGGAAGCATATAGTTTCAAGATTGGGATTTCTGCAATTCTCTGTTGGTTTAACTACTTTACTTTTTAGGTGATTTTTAGTTGTGGGTGGAAACGTACCCTATAAACCCCTTAGTTATATATGACAAGAAACTAGGTAGGATGGACTTAGTATATTTTTTGTAAGACGGATCTTCCTAACCCGAATCATCGTGTGTTGGTGGATTGAGCTGTTACAGAGTGGGACTCCGTCTTATAAATTAAGATGCGAAAGACCGTTATAGGAGAGTTACTCTATACATAAATGCCCTCTGATCATATTTCTTATATACAGTTTTTTTTTTTAAAAAAATTGATTTTATTAGAATGGTTATAAAATTGGAAATGTGCCTCGTATCTGGGTTAGCTATGGATTGTGATTACACTAGCTAACTGATAACATCAGTTCCGTAATTAAACAACACAGGTTGTGACGATAAAACTTTTAATTTCATTCTTCTGCTAAAAGAAAGTTTCAAAACTCTGGTCCATGTAGCTTGATTGCCAACTTACTGTTCATATTTGAGCTTGGATTGCTTAAGTTATTTAAGTACTGAGGATTGATTGATCTATTAGCTTACTATAGAAACAAAATATCCTACCCTGCAATGATGTGCTTAAAATCATTTTTAAAATCCTGACCCTATTAATAAACTTACTGAGTTTTTTTTTCTTTTTTTTGTAGACCTTTCCCCTAAGCGGGCATGGGAAGAGATCAAAAATTTTGTAAATCCCTAACTCTACCACCTCACATTTTGTAAATCCCTAACTCTACCTCAGGGCCGCCCCTTAATTAGGGTCTACTGAGTTGAATAATTAGATGAGCCAAGTAATAGATTGTTTAGTTTGGCTTGAATAAACCGAACAAGGTTGTGAATCTACTTAAAACCTTATATATCTTGTTGCTGATGTGTTAGTTGGTTCAATTAAAGAAAGATCTGGTGTTGGCCACATGTTGATCTTGTCGGTTTTATCTTTCAATTTGGAAAGTTAAATACAGACAGTTCGTTTGACATGTTAAGTTAGATTTCTAATTGGTATTGCATTCGACAATTCATAGATTTTGGTCATGGGATAAATGTTGAACAATCTTAATATAGAAAAATTGAACAACAGTTTGAAGAAATCTTGTGGTTGCTAACTTCAGAAATATTTTCTAGATGGAAAAAAGCTTGAAAGTTACATGTTTGCTCTACAGATATATCTTTTGAGAATTGAGTTCTTCTAAGCAAGCCTAGCTCGCCCTTATTTTACATTTCATAAGCCCGAGAAACTATACTTGAGTGCGGTTTACTGTAGAAAGAATTCAAACATATTGACTGTTGAGTGTGGTCGTGGGAGGATGCATTTGGGAAAATTAATTGGCTTGACTAAGGCCGATACCTGAACCATATTTTTAGGAATCATACTAGGAAGAGAAAGCGATATAAATAAGTCAGATCACCACATTTCCTTCCACGTACTTCAGGTGTTTACTTATTAGCTTTTGATATGTGAGTTGATACAGATCATTATATGATGGGAATTTTTTTGTAATTTTGCGTCCATCTGGTTTTTAACATGGTTAACAAACCGGTCTGGACCAGCTGGTACTTGACCTGATCCGAACCCGAGGCCTGTCTAGTTTCTCATTTAGACCAATTCTGCAACTGAACCGGATAGTTTTCCCTATTATACCAATTTTGCAATTGAACTGAATTCAGCCGCTGCTAAAGCGACTATTTCAAGAAAAACAAGCATGCTCGTTGGGCAGAGAGTTGGCACCTTTTATTGATGTATACACACAGCAACCAGACCACAGCACACTTCGTGTTTATTGAACTACTCATATATAAATATGTACATGCAATAATTTCATAACAGTGGTTCAACTGGCTTGCCAACTTGTGGACGAACGGTGAATCATGAATCAAGACTCTTACTGGTTTGATGTCTGGTTTTTTTTTTTTTAAAGGTTGGAGGGGACATAGACCGTACCCCAACCCTTAATATTTTTTATTATTTTAATGTCTTGAAAAGCTACAATTATATATATATATATATATATATATATATATATATATATATATATATATATATAATGCCTTTGGTGTGGCTCGAACAAATGGTGCCTCTGGGGGCTTTGAACACCCGACCTCTCGGTTGAGAGTAGTGAAGTACAATGGTGCCTCTGGTAGGGCTTGAACACTTGACCTCTCCGTTAAGATAAGTTAGTAGCTAAATAGGGTCTTTGGGTAAGGCTTGAACAATAACGGTGCCTCTGAAGAGGTTTAAACACCCAACATCTCTATTGAGAGTTATAAAGTCCAGGGTGTTCAAAACCTTTCCGTTAGGAGAAGTGAGCAGTACCAGTTAACTCGTTGGTAATTTGAACGGACGCTCATTTGAGGATGGAGGGAGTACATATCAGGACTCTTGCTGGTTTGATGTCTGGTTGAGTTCTGATAACTATGGTTTTATATAGTTTGTAGTCAATTAGAGACAATCAATATCACAATATCCTGCCATTAATGGAAGAAGGTGCAAATGCGCATTATGGGCATGCAGGGAAGCACATAACTGTCTTAAATTGGCAGTAATTGATGATTTTGAACATTTAGCTTGACACTGGTTTAAAGTTGAAGGGATCATGGATTAGCATTTGTTGCTACATGTGGTTTTCAAAGAACCTTGGCCTAAACTAATAGTCTTAGCTTATGTCTCATAAACATAGTCGACTTACATTACTCCTCGAGCTTGACACCTTTTGTGTATTATACCCTTTGATATATGAAATTTAGCTGGCTTTGACTGTTTGAGGTCACAGATGCCACATATCCAGCTATATATTGAGATTATCTCCATTTTCCATGTGAAATTAGTTAAAAATTCAGGTATCTAACTTTACATAACTCTGTTGTACACGAATGTGATACATCTTCACTAGTTCACTGTCTGATGCCTTATAGATTTTGGACTAGTCCAGATCCAATCAAAATGGATGAGGCTGCTTCAACTGTGGACAGACATAAATTAGGAGAGCTTCAGCCTGTCATTAAGTGTGAGAAGAAGGTAAGTCATGGGAATGATTATGTGTCAGGCCCTGTGAGCTGTGACCTCATCTGCTAAGTATAAATTTAATATTTATTTCGTTACAGGAGGTTTCTGTTGAGGCTGGGGACATTCTTTCTCAAGTTTCACATACACATGATGTGATCATGTAATTCTCTGCATCCAATCAAATACTGTTTTTAAGTTATTCAATCTATATTACTTTTTTACTTATTTCTTTCTTTATCCATTTACATATAATGATATAAAGCAATTCATATTTCAATTGTCTGAAGCCTGCCCCACTGTTTTCAGGACTCTAGACAAAACCATATCTACCTTGGAAATGCAGCTTGCATCAGCTAGGTCTGCCAAAGCTGGCCATGAGGAAGGATCTGCTGCGGCTGAAAAACCTGGATCTGAGAAACCAACGAAGCGCCAGAAGGTTTTCTTTGTCATGGGAATTATGACTGCATTCAGCAGCCGGAAGCGAAGGGACTCCATCAGAGATGCATGGATGCCTCGAGGTTCAATTTTGTTTTCTTTTGGTATTTCTAGTTTTCCATACATAATCTCGTATCTTATGTTTTCTTAGCTATGATTGCTATTAGGAAATGATTTGAGGAAGCTGGAGAAGGAGAAGGGAATTATATTACGTTTTGTCATAGGACATAGGTCGGTTTACTTCTAAACTACAAATATTTTTGGTTCACGGTTATTACAAATTATTGATGGGCTGGTTGGTGTTGTGCAGTGCAACACCGGGCGGGGTTTTGGATCGTGCCATTGATGCTGAAGAGGGACAGCATGGGGATTTTTTTCGATTGGTATTTTTCTGTTTTATAATTGGCTATTGTATAAGGTTGCCAAAGTCTTGCACATGGCATGATTTTAACAGTGGCTGTTATTGCAGAATCATGTAGAGGGGTACCATGAATTGTCCTCTAAAACAAAAATATACTTTTCAACAGCTGCTGCAAAGTGGGATGCTGATTTCTATATTAAAGTCGATGATGATGTTCATGTCAATCTTGGTTAGCATGACCTTACTATAACCTGAAATCCTGCATCGTTAATTGAAAAGCATGCAATGGTGGCACAGTATGAGGCTAACTGAGTTAAGTTGATGATTTTGAACAGGTATGGTTGTTTCTACATTGGCCCGACACCGCTCAAAACCTCGTGTTTATATTGGTTGTATGAAGTCTGGACCTGTTTTAGCCGATAAGTAAAGTCTTGCAATTTCTTATCACGGCCAAAATTATGTTTGCTTTGATTTGTAGATTATAACTAGTTGACGTGCAGAGGGGTGAAGTACCATGAACCGGAATACTGGAAATTTGGAGAAGAAGGGAACAAGTATTTTAGGCATGCAACGGGACAAATATATGCAATCTCCAAAGATTTGGCTACATATATTTCAGTTAATCGGTTAGTGGGTCTTGGGAAGCCATACTTATTGTTTTTTTGTTTTACTAACTTTAGAAATTGACTGATGTGAGTTAACTTTGGTATGCAGTGACATACTTCATCGGTTTGCAAATGAAGATGTCTCGCTAGGTTCTTGGTTTATTGGTCTCAATGTTGAGCATATTGATGATCGAAGCCTGTGCTGTGGTACACCCCCTGGTATGTTACTAGTAGGTTGACATGTTATTCACTCGAGGGAGCTTACAAGTTATTCACTGGTTTGTTTTGTTTGCAAAAATAGATTGTGAGTGGAAGGCCCAAGCAGGGAACGCATGTGCAGCGTCATTTGATTGGAGCTGCAGTGGAATATGCAAATCGGTGGAGAGAATGGAGGAGGTTCACCAACGCTGTGGAGAGGGTAACGAAGCCATCTGGAACACCAGTTTCTAAAGAGAATGCCAGATTTTGGCTATTGATTTAATCCCTCAGGCGGGTTGTACATGGTCAATGTCATCATACTGCACATACCAACTCGGAAGAAAAGGGATGGAAATCCCATCCCTTGTTGAGTGTTCAATGTTGGAAGACATTCAGCTTGTAAATTTGAGGGGAAGGAAGATTCAGATTCTAATTAAGACGGTCGGTCACAGCAAAGCAAGCAATGTCACTATCAGAATGGATTCTCAGGCTTACAAATAAATCAATCATTCAAAACTTGTACACACTCGTGAGATTCAAACATCAACTCCGTATAATTGTTAACAACTGGGTCCTTTGTTTAGATTTTGACTTTGATTGTTCTTAACGTGGCCCGACTCCACCCCACATCACACGCTTCAATAATGAAGTAAAAGCAACATAATAAACGTTGAAAACATGGAATCCAATTCATTCAAAATTGACTTCAATTTTTATATGAGTTCAGCGTTAGTCACCGGCCAAAAAGGCGTTTAAGGAAGAAAGTGGGTTAGGTCGGAGATTGGTAGTAGCCCCTACCAATCTCTAATTCTCTCTCTCTCCCTTTAAACAAACAAACCTACCCGTTTCGGTTCAAAATTTTTAGGATAATTCATATGTTAATATCAAATGTAAAGTTTAAAGTTGAAAAGTAATGGAGATGGTAAATATAATTTTTTGAAAGTAGACCAAGTACTGTTTTAAACGGTGAGCTGAAAGCATATATATTGACAATGCTAACGATCATCGTGTGCACTAAATTTATTCTCAAAAAACTTGGTTCGTACGTGCCTTTCCTGCACAATTTTAATATATTTTTTTTAGTAAAATGTGTTTATAATAAGAAGATTTTTTAAAAATTGTCATAATTAATTGAAAATATTTTAATTAGAATACTTTAAACAAATTAAATTCGGATAAATATTGAGTTGTAATAGTCAAACAGCTCATTTTGACTTGAAAGCCCCAGCCGAATTAATCGCATTCATGATTTCTTGGAGATTTTCGTGCCCACCTATTGGTTAAGAATGAGTTTGGGTCCAATTCTCTGTGCAAAGTTTTCAAATTTGGTTTCTATTTTTTTTTCTCATAATTTCACATGCTTCTTTTTATCTCTTTTACTTTTTATTCCATTATTACAAAACCAAAGTAAACAGGCTAAAGACCAATATAAAAATTCCCATGCCAAGCACACCATTTACGTTCTTCACATAACACCATCTCCAACAATGATTTTATATCTTCAAAATAAAGTATTCTGACACTATTCTCTTCTCCAACAGACACTTTAAAAGTTGCTTCATTTTGAAATAGATTTCCAAACACTTCAAATTCAGAGTACCAATTTATCTACTTCATCTTCACTCTCCTCTTTTCTCTTCTTCAAATTCAGAATATACTTGAAATATTCCTTTTAGAGTAAACTTTGAAGTAATACTGTTGGAGATGACAGAAGAAATTTGGTGTAGAAATTACATTAATTTAAAGATTTAGTGCGATTTTTGCTTTAAACTGTTGGAGATGGTCAAGCTATAAGTTATAGCTCACCTGCTACCACTCATTTCTTTTAACGGAGAGGTTGGATGTTCAAAAATCTTCTTTAAGACACCATTTTCTTTTTTAGCATCACCAATGTTTCATATAGTCAATTGTAGGGATAAATTATCCAATGCAAATTCATTTTTTAAGAAAATCTTTGTAAAAGAGAAGAAGCATAGGCAATGGCGGATCTAGAGATAAATTTCAGCGGTGTCACAAATTGTAATTATTACATATTTTTTTATATAAAAAAAATTAGAACGGTGCCATTTTATGGTGTAAAAATTAAAAAAAAAATTCAGTGGGGCACTTGCCCCCTAAGTCCAAAGCATGGATCCGCCCCTGAGCATAGAGTGACCAAATAGTATTGAACTAGTTTATACGTGTTTGATGCACAGTTTGAATAATATTTTTGTTTATAAAAGCTATTTATTATAAAATGATTTTTCAAACTTGTTATAAGTAATTAAAATTCTAAATTAGAATAGTTTGAACAAAATTAAAATATTGCAAATATTAAAATTGATCAACGAATAATAATTGAAAGATTTGCGTATGAATTTTCTGTAGAAAAAGAACTTGAGAAATAAAGTAATTAATAATTAATGGATATAAATTAATTAGTAATTTTCTGGAAAAATTGACCATTTTAACAAAAAATCGTCATGTGACTGCAGTAACATTGTTAGTAGTAATTAATAAGAATTAGATTTTGTGTTCATGCATATGACACGGTGTCAGTATGAAACTTAATCATTGTATGAAGCATGCATATGAGAATAAATCAATATATGTTTAAGATTTTGTAGGGATCGAATCAATTTATACTACATAACGAAAAAATGACAAAAACTAAAAACTAATGTCTTGTAAATCTATATATATATATATATATATATATATATATATATATATATATATATATATATATATATATATTTAAAGTTGGTGAGGAGCACTATGGTTGTGCCACCTCACCACCTTTAGATAAATCTTCATTCTAAATCATCCATGTGGAAGTTTCAAAAACCTTTGGTTTTCTAGCCATTAGCTAATAATAATACCTAATAACAATCAATATGATAAGGGGTATTAGTATTAGTATATATAACTTCTTCTATTGTCAATAGTAGAAGACTTATATTTAAAAACTTTTACAACTAACATTACTTCTAACCAATGTGGGATAAAACTCTTCAAGGTTATATATTACTTCTAATGACTTACTTTTAACATCATACTTTAAGCTTTGATATCTTATTCATCCAAAACTTGATTTGGACAAATAAATATATCATTTCGATGTTCTTGCCGAGTAGAACACATTTACACAATTACTTTTGTCAACAAACAAATGACACGTAAAGAAATTTGTGTCTCAAGTTGCACAATTTCTTTTACTAAAAACACTAATTTTTTAATAAGTATTATACTTTAACTCTTGATATCTTATTCATCCAAAACTCAATTTGGACAAATAAATATATCAATTCGATGCTCTCACCAAGTAGAACACATTTGCACAATTACATTTACCAACAAACAAATGACACGTAAAAGAAATTAGTGCCTCAAGTTGCACAATTTCTCTCACTAAAAACACTAATTTTTTTAACAAGTATTATACTTTAAGTCTTGATATCTTATTATCAAAAACTCAATTTGGACAAATAAATATATCATTTTGATGCTCTCACCGAGTAGAATACATTTGCGTAATTACCTTCGTTAACAAACAAACGATACGTAAAAGAAATTAGTGCCTCAAGTTACACAATTTCTTTCACAAAAAACACTAATTTTTCAACAATAGAAGAGATGTATCCCACATTGGTTAGAAATTGATGTTGGTTTTAAAATTCTATTATTAAGTACCAATAGAAGAAATGCATCATGCATCATACATTGGTTGGAAAGTGATGTTGATTTTCAAAGTCACTAGAAAACCAAAGTTTTTAAAGCTTCCACATGGATGCTTTAGAATGAAGATTTATCAAAGGTGGTGAGGTGGCACAACCATAGTGCTCCTCATATATATATATATATATATATATATATATATATATGATAAAATATTTTTACAATTATTACCAATAGAAGATGTATATCTCACATTGGCTAGAAAATGATGTTGAGTTTAAATTATTTTATATTATAACACATTGTTTAAAAAGAAAATGTTAGATTTTAAAGTCTTTAAAAGACTAAAGACTTTCACTTTTACAAGAGATGTATCTCACATGGTTACAAAATATTCTACTATTATTACCAATAGAAGAGATGTATCACACATTGGTTAGAAATTGATGTTTGTATTAAAAATATTATTATTAATTACTAATTGAAAAGATGTATCATACATTTGTTATAAAGTGATGTTGATTTTTAAAGTTTTTGTTAAAAACTTCTACCATTATTACCAATAGAAAATGTATATCTCACATTGGTTAAAAAATGATGTTGATTTTTAATTATTTTAGATTATATAAAAGACTTACTATTATTAGCAATATAAGATATATATATATATATATATATATATATATATATATATTTTTTGGTTTTCTAACCATTAACTAATAATAATACATAATAATAATCATAATGATAATGAGTATTAGTATTAGTATATATAACTTCTTCTATTGTCAATAGTAGAAGACTTATATTTAAAAAAATTTACAACTAACATTACTTCTAACCAATGTGGGATAAAACTCTTCAAGGTTAGATATTCCTTCTAATGACTCACTTTTAACATCATACTTTAAGCTTTGATATTTTATTCATCCAAAACTTGATTTGGACAAATAAATATATCATTTCGATGTTCTTGACGAGTAGAACACATTTGCACAATTACTTTTGTCAACAAACAAATGACACGTAAAGAAATTTGTGCCTCAAGTTGCATAATTTCTTTCACTAAAAACACTAATTTTTAATAAGTATTATACTTTAACTCTTGATATCTTATTCATCCAAAACTTGATTTGGACAAATAAATATATGATTTCGATGCTCTCACCGAGTAGAATACATTTGCGCAATTACATTCGCCAACAAACAAATGACACGTAAAGAAATTCGTGCCTCAAGTTGCATAATTTCTCTCACTAAAAACACTAATTATTTTAACAAGTATTATACTTTAAGTCTTGATATCTTATTACCCAAAACTCGATTTGGACAAATAAATATATCATTTTGATGCTCTCACCGAGTAGAACAAATTTGCGCAATTACCTTCGTCAACAAACAAATGACACGTAAAGAATTTCGTGCCTCAAGTTGCACAATTTCTTTCACTAAAAACACTATTTTTTCAACAATAGAAGAGATGTATCCCACATTGGTTAGAAATTGATGTTGGTTTTAAAAATTCTATTATTAAGTATCAATAGAAGAAATGCATCATACATTGGTTGGAAAGTGATGTTGATTTTCAAAGTCACTTGAAAACCAAAAGTTTTAAAGCTTCCACATGGATGCAAGTATTTCACATTGGTTACAAAGTATTCTACTATTATTATCAATAGAAAAGATGTATCACACATTGGCTATAAATTAATGTTGGTTTTAAAAATACTATTATTACCAATAGAATAGATGTATCATACATTTGGTAGAGGGTAATGTTTGTTTTTAAAGTCTTTAAATAGAAGACTTCTACCATTATTATCAATAGAATATGTATATCTCACATTGGTTAGAAAGTGATGTTGATTTTAATTTTAGATAAAAAAACTTTTACTATTATTACTAATAGAAGAAATATCTTACATTTGCTAAAAAATAATGTTAGTTTTAAAAGTCTTTAGATAAAAGACTTTTACTTTTATCGTCAATGTAATAGAAGAGATGTATCCCACATTATTTAGGAAGAGATGTTGGTTATAAAATTTTTAAAATAAAAGACTTCTTCTATTATTACCAAATGAGGATATGTATTACACATTGGTTAGAGAGTGATGTTGATTTTAAAAGTCTACAATTATTAGCAATAGAAGAGAAATATTTCACATTGGTTATAAAGTGATATTGGTTTAAAAAGTTTTTAGATGATGTATCTCACATTGGTTACAAAGAAATGTATCTCATATTATTTAGAAATGAGTATTGGTTATAAAAGTCATTAGATAAAGACATTTTTTGTTATTACCAATAGAAAAAATATGTATCCACATTGTTTAGAAATGAATATTGTTTAAAAAGTCTTTTATCCACTACTATTATTACTAATAGAATATATGTATACCACATGGTTAGAATGTGGTGTTGGTTTTAAAGTCTTTAGATAAAAGACTTAAACTTTCATTACCAATAAAAATATAAAATATGTATCTCACATTGTTTAAAAATGAATTATGATTTTAAAAGTTTTTAACAAAATGACTTCTAATATTATTATCAAGTTAAATGTTAATTTTAAAAGTCTTTAGATAAAAAAAAATTACTATTATTATTAATACAAAATATGTATCTCACGTTAGTTAGAAACTTATATTAATTTTAAAAGTATTTAGGTAAAAAAATCGTTTAATATTAGTAACAATATAAAAAAAATTATAACAATAGAAGAGATTAACAATTTAATTTTAATGTCTAAAAGTTATATTATTATTACAAAAATATATATATCCCACATTATACCCGTGCATAGCACGGGCTAAATAACTAGTATACTTGAAAACCCATCATTCTCAATACCTTTTGTAGCATTTACACTTGTGCTGGTACATGGGTATGACTAGGCATACTTGAGAGACTCCCATTGATTGTAATAGTTCCATTTATTAAAAGTGAGAATTGCTGGCCTTAGGTGAGCAAATGAGATAAGGGAATGTAAATGCAAGTTCTTAAATCGACACTTAAGGTCACAAACAATAAGAAGATGAAAGATATTGTTTTCTAAGATTACCGCGGTTTAATATGAAAGAGATGTGAAAAAAAAAATATGAAAGAGATGTGAAAAGGTTGCAGGAACCAATCACAGTAATGAGAAGAGTACGATTTCTGCAATTTACACCAATAATTAGGTTCATGTAAACTCAAGTGGTTTAAATAAATTAAAAGAGAGAAAGGGAACTAACTGGAGATAATTCGAAATCGAGATCACAAAAAGATTTCACATCAAAAAAGGAAACTTAGTAGAAAAATAAAAGTTACATAGAATCAACTCTTAAAGATTTAGGTATCTTCCAATTTCTCACATTCGTTACTATCATAGGAAAATCAATAATGAAATATTGAAACTAAAAAAAATAAAATTGACCTAATATAATATTGCTTCTAAAATCACTGCAGATGGCTGCTTCCCAGTTCCCTCCCTCTCTCTTTAATATCAAAGTCATAAACTGTCGTGTTACTTAGTTGTTCACAACCCAAGCTTTAAAAAAGAGATATAATGTTTTTTTCTCATTAAGAGATTACCGGTCCATTAACCCTTTTTATATTAAGGCATGTGAATAACTAAGTTAAACCCACATGAAAATAACAGTAGCAAACCCACAGGAAAAAAATATATTTTAGTAAAATGTCTCTCAAAGCACTAAAATGTCAAAGCAAGCAAGTTACATGGCATGGAAAAATCTAAGAATAACTAAAATTACTTCTAATGTGCGAAAAATTAAAACAATTTTTGGACCAATTACATTAGTAATTAGTAGGAATAACCGAAAAATAGATTAAAATATATCTAAGAATAAAAAAAGAAGCGCCCAATGCTTGAACAAAGTAAATAATCGATTTCAAAGAAGAAACCAAAAAAGAAACACCCAATTACGGCTCGCATATGAAGAGAGAGATGAAGAAAGAGAAAGATTTTAATTAATACACCCAAATAAAGAAATGTAAAAATTAATCGGTAAAAAATGGGGAGAAAAGAGTTTTTTCAAAGTACCGTAGCGATACAAAAAAAATGTATTCCTCTCTATACCCCATCACCCAAAAATTCACACAGAACACACAAATTTCACACATCACCCGTAAAGTGAAGAAATTCTTAACTCATGCAAAGACAACGGATGGACGAAAAGTGAATTAGCTCCGGTGAGTCCAAGCGCTGGCGGCCAAGGAGTATTTACATTGTGTGTGTGTGTGTGTGTGAGTGAGAGAGTTATGAAGGGATGTAATTGGGTTAGCCAGGCAACAGATGAGGAACTTGCATCGTCTTGTGTGTGAAAGAACGTGCTGCGGAAGAGGAATAACTGGGAAGAATATGTTAAAAACAGAATGTATGAATAGTATCATTCAAAACAAATTTGGCACTCAAACTGATATAATTTTGGAATTTAGATCAGTAAGTATATAAACATAATTAACAGGTATATGAATATGTATTATAAAAAGATAGTCAAGCCATGTAATATAGTCAAGCCATATTAAACAAATGAATAAAATATTTAAAAGAAAGAAAATGAAATGAAGTGGAAGATAAAACCAGAAGATTAAGTTACCAGATTAAAAGTGATAGGCAACCAAATTCAAAAGCAAGACCAACCCCGTAACAGGAACAATGTAAATATAAAAGTGTTAAAAATACATATTGAACTAAAACAAAAAAAATAGGAAAGGAAAAACTTATTAGTTGCGGTGAATCGTCCGAGAAACTCGAACTTGCCTTGAAGGAGATTAGGCCCTCGTACTTACTCGTGCAACAATCGAGTCGGCTGTCAACCTTCCAGGATAAGACACCTTCAAGACTAGAACTTTTGCACTACTCTTCTAGTCTTCTTTGATCACGCTTCAGTCGTCGGAGAAATCAAAAGGAGAGATCAGACTAATGGATTCCTCGGGTACTTGTCAATCCACGGATTCTCAGTTGCAGAGAAGGAGGGGAATATATATATATATATATAGAGAGAGCGAATATGTGTATGAATTTAATCTCCCAATCACAGTCAATACCACAAAGAAAGACACTTTATGTGCATTAACCAAGAGTAATTATAGCTTTATGTGCATTAACCTTGAGTAATTATGACAATTAATTACCGTAATTATCACATTAATTATGGTTGTCGTAACTACTCTCTTGAAATCACACTCCAAGGATTCAAATTGTGTCCGCATACACTGCACTAGTGTTGAACTTAGGCATCGGAGTAATTATGTCCAAAAAACCATAAAGCCCTTGAACTAAGGTTTTACAAAGAAAAACAATAAAATGCCTCTTTTCAATACTTTCAACGATGGATCGTCATCCACTTGCGTACACACAACACACCTCAATTCTCTTTTGGTCTACCCAACAAGTAACCAAGATTATCGTATCTCCAACATAATACGCACAATAATAAGCTAGAAGGGGGGAGAGTTGAATAGCTTATTAAACACTTAAAAACTTTTCGTATTGATTCCTAAAACAAGCACTTGCAATCTATTGAAGAAATTAAAGTAGCGGAAGTCTTGCAAGGAAGATAGACTAAGTCTGCTGGTGAAGAACCACCGATAGACTTAGCTGGTTACTCAAGTTTACAACTGAAGAAATAAGTTAACAATTATGAAAACAGTGTAAAGTTGTAAGTAAAGAACACAGGTGTTTAGAGATGGTTCGCACTATAAAGAGTGCTACGTCCACCACCAAGGCAGTTAACCTTGGATTTAAATGTGCACTATGCTTTCCACTAGTTCTATTACAGAAATGTCCAATGGATCGTGTACAAAATGTTTGACTTGTGTTTGGGGGTGGGGGTATTGAATATTTGGACAAAACAGAATATTCAACGTGCAAAAGAATAGTAGAAGGAACAACAATAAGAAGCAAAAGATAAATGGTTGATACAGATCTTCTTGTTGTTGTTGAGGACTTCATTGATCAGTTGATGATCTCTTGAATGCGCTGAGTGTATAAAGCTTGATGTTGTTGTAAAGAATCAGAGCATTGTTTTCTTCAGCCTTTAATGACAGTATATATAGCTTGGGCATTCTTGAGATCCTTAGAAAAGACGAAGTGAGTAACAGCTATATTAGGTTGAATGCATTGAATGCTTGGAGCTGTTTGTGGACTTATTCTTCAACGGATACTGAACAGGGAATGGCAGAGAGTTGTTTGTAGCAACGCGTGTGAGCAATCGAGTTGTGCACTGCAATAGTTGGTACAAGTTGTCGCTGCTCCTCACTTTTCAGGAAGCGAAAGTCTTCATGCTTTTTCGGAAAAGCTGGAAGGACGTGTCTGAGAAGTCAGCGTTTGATCTGGAGATTATTTAATTCAAATTCAAACTGATTTAGGCTTAAATTAAATAATCCACTTAAGCTTTGAAGCCTGGGAGTCTTGGACACGTCATGCTGTTCGAGTGCAGATAAGGTCTGCCGCTGGAGGCTGCTTGAAGTCTTCCGGTGAAGCCTTCAGCCGAAGTCTTCCGCTGAACCTGTGAAGTCTTGAAAACTATTCTAAGGCAAAGTTCTATACACAGTTGCCACGCTAACTAGTACGCAGCCCAATTAGCCACTAAGAATAGAACCTGATGTAATCAATGAACAAATGTAAATCAAGATATAATGAGAAACAACAGCTCCAGTATCTACTAACCACTCATTGGCATTATAAATAGTGAAAATCTGAGGGTTAACTGAAACATACCCACTAGAGTCAGAACCATCAGTCACCATGTTGACTTAAGGTCCACTAGCTTGAGCTTTGGTCTTCTTGTTCGGACAAGTCTTGGCCCAATGTCCCATCTGTCCACAATTCCAGCACGGTTTGTTTGCCTTTCGTTTCTTTGCAATTTTTAATTTTGCCTTTAGTGGATCATGATTATTAGCAACTACATGTTGTTTATTCTTGGGTTCCTTAACAGTTTTTCTACCAGTTACCACATGTGCCTTTGGTTGATAATCAATAGGCACATGTTTAGTTTTATTTTTATGCTCTTCCTCAACGACAATGGAATGCATCAAGTCTTTCATCGAGATATTTTCCCTTTTATGCTTGAGAGTCATACCAAAATTTTCCCAAGATTTCGGAAACTTCTCAATGATTGACATAACCTGAAACTTTTCAGGTAATTCCATTTCAGCTTAACGAAGAGAGTGTAAGATTAGCTGAAAACTCATGATTTTGTTCGGTCACTGATTCCCCCTCTTTCATCTCAAATTTTAGGAATTTAGAAACCGCATACTTTTTAAGACCATTGTCTTCAGTATTGTATTTCGTATCCAATTCATCCCAGAGATCCTTGGCAGTGCCTTGAAATTTGCAATAGACATCAAATAACGTGTTGGACAAGCCCAACAGTATCATTCCCTTGCCTATTTCATCTTTCTCTCGCCATGCCGCGGCTCTAGGATCATTCTCTTGATCAGAGGGAAGCACATACAATATCATCGACAACAAGCCCTTGGTGGTTAACCAAATCATCATGCATTGTTGCCAACGCTTGAAGTAATGACCAGAGAATTTCTTCGGCATTCCTGTTAAGTCCACCTTAGACACGAAGCCAGTGAAAAAATCTGTCACAGTACCAGACCCACACTTAACCTCGGTAACACTAGGAGCATTAGTAGTCTCGGTAGCCTTTTCAACAATTTGACTAGCCATATTCCGTTACGGTTTTGAAAACTAAAAAAAAACTAATCTCCTTCAAGATTGTTAAAAACGGAATGTATGAATAGTATCAAACAAATTTGGCACTCAAACTGATATAATTTTGGAATTTAGATCAGTAAGTATATAAACATAATTAACATGTATATGAATATGTATTATAAAAATATAGTCAAGCCATGTTAAACAAATGAATGAAATATTTAAAAGAAAGAAAAAGAAATAAAGTGGAAGATAAAACCAGAAGATTAAATTACCAGATTAAAGTGATAGGCAACCAAATTCAAAAGCAAGACCAAACCCGTAACATGAACAATGTAAATATAAAAGTGTTAAAAATAAACATTGAACTAAAACAAAAAAAAATAGGAAAGGAAAAACTTATCAGTTGTGGTGAATCGTCCAAGAAACTCGAACTTGCCTTGAAGGAGATTAAGCCCTCGTACTTACTCGTGCAACAATCGAGTCGGCCGCCAACCTTCCAGGATAAGACACCTTCAAGACTAGAACTTTTGCACTACTCTTCTAGTCTTCTTTGATCACGCTTCAGTCGCCGGAGAAATCAAAAGGAGAGATCAGACTAATGGATTCCTCGGGTACTTGTCAATCCACGGATTCTCAGTTGCAAAGAAGGAGGGGAATATATATATATATATATATATATATATATATATATATAGAATATATGTGTGTGAATTTAATCTCCCAATCACAGCTAATACCACAAAGAAGGACACTTTATGTGCATTAACCTTGAGTAATTACAGCATTATGTGCATTAACCTTGAGTAATTACGACAATTAATTACCGTAATTATCACATTAATTACAGTTGTCATAACTACTTTCTTGAAATCACACACTAAGGATTCAAATTGTGTCCGCATACATCGCACTAGTGTTGAACTTAGGCATCAGAGTAATTATGTCCAAAAAACCATCAAGCCCTCGAGCTAAGATTTTACAAAGAAAAACAATAAAATGCCTCTTTTCAATACTTTCAACGATGGATCGTCATCCACTTGCGTACACACAACACACCTCAATTCTCTTTTGGTCTACCCAACAAGTAACCAAGATTATCATATCTCCAACAGAAATACGCAGAAGAATAAGGAGAGAAAGGAGAGGAAGAGGGAGAAAGAGAGAGAGAGAAAAAAAGAAAGAGAAACCGACTTGAAGAGAGAGAAAGAGGAGAGAAAAGAGGGAGAGATTCCGTGGAAATAAATCGTTACACACGCATGAGATATGTGGGAGTTAATCATGATCAGTAGTTGCATTTGGTAAACACAAATCTTGGCCAGTAGTTAGCTTTTTAGATTTCAAGTGTGCGAGACTGAGTAGTATTATAATGTAAATTTCACACAGAACACACAAAAAATTCACACAACACCCATGAAGTGAAGAAATTCTTAACTCATGCAAAGATGGCGGGTGGACAAAAAGTGAATTAGTTCCAACGAGACCAAGCGCTGGCAGCCAATGAGTATTTACATTGTGTGTGTGTGTGTGTATGAGTGAGAGAGTTACGAAGGGATGGAATTGGGTTAGCTAGACAACAGATGAAGACCTTGCATCGTCTTGTGTGTGAGAGAACGTGCCGCGGAAGAGGAATAACTGGGAAGAATACGCATAAGAATAAGGAGAGAAAAGAGAGGAAGAGAGAGAAAGAAAGAGAGAGAAAAGAAAGAGAAACCGACTTGAAGAGAAAGAAAGATGAGAGAAAAGAGGGAGGGATTTTGTGGAAATAAATTGTTACACACACTTGAGATATGTGAGAGCTAATCTTAACCTGTAGTTGTATCTGGTACAAACAAAACAAATCCTGACCAGTAGTTAGTTTTTAAAATTTTAAGTGTGCGGACTGAGTAGTATTATAATATAGATTAAACTGCTTTTTGAATATAACACGTGGACAATAAAAATCTAAGTAAATGAAGACAAATGTTTGATTGACGTGTGTCATGATTAACAGGTTGGTTGTGTAAAAAAATTCTACCCTGCCGATCGATGAAAAAAATATATATATATATATATAAATTGAAAAAAATAGTTAACATAAACTTGTCTCGTAAATAACTTGTATAAATAAAATAGTATAAGGATATGAAAATAAATGAGAATTGAAGAGCTTCAGTCAAGTTAAACTTGTATAAATTAAATAATATAAAATTTGGTTTTACATAAAAATATACTTGATAAAAACAAAATCTTGTTTTTTTTTTCAGTGATAGTTATAGATATAGATGAATTATCATGAATTTTTTTCAGATGCAAGAAAAAAATATTGTGAAATTTGGATCTTGAAAGATTATCATTGCCTAAGTGTCACATGTTATCAATGGCTAATTAAGAAGAAGATATTCAATGAATTTTTATCCAAATTAAGTTTTTATTTAAGGGCATGAGCCGCCAATGAAGTTGCTTCTCCGTCCAGAATTGAATGTGTATAAAAATTAGGGGTGTAAATCGGAACCACCGAAACACAAAACCGAATCGAACCAAACCAAATCACTCGGTTTGGTTCGGTTTTGGTCGAAGACGTTCGAAAACCATTTCGGTTTTTGGTATCGAACCAAACCAAACCACACTATATATTTTTATTTTTTATTATATAATATATATTATATTACATATATTAACTATTTTGAACATTTGATTTATTCATTATATATATATATATATATATATATATATATATACGTATATATATATATATATATATACGGATACTAAACCAAACAAAATCTTGATTGTTAGAGAACTATTATTTTTTCCATTGTTTGTGTTTATTTTAGAATTTGTATTGTTTTATTTATGATAATTTGTTGTTAGTAGCTTATTTCTTAATTTTGACATTAATTCCAAATTAAAATCTTATTTTTATTGTTATTTTCAATGTTGGTTACCTTCATTAAAAATAATTTATATAAACCACAAAACCGAACCAAACCAAACCAAACCGAGTGGTTCGGTTCCAAGTCTTACTCGGTTTGGTTCGGTTTGAGATTTTTAGAACCACTAGGAGGCGGTTCGGTTTGTGGTTTTGACATAAACCAAACCAAACCGAACCACTTACACCCCTAATAAAAATAGTCTAATTTTTATCACACTTTACAAACCAATTTACATAAATAACACTCACTTTCCCGAACATAATCTCATTTAAATATTTAACAGCCAATCTTATCCCTACATGTTTATTGTATCTCAAATAAATAAATAATTAAAGCTTTATCTTTGATTTATTAGCACGATAAATGATAAATGATAAATGATAAATGATAAATGATAAATCTCAAATCTTATCTTACTTTTACTTCTTTCTATGCTAGGAGTCTAGGACACAAATTACAAATGTAAACTGTTGTTGAACCGTACGTAATTATAGGTAGTTAGTCAAGTCATGCAGCTGATTAATTTAAGGGCATCTCTTTGTGAGTTGTGAGTTGTGACCCCCTCCATTTATTTTGTTAGTCTACTTTGTTCTTAATTCATTTATAACTTTATGAGTAAATTACAAATACCCCCTTCAACTACGGGTTAGATTTCAAACCATAATCCCCTTTGGGTGTTTTAATTGATCATTTTACCCTTATTATTCTAACATCCTCTTTGTACCTAAAAATGATCAATATAAATAATTCCTTATCGTTAATTGAATATTATGATAAAAATAATACATAAAGATGGTCATGTAAGTTTTAGATGAAAAATTTTAGCCAATTCGATCGATGATGTCTAAACAAAAGGTGCAATTTATGAATAAATTATAATTGAGGCAGCACGTTACTTCAATTAATACTTAAGGAGGTAATTCTAACCAGACTCATAGTTAAGTGGGGTTATTTATAACGTATCCTAGTTTTAATTAATACAATACATATTTCAAATGTTGTGCACCTATAACAAAAACTTTCGTACAAACAAACACTTCTTAAAATAAAAAATAGTTTTCTTTAGATAATATTGATAATTTGTTATACATAAACTATCTTCGTCACTTAAGCAAGCTCATATATCTTAACCAAGTCAGTTTGAAGTTCTTGGTGCCGATTACTATATTGTGTTATGTAGCTCATTACTTCTATGTAGATATTCTTGGATACCTTGAGTTGATCCATTGTTGGCTTATGTGGATGCATGGTATCATCAAAAAAGTTTAAAACTTGTTTACTCTCTCGATAATTACGTTGTGTAAAATAATACATGTTAACATGATTTCTTTCAATTAATCTCTATACTAGAATCAAGCAGAATCTTTTACAATAACCTATCAAGATTGAAGTACTCCAAAAACTTGCTTCACATATTTTCTTACACCGCATGATCTTATCTTTCTTTGAATTTATATCATAAGACAATATTTTGTAGATTGTATATGTATTTATATAGGAAATAATTTTAAAAAGGAAAAAAATATGTGGCTGGAAATATTTGTAGATTGTTAGAACACTTTTTTCTTCTTCTTCCAAACCAATGGTGAGGCCCCAAGTATTCCTCCTCTATGCCGCGACCAAATATCAAAGAGGTGGTCTCCTGTAAGACAATCTTACGGATCTTTATCTGTAAAACGGATCTATTCAGGTTAAATGGGGTAAAATTCAGAAATCTCAATGTAACCCTTAGTTTTTGAAAATTACAGCGCCACCCCTCATGTTTATATATGAAAAGTGTCAATTTTTACTATTAGCAGTGTCACTTTGTATGTCACTTTTGGCCTTAGAAGTGTCACTTTGTATTTTTAATGAAAATTATAATTTTTCCCTTAAAAGTGTTATTATTTGGGTTTAAATGTGTCACTTTTAGTCTTAAATGTATTACTTTCACTTTGAAAAGTATCTCATTTTTTTATAAATGAAAACCATTACGTTTGACATTAAAGTGTTACTTTATAATATTAAAAGTGTCACTTTTTAGCATTAAATGTGTTACTTTTGACCTATAAGTGTC
The DNA here is from genome assembly GCA_013146195.2 of Codonopsis lanceolata. NCBI lineage: Eukaryota > Viridiplantae > Streptophyta > Magnoliopsida > Asterales > Campanulaceae > Codonopsis > Codonopsis lanceolata. Next base: position 36,720,979 of record CM028379.1, on the reverse strand, counting down.
ATTTTGCCTTATAAATAAAAATTATCGTTATTGACCTTAAAAATGTCACTTTTTAGCATTGAAAGTGTCACGTTCTAGTATTAAATGTGTTACTTTTGACAGTCAACGTTATTTTTAAAGTGACACTTTTTAGTATTAAGAGTGTTACTTTGTATTTTAATGAGAATTATAATAAATTTCCCTTTATAGTGTCACTTTTAATTTTAAAATGTGTCACTTTTGTCTTTTCAATGTGTCATGTTTGGCTTTAAATGTGTCATTTAGTATTTCGTTAAAATCTGTTAAGGTCCATCAAGTATCCCAAGGCAATTGATGCTAATGGATGGTTAACAGAGCTAACAAATGATTAAACTATAAGCGTGAAAAACATAAGAATTTCGGCGACAAACCTTGAAAGTACAGGAACACCAGAGCAAAATGAGGAACTTCACGTTAATGTGCAATAAAACTTGATACCGTTTCGACTTCCCTCCCCGCCAATCCACAAAACCTTAAGAGTTCAATGTGGACCATCTTGACTAAATTGTTTTTGTGATTTTTTGTAACAAGTTGTTTATTTATTATGATTCGCAAATTTTAAATATGGCTCCGTACATCTTACGGATTTAAAATCCGTAAGACCGTTCTACATAAGTATTTGCCAATATCAAATACACATATTGACGCATGCATGCTTGTTAAACACGGTTTAAGCATCTAAATATTACCTTCACCTTTCTTACCCAATAAATTTTAAATACACGATTATTGAACATCATTATAATGCCTAAATTTACCTCTAAATATAAAATACTATCCTATAAATTATAATTTGAAAAATTACAATATATTCAGTAATAACTAGATTTGATAAAGTATATTTTAATACCAATTTAACTTGCTCGAGTAATTAATTAAATCATGTAACCTATTTCATCTCTTATATCTTTTCTTGTCTTGAAAATGTCCAAGAACCATTGATTGCGTTTTCAAAATGAAACATTTTTTAAATGCAGCGTTTTTAAAACGCATTTGTTATTTTGTAAATACGTTTGATAAACTTTTTGAAAAGACAATTTTTATAAATAAAGTAGTTGTAAACATAACATATTCTTAAAACGTTGTACATTTTTAAAACGTTACGTTGAAATACTTTAATAGAGAATACACTATATTTTTTACTAGTGTTTTGGTCAAAACACACCACCGAACAAATACTAAATCTTAATATATTTTTTTATGCATTGTATCAACTGCGGTGTATTAAGCATATTCCTAAATAATACTCCACGTGTCAAAGAAACTCGAATGCAATAATTTCGAATGATTGCTAGCCTTATTGTCAATTTCCCTTGCACAGTATTCTCTCTGCTTCTATTTTCACAAGTCAAATTTATATATATATATATATATATATATATATATATATATATATATATATATATCAAAGTAAAAGTCCTATCTATAATACAATAGAACTCATACTCACATATGTGCAATTGACTAAAGCTATTTAGAGGTTGAGATTAAATTATCTTAAAAAAATTAATGATTGTGATTCATCCTCACATTCACATGTGTGAGAGTAGTTATCCATTTGTTAACTCTCAATTACAAAGTCACCCCCTACAATTAATATTATGATTAATCATCTTTTAGTTTTTACAAAGCCACCCCCTACAATTAATATTATGAGCGGTCATGGGTCAGTTACATATAACTCAATTATGAGTCGAGTTTAAAATTACACTTTCTATTTAGACATTGTCATTTCAATTGACGAAATCATATATACTAGCACCGTGCCATAGGCACGGGTATGCAAATCTAGTCCCATTCTAATACATATCACATAAACCCTTTCCTTCTCTTGAGGTAGTCTCTGTTATCTCTAATTCTTGTTAATTAATTAACATTATCAGTATAGTATTTCCATTCAAAATGAGAATTATATTTATTTATAGAATGGAAAGAGTACTATCGCCTCCATTCCTAAAATAGTGTTATTTTGGATCCTAAACACGCATAAAGAAAATATAATTGACTCTAATAAAAATATTAGGATAATGTGTATTTACTAAGAATATATACATGTGATAGTGAAACATATCAATTAAAGTGACAATCAAAAATTAAAAGTAGAATAAAAATGACTCAAAAAGATTAGTTAGAGGGGAAAACTTAATAAAGACCGTTTTACGGATATTTTTTGTTAGATGAATATCTTGATCGGATTCATAGGGTGTTGGTGAACTTAACTTCTTGTCAAATTATGATCTGTAATATGTTTTCACAGGAAACCTACTTTACTAACAAAGTTATTATTATTTTTTTAGATGTAGCTCTACTCTTTTTCAACTTAATTAATCAATATACTATAAATAGGGTAAGTAGGACCCATTTTATAAAAAAATATATGTTAAATCGTGTTACCTAAATTTTTAGATATAAATAAATGAGAAAAATAAGGACCGACCAAATAAATAGAGTTCCCCTAGGCATAAATATATTCCACATCATCCGTATCTACCACGCAATATTATAAATATACATAAATTAAACCTTTACTTGCTCTTATTCTGTCTTTGTTGGCAAAGCTCAACCCTCCCTTCATTTCTCCTTTATCGTTTTCTGCATCGAAAAAATCCATTCCGATTCTTCTCCGCCCAACACCCAACATCTAATCCTCTATGCCAAGCTATGATTTCTTAATTTTATAGTTTTAAATTATAATTACAAATATCTCAAACGTAAATTCATTATTCATACACCGGAGAATTGAAATAAACAAGGTCCTACGGCAATCGGACACCACCTCTGCCTACCATTTAATTTCTTACATCCTTATCCACTTCCCTAACCCAAAATAAAAATAAAATTCACAGTCTTTTCTCAGCTTTCAACGCCGCTTTGTCTTCTTCCCTCCTCTTTCGGTTCCATAATCTAAATCTCTCTATTCCTTCTCCACTCTGTTGCTAACCTTATCCTTTCACAAACCCTCTCCCCTCATTGTTAGCTTTCTCTTTTTTTTTTCTCCCTATCCCTTCAAACCCTCGACTCATCGTTGTGCTTTAACCCCATTCTTTTTCCGATTGAATCGGGGGGTTTTCCCTTATTCACTATAATATTTACTACACTTTCTTTTATTATTATTTTTTTATTTTTTAAAATTTCCTTTTCTATGGCTTTGGCTACGGCTTTGTTTGAGATCTTACAAAGACCCACAATTGGAAATGTTATGGCTGAGCTGATGATTCTTATGGCGCCACTTTGGATTGCTGTTATTGTTGGGGTTTTGGTTGGTTGGGCTTGGCGGCCTCAATGGGCTAATCTTCCCCCTAAAATGTCTGCTTCCCACGACATTGTTTCTACAACTTTTTCTTCAATTCCAAGCTTTAATCCCTTAAAGTTGCAATTCCCCAGCTGCATTTCTTGGATTTCCGATAATGGGTCCGATAAAGATTTGTCAATCTCGTATCCTGATGCCAGGTTAGCTCACTTTGATTTTAGCTGCTCAGTTTTTTTTTTTTAACTGAATTGTTTTTGATCTAAATCTTTGAGCTTGCTCTTTGTATTGGAATTGTCAACTTAAATGGTCAAGATGAATAGGGAGTCTAATTGCAATGTGAGTAGCTTCTCATAAGTTTATTATATGTGGCTAGTTCGTCAAAATTGGATGGAGAAAAAACGAATTTCGTAGAGGAAGATGACTTGGAACATTTATGCCAACTTGTTGAGGAGAAAGATGGAGGCCCTGCTTGGATGCCAATGATGAATCGGTCTACTTCGAATATGAGCTATCAAGCTTGGCGTAGAGATCCTGAGGTAGCCTGCCATAAGCTTGCTACTCTTTTAAGCGTCTTAAATTAAATTTAAATTTACTCTGCCACTAGGCGTTGATTATATGCGTCCCCTTTCCATTGGGGTAAAGCTTTTGAATTTGTCGGTTTCTCATTCTACCGATTAGGTTAATTGTATTATGATCACCGGTTTTCCTCTCTGATTGACAAAGTGCATTACATTTTATCATGGCTTCTATAGACTGGCCCCCCACAATATCGTTCCAGAACTGTTTACGAAGATGTTCCTCCAGAACTGATGAGGGATTTTTTTTGGGATGATGAGTTTCGGTTGAAGTGGGATGACATGCTTTTAGATGCTGAAACATTGGAGGAGTGCCCCACGACTGGAACCATGGTGGTTAAGTGGGTACGCAAGGTATGGACAGGACACACAGGACAGCAATCACTTTCTATATTTTGTATTGTCTTTTTTTAGTTTGTCGCATTAGCTTATATTTGCCTTTTTGTGCACAGTTTCCGTTCTTTTGTAGCGACAGGGAATATGTTATTGGCCGTCGAATATGGGAGTCAGGGCGGTCCTATTACTGTGTCACAAAGGTAAGAAAAAAAGAACATAATTTAGTAACTCCTCATCGCGAGTTTACCTTATTTTTGTATGATTACAGTATGGAATCATCTTCATCTTTAAATAAGATGTTTGGGAAGTGATAATTCCCCAACAATCTTCTGAATTTGCAAGGCCACGTTGGTATCAGGTGTTGGAGATACTGTGATTAGTGGAACCATGCATCAAAAGACTACTTAAAATGCCATTTTAGCATAGAAAATAACTCAAGCTGGAAAAACTTCGCTCATCAAAGAGAGATAGAAAAGCTGGTAGTTGGAAGCATAATCTTTAAAATGAAAACCTTGAGGCGCTTTGAAACACAAAAGGATATGATCTACATGCAAGGTGGGCGCAGTCCTTGGGCCAGAGCCAAGCAACACATAGAATTAACAAAAAAAGTCCAAAAAATGTTGATCTACTAGAAATTTGTACCACCATTTGTTATGGCCTTAGTATGCAATACATGTTATGAGTAACAATTATACATCTTCAACGTATAATATATCATAAAGAGCATATTTGCATATTTGATTTATACCTAATACAGCGAATTCAAATCTAAGCCTTCTAAGAAAAGTGAATTGATCGCTCTTATATATGCACATGTCTTATAGTCTCTTAACATTTTCACAAACTCTCTTGAGAGCTGAAGATCCAGTCAAAATGTTCCGCTTTAGTGATGTAGGTGATAATAAATAGTCTCAAGGCCATCCTTCATCCCTCTCTATAACCAAGCAGCATTAGCATCTTCAATAGACCCTTGAACATCTTCCTCATCCCAGAATTTTCATCTCCTATACGTCGATTTTTTGAAGCTGGATGAACTCTGTGGCGAAGCCACACAGTGGGTTAAGGGGTTACTTAACCCCATTTGGTTTCACGCGATTTACACTTTAGCATTATGAATTTGTAAAATCTTCAAAATAATAAACTATTTACTTACTTTATTGATTTTTTATACTCCATTCTTTGCGAAAATTTGTATATTGCGTAGGAACTTTGACCCCATTATGGTTATCATTGTATAAAAGATTGTTCATACTACATAACTTAATATTAACTTTTAAGTCTATTTTGTTTCTTAACAAGTACAACTTTATTTCAATACAAGTTTTAAATATCATAACTAAAAGTAAATCTCTTAAAATTGTATCTTTGTCATACCATTAAATTTTAGAGGATGATAAATTTTGACCCCCATAGGAAACAATTCCTGGCTCCGGATGAACTTGATAACTGTCCGTATCATGACTAGTGATTTTAGTCTTATGTGTTGTCTAGGGTCTTTAGCTCTAGTAACAGTAAGGTGAGTGCAGCCCACCTTGAAGCTGCTGCCTGGGTGCTTGTGGTGCACTCTAATTAGAGGGGTGGGGACTAGGCCACGTCCTCGAGTAAGACTTGCTGAATCTTGGGCTAAGACATCCTCCTAGGCAAGCCTCTTACAGCATAGGTGTGAAGTATGCAATATGATGATTACATACGTAGCTTTGTCTTAGTTGTGTGGTTGAATACTGTAATAGAAGCATTGTTCTTTTGGAAACCTTTTGGATGGAAGCTTTGTGATTGGATTTTTCTTTGCATGAGATAGTTTTGTAGCTTACTAAACCTTTTTTAAGTAGTCCACCTAAATACCTTCCATTGGGGTACATTAGTGAGGTCAAACTCAAATTCTTACATGGGTGCCAATGCAGCACATCCCTTGCATACCATTCGGAAGTAGGTATTGGTGAAGAGATATTAAAAATGTTACAAAAATCAATTAGTAATATCCTTGTGCTTGCATTCTGCATCAAGTAGGCTTTTGGTGACTTGCCACCAATGGTAGTTAACAATCTCCTGATTTCCATTTATGCAAGGATTTTATATCGATAAAACAAGGATATTGATACCTTCATTTCTTAATGAAGTGTTTTTGCTTCCCCAATGGCTTTCTCAGGTTGAAGTTTTTTCGTAGGTAGAATATTTGAAAATTTCTATTCTATCCGAGAGGATCATTTAAATTAAAACCATGGATAGTATAGACACCTGAAATGTATTCAATTTGTCCTTTGACTTGCTGTAATATGGACATATGGATGAATATTTACTTGACTCATCCAGGGATGTTCATATACTATTTGAGTCAACTCAACTCAGTCTTTGTTACTTGGGGTTCTCTAGTCTTGACTATGTTTTGAAATTGAATTTTACCTGTTTCAGGGTGTACCCTACCCCTCTGTGCCACGACGTAACAAACCAAGACGTGTTGACTTGTATTATTCAAGTTGGTGCATTCGAGCAGGTAACTATAAACCACTGGTTGTTTTCGTTATTTGCCAACCCAAGCTTTTCTCTTGCTTCCGTATTCATTGTAGAAAGATGATTGTATAAATATAAAACTATTTTTATATGGGCTCTAAATAGATATTATTTCCAAATTGCAATCAATCAGTCGACACGGTGGGTAGTTACTTAAATCTATGTATTATTTATGTGAACCAGTTGAATCAAGGAACGGGGACGGCCAACTGACTTCATGCGAGGTGATACTCTTCCACCATGAAGACATGGGAATACCCTGGGAAATTGCAAAACTTGGTGTCCGCCAAGGTATGTGGGGTGCAGTAACGAAAATTGATCGTGGCTTACGATCATACCAGAGATACAAAGCAACTGGACCACCACTGTCACATTGTGCTTTCATGGCTCAAATCAACACAAAAGTTAGTTCAGAGTACTTGAGATATTTGGAAAGCTCAAGAAGTGATTCAGTACCGGTTGAAAACACTCAAGTAGCTGATGAAAAGCCATCAGGGAGGAACATTCCGAAGATCATAGTTGTTGGTGGAGCTATTGCACTTGCTTGTACTCTTGACCGGGGGCTCTTGACAAAAGCAGTTATATTTGGAGTTGCCCGAAGGTTTGCAAAGATTGGTAGGAGGCTGTGATTGGGTTTCTGTGGGAGCGTAATATTTGCAGCTAAAAGGTCTGGTCAAGGAAAGAGAATAGATGGCGTATACATGTATTTATTGAGAGTTGAAATTAGCATTGGAGGACCTCATGCTGCACAAATAATAGACATATTTCCTTCAATTCTTTAGCCATCTTGTCAATTCATATTTCCATCAAATAATAGACATATTTCTTTTTGTGGACTTGTGCTTTCTTAAAACAGCATCACTTATTAAAGCAGTAGTCCATTCTCTATTGAACAAGGGTGAGAAGAAAGAACTACAGTATTCGAACTCAAAAAGAAAAGTAAACTTTTGACATTCAAGAAGAAATAAAGATAAAACACGAAATGTGGATAGAGAACTAACAAAATTTGGATTAAAGCTTATTTCATATTCGAACTTCTACATGTCAAAACCCAAAGATGTAGGGGCTGAGGAGAGAGCAACCATTACACTACTCCCTGTATCAGACTTGAGCTGTGCCTTCTGTGAATTTGGGATCTTCACATCTGTATGTTCCATCAGGGGCAATTCCAAAGCCTCTGGGATCTGCAAACACGTTGTCTAGAAGCTGGCTCCTCACTGGAACAGGGCTTGCTTCTGCGAATTCCACAGAATCATCAACAATTTCATCTATCTTTTTGTCAATGGCTTTTAGCTCTGCTTCATCAACCAGACTGTTCTCTATCATGTACTTCTTCAAGGATGTAATGGGATCTCTCGTGGCATAGTGAGCTTTCTCAGCTGGAAGAACAATCACAAGACTAAAAATCAAACTTATTGGTAAGACAACGTGCTCAAAAAGAGGAATTTTAAAATTGAATACTCACCAGGGTCACGAAGCTCATCAGGATCAGCCAATGAGTGTCCTCTAAACCTATATGTCTCACATTCAACCAAAGTTGGGCCATCCCCTCTCCTTGCTCTTGCCACTGCCTCTTGGGCCACCTCTCTCACCTTCAATACATCCATCCCATCAACATGCACCCCCGGCATCCCGAACGCGGGTCCCTTCTTATAGATCTCAGGGTCCGAAGTTGACCTCAGATGTGACATCCCAATTGCCCACAAATTGTTCTCCACCACAAACACAATGGGCAATTTCCACAATGCAGCCATGTTCAAGCATTCAAAAAATTGCCCGTTATTACAAGTCCCATCCCCAAAGAAGGCCAATGTCACGTGATCACAGTCAGCTTCTTTCAAGACCTCTCTCCTATACTTTGAAGTGAATGCAGCACCCGTAGCCACTGGAATTCCTTCACCTATGAATGCAAATCCACCAATAACATTAAATTCCTTGGAGAACATGTGCATTGACCCACCTTGGCCTCGGCAACAACCAGTGGTTTTGCCAAATAGCTCACTCATCACTTCACGAGCTGGCACACCTTTGCTGAGAGAATGAACGTGATCACGGTAGGTACTGACAACACAATCCTCTTTTTTCAACTGCTTGATAAAGCCTGTGGACACAGCTTCTTGACCGTTGTAAAGGTGAACGAAGCCAAACATTTTGCCTCTGTAGTACATCTGAGCACACATATCTTCGAAAGACCTTCCCAAAACCATGTCCTCATAGAGCTCCAAGCCTTCCTCTTTTGTGATCAACTACACATCAACAGATACGAGAAAGCTTAAAGATTGAGTCTATAGGCTCCCTATAACCTCATTTCTAATTTCATTTGCTTTAAATTATAAATCATGTTTGTACAGCAATTTCTATTTTAGTTTGCTATAAACTATGCAGAAAAAATGAAAAATACTTATGGTCTTCTTAAAATAAAATACAGCTAAAATATATGTAGGCTGATCACATACTACGCTTAAAAGAAAGTTAGCAGGATTGTAGAATATAAAGTGGTTTCATACAGAGTAGACCATTTTGAGACTCACCTAAAGTTCTTTAGATGTAAGCTGCAACTATTACCTTTGTTTTCAGAGCATATGTTTATCCTCATTTTCCGTCTTTATAAAAAATGCATTCTGCTAAACTATGTCATGGGCAAAAGTCGAACTTCAACCGAATCTTATATTAACTTAGGTTTTTCTCCTCATGTTGGCTTATCCCTTTTCATCGTCAAAAGAACAGGTTTGATACCAGTTTGTTCTTCATCAAAACCATCCCCTCTTATGTCCATCCCTAAACAAAAATACTCATCCAAACCCTGATAATTGCTGGGACACCATTGAGTCTTATGTTATACTTAAGATTAAACTAGTAGCATACAGTTTGCAGTGCTCTAGAGTGTGAAGATATTTGAAATACATAAGCCCATAAAAATATTGCATTCCAATGCTTTAGAGCAATTCAAAATAGCATCTAGCACATAGTACTCCTTTATGTAGTGCACAAAAAGGAAAGAGCAAGGTTGTTATGGTAAAATTGGCTTTCAATTGGCCAACTGAGAGACTCGTTTTATTCCAACTGAGTGTGACTTTAGTCAGAGGTCATCCTTGAGCTAACCAGAGCTCTCAGAACCCAGACTTGAATAGTTGGATCCCTCATTACTTTGAGTCGACACTAGTTTACAGTCTTACTAAAATTACCTCATTCAAAAATTTTACTTCTACCTTTTAAACTAAATCCGAATGCATGCAATCACTCAAGTATTGATTGTTGTATTGGCAAACAATTTTCAGAAATGATGCAAAATTGCAGTACTTTTTAGTTTCATAAAAATGGAATGTGATACCAATATAAAGTAAAGATCGTTTAGGGAATTGAATTTACCAAATTGGAGAGGGAGGAGTCAGATTGATGCTTCTTATCCTTATTGATAACATCGGAGGAAACAGCAGCGACAACAGAACACTGACGGCGAATCAAGCAATTGTTGTTGAAGGGAATGGGGCGGAATTTATGGGTGGATCCGAGGAATGGGGAGGCGGAGGTTCCGAGGGTGGTACTATTGTTTGAAGATTTGTCAGAAGAGGAGAGAGGAAGGTGTCTAATGGCATTGATCGGAGAGAAGATCGCAGCCATTTTGCTTAATCGGAGGTTTCAAAGAAGTGGGGGGGGGGGGATATTACTTATTAGGGGCGGAAATGAGAGGAGGGGGAGAATATAAAGGGGAAAGAAAGAGGAGGCGGAGAAAGCAAGAGAGGAGAGCAAAGAAAGCACCGCCAGCCACCGCCAGGCGCCAACAACAGACACGCAGTGTGTGTGTGTGTGTGAGAGAGATTAAATATTGACTTTGCACGAGCAGATGAGCAACCCACCCTTTTATTTGTTATTTTTCGTGTCCAACGCAACAAGAAGAACAAGGTGGCGTTGTAGGGGGGATTTACGGACATGGACATGGACATGGACATGGCCAAGTAAAAAAGATGACTTAGAGTATATAGCCTAACTTAAAAAAAATATTTTTTTATGCTCATTTTCACCAATGAATTGTTTAAAATATTCTTGGTCATCTAGTTGACCACATCGGTCGTCTAGTCAACCATAGTCGACCACACATAATTCACTAGTTAACCATCTTTGACTTGGTTTACTCTGGTCGTCTAATCGACTACGCCTGGTTCACATATAAACCTATTGGTTTACTCGTGGTCGATCACGCCTAATTCACTGATAAAGAGAGAGAAGACGATGGAGGTGGATGACGATGAAGGAGGCAGAGGACGATGATGAAGGAGGCAAAGGATGAGGACGACGACATTGGATGGAGGCGGAGGACGACAAAGGATGAAGGAGGCGACAGTGGATGGAGTCACATGACGATGAAGGATGAAAGAGGCCGCAGTGGATGGAGGCGGAGGACGATGAATGATGAAGGTTGAAGGAGGCGGCATTGGATGGAGGCGAAGGACGATGAAGGATGAAGGAGCGGCAGGAGGTGAGAAAGCGGAGAGAGGGAGATGACGGTAGTGTTTGATCCAAATGAGAGTCAAGAAAGGCTTTTAGGGTTTAGAAGGTATTAGGGATATTTTGGGGAGTTGTCAAATTTTTTGGTCAAGAGGCCATATAAGATAAACACTTGGGTCAAATGGTTCTACTTGATTAATGTCACTGTTGTAGGAGGAGCTTCATTTCACTGACGTCTGACGTGCCTAACTGTCCAATAGATCGGCTTACTTGGCCCAAAAAAAAAAAAAACACTCAATCCAACTTTTGGCCAGTTAATATATGATCGAATAACAGAAGCCCTAAATGTTACACTAAAAAATAGGGGGAATTTCAAGTGGGTACAATTTTGAAAACATGTTTTCATCTAGAACCATTAATTTTTTGGACATTTCATGTAACTACAAATTGCTTGTCAAATGACAAAAATGTCATTAATGAAAACTCTGATGCCAAAAAATCAACCTGATGCCAGACATCAGAAATCAACCTGATGCCAAAATCAACTCGATGCATCGTAAATCAACCCGATGCCAAAATCAACGATGTCGGGCATCGAAGTCAACGATGCCGTGCATCGAAATCAACGATGCCAAAATCGACTCGATGCGTGCATCGAAATCAACCCGATGCCAAAATCAACGCCGACATCGAACCTTCAAAATTTAAAATCAAAATGATAAGTAGATAACAATCAAATATATATATATATATATATATATATATATATATATATATATATATCACCTGAATGAAATGTAATCTGAAACGCCTAGCACAGGAAAAAGAAAAGCTGAAGATTTGCCATTTGAATGCAAGTAAAAAACATGTTCCATTAATTTTCCCTAGCGAGACGTGGAAACTAATCTCTCCCATAGTAGAGGTGCTCGGTTCCTGAAGGATTTATAATCTTCAGGCGTCGTCTTCGTCGGAATCAATTGGTCTCGCGACGGCCTCGATTTCCTCCTCATCGTTGCTCGCCTCCGATTCATCTGCGACGATCGTTGCTGCTGCATCTGCAAGACCGAGTCCTCCGTCGTCTTCGTCTTCGCGGCACAGATCTGCGATTTCTACCAGGTCTGTTGTTTGGCCGGTCGAACTGCGACGGCGACAACGATTTCAAAATTGTACCCACTTGAAATTCCACCATATAAATGTACTCCACAATCCCTTTCAAGGATCATCAAGGTATTTTCAGAAATTAAGAGTATTGAATAATGGCAATTGAAGGAGTAAAGGAGATGAAGCAGGTTATACTGAAGAATTACGTGAATGGGTTTCCCAAGGAATCAGACATGGCGTTGACTAAGAATGATTACCTTAGTCTTCAAATTCCAGAAGGTTCTAATGGGGTATTGGTGAAAAATCTGTACCTCTCTTGTGACCCATACATGGTTTCTCGTATGAAGAACATGAAAGGAAGCTATGTTTCTCGTATGAATAATAGCTACGTTGTATTGTTGACTCCATGTAATTATCACTGTTATTAAGATGGGAGCTGAAGCTTTCAAGAAATCGAAGAACGATGAGAGAGAGAAAGGTACGGGGAGCAATATGAAAGAGAGAGAAAGATATGGATGCACTAACAACAGAGCAGATTCTTCTTGTGCGATACAAATAGGGGTAGTAATGTATTTTTACCCCAAAAATGTACCTAAAAGATATGTCTAAAAAATGACTGGATTGATTTGAAAAAATGTTTTAAAAAATGTACCGGCTTGTAATTATTCCTAAAAAATACTACTCCATCCGTTTCTAAATTATCGTCATTTTTTTCTTTTTTGTCCGTACCAAAATGATTGTTCAGTTTGAAACTTACCTTTTTAGAACATTACTTTTACCACTTTACCCTTATTTTTTCACCATACTTTAATTATGAGCCAAATACACATGTGTTTTAAAGGAAACTACGCATTAAATCAATATAAATAATCAAGTCAATTGTTTTTCTTAATCCGTGCGTTGGGTTAACTAGGACGATAATTTAGGGACAGAGCGAGTAAATACCACACACTTAAAATGTCCAGTTACCAAACGGTCCTCCTATGAATTTAAATTTAAAAAAAAACATTTTGTCAAGTTACCAAATTGCCCTTCTTCGAATTGAAAAGAAAAAAAAATATTTTTTATTTTGGGGAAAATCTATTTTTCAATTTTCAGTTTTTTTAAAAAATAGATAGGAAAAAAGAAAAAAAATTAGCCAAGAAATATCACAATTTTCCAAAAAAAATCGCAAATGATATCACATTTTTTTAAAAAGAATCGCTATCCTCTAACAATACAGTCATCAAGTATTTTGACATTTTAACAAAACTGTCGCATGATGTTTTGGTTTTTGAACAAAATAGTCTCAGATATTTTGGCTTTTTAATAATACAGTCATCAGGTATTTTGGCCTTTTAACAGTAGTATTTTAGCGTTTTAACAAAATAGTTGCCAGATTTTTTTGGCTTTTAACAAAACAGTCGTCAGGTATTTTGGTTTTCTAACAAAAAAGTCACCATATTTTTTTGGCTTTTTAACAAAAAAAAATCGCTTAAGCCTCTTTTTCCAATTGTTTTTGACGCAAAATTGTTTTTTTTTTAATTTCAACTTTGAAATTTGTTGTTTAATATAGAAAAAAAGAAATTTATAACATATATTGAGTACAACGCAGGTAAGAACTTACCGTAAAAAAGAATCAACATAAAACGTTGTTATTCAGATCAAAATTCATTGAAAATTTGTTAGAAAGTAGAATAAAAGTTTATGTTTAATTGTAACGGAGGGTTTGAGATATATCAGTATTCAAAATTGATATACCTTTATTTTATAAGAGCAAAAATTAACATTTAGGGTTTAGGGTCAGTTGTAACTGTTTTTTATAAGAAGATTAATTAATAACTAGTTTTACACCCGTGCGTTAAACGCACGGTCATACAATTTTTTCAATTAACTTGTACTCAAGTGAAACAAAGAAGAAAAAAAAAATTAAAAAAAGAAAGAAAAAATAATGTTGGGGGCAACTACTTTCGATTAAAAAAAACTGTTTTGTTTTGATTTAAAAATTGGAGACTTGTATATTTAATTACTGAGAAAATAAAGTCATTTTTTAGAAAATAAATATAACTTTGTCATTCACTAAATCTTAATTGTAACAATAATTTTAAAAATAGTTGTAAACCTAGCATTGTTATCAATTAAAATATGGTAAATATATGGTCATATAGTTATTGCATTATAAGAAAAGTAATAAACAATTAAAATAATACACTACAAAAGAAGAGAAGCTAATTAATTATAAAGAACTACATCGAAAAATAATAGCATTATGAAAAAATCAAAACATTATCGTGGTTCAATAATCCCCCGTTAACTACATACACACAAAAAGAAGAAAGAATGAGAGGAAAATAAGAAATTAACCCCACTGGCAATCTTCCTTATTTTCCATCTCTCTCAAGAAATATCCTTTATTCTGACTGATAATCTCTCTTACACTCACCGTCCCACACCATAGTAAGTTTTCGTCTTCTCGCTCCATATCTTGCTCGATCCATCTCTCTTTTTCTAATATCCAACTTTTTTCTGAAGGAAAAATATTGATTATATTTTCTCGGTGATTTATCATTCGGATCTAATGAAATCACATAAAAACATTTTGTTTAATTATTTCGTATAAAAAATATTTTTGACATTCAGATCTATTGTGAATTTGTTAATATTTTTTATACATCGATTTTTGTTATTTACTTTTAGATAAATCTTTGAACTGGTTTAATCATTTAGTATTCTCGAAAGATAATTTTTTCTGATGATTTTTATTACATACTACTGATGCGTCCAAGATAATTCGGACACACTAGACAAGCCTAATCCAAACACCTGGCTTTCAACGTGTCTGTGAATCCTCTAAGCCCAACTCTGTGATAAGAAAGGACAAACGTGAACTAGGCAGGGGCTCCTGCAAAGCCTCCGGCGTGTAAATCGATACACAAATAAGCAATTGAGTAAATATTTTGACAGTTTTGGCTAGAGAATCGGCGCATACCTTTCTCTAAATTTCGCCAAGCTTTTATATGTGCCGGAGGCATAACTGCCCATGATCATGAATAACTGCCCATTATTGGCATTAACTGCCTACGATTGGCATTAACCGCCCATGATTGACATTAACTGCCCATGATTGACATTAACTCCCTTATAAATGGTCATAGCCTCTGGTCGGGATTCTTGCTCGGGTGTAATCACCCTCAACTGTTACCTTGATCTTTACCGGACATGTGTGTCCTCAACTATTTGTAACTCTTACTGGTGCAATCGAGCAATGATGCTCGTTCATCGATGTTGCTCGCTTAGCTAAGCCATCTCGCAAGTAAGTCGCCTGACTAAAACTGAGATTTTACCCGGTTACTCGTGTAACATCTTTGCTCGCTTGCTCGAAAGATACACATGCCTGACACATGGCTCCCGACTCGGGCCTAATTGGGCCGGGCAGCTCAACTACTTTAAATTTGTCAATGGTTTTTGTACATCTCAAATTTTTGGTATTTTTTGATTTACTTGATTTTTTTAGTATAATATTTCAATATTTGATATGTTCATGTCGTGAACTAATATATTTTCATTAATCATCATTTACAATGTGTTGATTCATTTCCGTTTGACACAACTGAGAATTGAAAAACTATGTAAATTGAAATAATTGATGGTGAAAGTTTCAAGGAGCTTTTGAATCTATATATATAAAAAAACAACAGTGATTTTCCCGCCTAAATGTTTTCCATAAATGTAAACACAAATATGCATTGGAAGTTGAAATACTTTGTTTTATTACATTTTTCTTAATTTTTATACTAAACATTTAATTAACATTACATTGGAAATTGAAACATTTTGTTTTGTTATATTTCCTATATATAATGACAAATGTAATTAGCACATCCATATATAGCAAGATCCCTTCAAAATGCACTTACCAAAAATAGGAAGATATATATAATGAAAAATATAATTTGTTTATCTCAAGATTGCTAGATAACCACCGTAACTAATTACAAAATAAGGATTATATTTATATATGAACACATATACAAGTATTGATAAGTAAATAAAAAAACATAAAAAGCTATTAAGAAATTAAATACCATCAATCTAAGAGGCAATGTTTTTTTTTCTTTTTACCAATATGCAAGGGAAACAAGAATAACAATTTAAAAACTTATTATACTATAAGATCTTCCTATGTTGATATTAATTTATTTGTGAGTTTTGTTAAGACAAATTCTATCTATAGAAGCTAAAGAACAAGTACATAGTGAAATATAATTTGATGAACAATTATGGGTCATTAAAGTCTGACATGTCTAATTTTATACTCAACAAACATTACTTACTCAGTCATAAATGATATGTGACCACTTTTGTTGCCTATAACCAAGTAATTTCACCGGCAAAATTAGTAGCATCAACCAACGAGCTCTAACTCAACTGGTACTGCTCACTGCTCCTAACGGAGAGGTCGGGTGTTCAAGTCTCAAGGTCGGGTGTTCAAGCATCTTCAGAGGCAACGTTGTTGTTCAAGCCTTACCCAAAGGCCCCATTTAGCTATTCGCTTATTTTAACGGAGAGGTCGAGTGTTTAAGCCCCACCAGAAGCACCATGGTGCATCACTACTCTCAACCGAGAGGTCGGGTGTTTAAAGCCTCACTAGAGGCACCATTTGTTCTAGCTACACCAAAGGCATCATATATCGATAATTGTAGCCTTTCAACGCATTAAAATATTAAAAAGTAAGGGTTGGAGTAAGGTATATGTCCCCTCCAACCTTTAAAAAAAAGTAGTAGCAACAGTTATGGCATGTTGGATGAATGGACTTTTAAAGATCAATATGATCCTGGTGAGAGGTGACAACATCATTATTACCGGATTCCATTTTCGCTCATTGACATTGTAGAAAAGCGATGATGAATATGAACAAGTAAATCGTAGTCTAATTGCTCTGGGAACAAGTACAATGACTCTAGAGGGGTGTGATTATGTATATGGGCAAGTAGCCGAGTATCATACTCTGTTAAATGTACAATGAATTGAGAACGATCATAGTTTAAATGTCTATTCCTTAGTTTATTGAATTGAGCTTAAATATTTGTATATATAGTTGTAATAATTAAGTATATATATTATCAGTGTCACCTCATTTGGGTGACACTATTAATGAAAGAGTTTTTGAGTCGGGGATATTTTGGTCATTTCGGGGGAGGGATGACCATAGGAAGTATGTAATTTGAGTCGTTTTTCTTTGGTTTATCGTCATTTGAATTTGTTGTGCAATTTTTATTATCTAACAAATATATATTTGTTTAAAGATGTATTCTAATATATATATATATATATATATATATATATATATATATATTTTTTTTCATTCATGTAATAAGCAATAATTAAATTCACTTATATTTTTATCCTTACATTTTAATTATGCGTTTAATTTTCATAACACACTAACTAAAAGATAAAAAAATTATATTAATATTTATTAATACATATTACGTGCATTTTGTTATGTGATAGATAGTAGTAGTAATTGTACATATTTAATCATAGTGATCGTAGTAGTAATCACACATATTTAATGACAAATGTTGTATTTAAAAAAATATTCTAAAATTTATAAAATATTTTATTTATTTATTGTATTTTATGTTAATAATTTTACCTTTTTTAAATCGATGTGTTATAATAATTTCAGTTATGTACATCGAACTCACAATATTTACGTTACAATTATTTGCTTATTTTATTTATTATCGTTATATATATATATATATATATATATATATATATATATATATATATATATATATATGAAAAATGAAAGAAATATTTATTTTCTCTCTTAATCCATCCGTATATAATGCATGTGAATTTATACATGTGCCCTAGCTGCTACAAATATGGAATGGATATTTACAAATAAAACAAATCATATGAGATCACCACAAAATAATACAGAGATATGGGATCACCATAAAATGGTATAACTGCCGAGATTATGACCGAGATATTCAGTTTGAACAAATTTGATATCTTTCACTCCCCCTCAAGTTGGCGCATGGAGATCACGAATGCCCAACTTGCCAGTTAAAAACTTAAAACGAGCCGCACTAAGCGCCTTTGTAAAGAGGTCGGCAATTTGATCATGAGTGGATATTTTGCATGGCAGAATGTCGCCGGACTCTACTCTCTCACGGACAAAATAACAATCCATCTCAACGTGCTTGGTACGTTCATGGAACACGGGGTTGTTTGCAATATGACACGCCGCTTGATTATTGCAATGCAAAGGAGTGGCCTCTGATTGCGGAGCTTCGATATCAAGTAATAACCACCGTAGCCAAATTATCTCACTGACCGTACTTGCCATGGTTCGATACTCCGCCTCAGCTGAAGAGCGAGAAACAACGGACTGTTTTTTAGTCCTCCGAGAAATCGGCGCACCTCCTAGAGAAATGAAGTATCCCGTGCAAGACCGCCGACAGGGCAGGTAGAAAAAGGCCTTGTCCAGCCGTGCCTTTCAAAAACCTTAGAATCCGCATGGCTACTACCCAATGAGTCTAGCGTGGAGCCGAGAGAAATTGACTCAACTTGTTTACAGCAAATTGAATGTCCGGTCGTGTGACCGTTAGGTATAATAGTCGACCAATCAACCTGCGATATTGTGAAATATCAACGTGTGGGCTTTCATCCTTGGGATCAAATTTTAAGTTTTGTTCCATGGGAAAATCGCTAGGCCGCCCCCCTTGTAGCCCGCTCTCTTCAAGTATATCTAGCGTATACTTACGTTGCATGAGGACTATCCCTTCCGGTGAACGTGCCACCTCAATTCCCAAAAAATATTTTAAAGGTCCCAAGTCTTTGATGCTAAATAAATCATGTAGGTGCTGTTTGACCCGTTCAATTTTAGTGCCATCGTTGCCTACGAGAATCACATCATCAACATAAATAAGAGCCGCAACATACGTTGTACCTTTCTTGAAGATGAACAGGGAATGGTCCGCCCGAGACTGACGGAAATCAACAGCCAGTAAGGCCTTGGTGAACTTATGGTACCAGTTTCTCGAAGCTTGACGAAGTCCGTATAGTGACTTTTGGAGCTTACAAACTCTTGTCTCTCCTTCCTTTGCGAAACCTTGTGAAATTTTCATATACACGTCTTCGGTCAAGTCACCATGGAGAAATGCGTTGTTCACGTCCAGTTGGTGAATTTGCCAATTTTTCTTTGCTGCCACCGTAAGTAGACTTCGAATGGTGACTAACTTGGCAACCGGTGCAAACGTCTCTTGAAAATCTATACCTTCAATTTGTGTGAAACCTTTCGCAACCAACCGAGCCTTGTATCTTTCGATCTCACTATTTGGTTTATACTTCATCTTGTAGACCCATTTTGAATCAACCGCCTTCTTCCCTTGCGGTAACGTCTCGAGTGTCCATGTTTTGTTTGCCTCCAAAGCATTTATCTCCAATTTCATTGCATCACGCCAATGCTTGTGCTTGACTGCCTGATAATAATACTTAGGCTCATCATTTGATGTGATGGCCGCAAGGAAGGCTTTATGATTAGGAGAAAATCTTTGGTATGAAACAAAGTTAGATAGAGGATGTACCGTCGAGGATTCCGAGTTAGGAGTAGGCTGGTCAATGGGCGTGGCAGTACAACATACTCTTCAAGATGTTTTGGCGATGCTTGGCACGTGCTTCGGCGTGGGCTTCAACTTGAGCTTGTGCGAAATTGTTTGTTCCAGTCCTTCATTTGGTGAAACATTCTGTTCAATCAACCTCGAGCCATCTAAATTTTGGTGACCTGATATACTTGTGCCATTTTCTTGTTGTTGGCTCGGTCCTTCAATGGTATTTTCTAAGTTTTTACTTCATAAATATTGATATAATATGCTATATATATATATATATATATATATATATATATATATATATACATATAAAGTTGGTGAGGAGCAGTATGATTGTGCTACCTCACCCTTTTTAGATAAATCTTGATTCTTATTCATTCATATTTGACCCTTTGTATTTCAGTCATTATCTAATAACAATATCTATTAAAAATTATTATGATAATGGGTATTAAGGTATAGCTATTTATAATAATAGATGTATTTATCTAAAGGTTTTTGTTAATAATCAATAGCTAAGAGTTTGAGCTCATGGCAGAAGGAACCGAAATGACTACACTCTCTCCCCTTCTCGCCTCCCTCCATCAAACCTCTCGACTAAGAGAGCCTCTCAAACGCCGAGGTTTCTCTTCTGTCCTATCCCCAAATCCCTTCCTCCTACTGTCTTTAGCAAAGCAGTCATCATATTGGTCCCTACGCTACATGGAATCCAAGAAATCTGTAAGTAGGGGTGGCAATGCCTGGCACGGCACGTTAGCACGAACCAATAAGGCACGATTATAAAACACGATTACAGAGACAAATGACACGATAAGCCCAGCACGACACGACACGACACAAAACACGACACGAAAGACATGAAATTGTTAATATATTCAAATTAATATTTATTGTTGTATTTATGATCAAATAAGATAGTTAATATTAAAACACGATAATGAGGCACAGACACGACACGATAACACGAATTGCCACCCCTATCTGTAAGTCCCACCTTTTCTGCTCTCCAGCTGGTGAGTTTTTTTCCTGTCGATTAGTTAAGTTTGTTTCTCTCCCTCTCTTATTCCTCACATTCTTTAACAGGTAATCTTACCAATTTTTTCTGGTTCCCAACCTTATTTTATCTTATTATTGCTAAATCAAAACACTTATATATACAGCTATTCGAATTGTAGGATTTGCAATTTATGGCTTTTGGAGATTTCAGCTTTTAATTGCAATTGAAGAATCCCATATTATGTTTCTTCGGCTCTATTAAGGGCTGATCTTGGATGCAATCCTGAAGGATAGTTTGGAGCATATTAAGGTCAATATTCAAAATTCAAAATTTTTTTCTTATAGCTTTTGGATTTGATAAGTATGTCCTGGATACTTGTTTGAATGCAAATGTTTAGTAAGGACTTATCTCTATTGCTTCTTAGTCGCTTTAAAAGCAATCTCGACAAAGCTTCTTTGTCTCTTTAAAATCCTTTGATTTGATTATTTTTTCCCTCTCATCACTGAAATCTGTCAATTGCTTGGTAAATGATTAAGCCTTTAATTAGGTGGGTCGATTGAGGTGGTGATTGAGGAGGTTTACACTTTAAACTTTATGTGGGGGTGGTGTGTTAAGAGCTGCTAGAAAATGGCTTGGTGTGTGTGGTGGCTCATTTACAAGAATTTAATCAACATGATCATTATATCATCTTCATATAATGATAGAATGGAAACAGGCAAGTGCTCAACTAAAATGTTTATACACAAACACACACACCAAAAACACAATTGTGAAGCCACGTTCCTCATAGTCTCTGTCACCATCCTCTAGGGTATAAACGATTTCAGCTGCAACTTTCGGTCAACTCGACCATTCCACGAACCTACCCATTACAACAAACAGTTAGTACTTTTCTTCACTTCTGGACATTTATTTTTTAGTGTTAACTGATCACCGCGAGTTGGTTTCTTTTCATATTTTTAATTTTCTCTTTGGTGGTACGTGGAGATCGAATAAGAAAGAAAGGTTGTCTTTTGCAATTGAGGGAGATTGGGAATGGGTGGGACGTCACGTGTTTAGCGGCAAGTGGGTTTGTGAATCAAAGTGTCTGTAGTGCTAAGAACGTGGCCGTTCCGATAGAGACTACAAGGAGATGGTAATCCCACGACTATTCCCTATCGAGGTCACCCTTTTTCTCTTTTTCTACTTTCTTTATATATATGTATGTATATATATATATATGTATGTATATATATATATATATATATATATATATAAAGATATTCAAAAATATATTGCATTAGTAATATATATTTTTTCTCGATGCACTATGATCGATGTCTTATTTTAAATTTATTTCCTTACAAGTGGACAAGACTATTGTAGAATAGCTTTGGAAGCAAGGATCGAACCACAGAGATTTGAATTTGATTATAGTAAATTTAACTAATCTATTAAAATAAAGCAATTAATAACTAATGAGGTTTTTGGTTTTTATAAATTAAATTAACTAGAAAGCAATAAAATAACCTAACTAACAAAACATGATAAATATGAGATAAATCAAAGAATTATAAATCTTCTAGGAATTAGGATTCACTTGTATCTACTCTATTGTTTATTTAAATAAAGTATCATTCAATACCTTGGGTTCGTTCACAAAAGATAGATATAGTCTGTTGAATTATTAGTTCAGCCTCCATCCCCGCAACATTCATCTATTCTATATCATAAGCACAAGAACATATGATCTATCTGCCACCTAGGTCATGTATGAACCTGACCCTAACTTATCACTCTCGTGCATCGATAGGTCCAATTTATTGTGATGGTGAGTCAGTGTACGACATATGCACATTGGTCATGCAGTTATCCGCACCTCTAGGCCTTTATTATTCACGATTACATTAATTTGTTCAAAGTGAAATAATAGAAGGATTGATAATCACCACAATCAACAAAATTAAATGAATAAGAATTAATATAAAACAATAGATTCAATACAAGTTACCTCCAATTCCTAGATTATGGAGTTAATTCTCCATAATTGAAAGTACAAAATCTTGAACCATTCTTGGAGAATTTTTCTTCATAGACAAAGAAAAATAATACTCCCTCCGTCCCTAAATTATCGTCCTCCTTTCCTTTTTCGTCAGTCCCAAAATAATTGTTCACTTTGAAACTTACCTTTTTAGAACATCATTTTTACTACTTTACCCTTACTTTTTCACCCTACTTTAATTATGGGCCACATACACATGGGCATTAAAGGAAACTACACATTAAACCAATATTAATAATCCAGTCAAATATGTTTTCTTAAACTGTGCGTCGGGTCAAACAGGACAATAAATTAGGGACGGAGGGAGTACATAACTTCTCTCCTCTTTTTTTCCTAACTAAAGAGTTCTATTTATACATAATTAATCCTACAACAAGGAGGAAAAAGGGATACATTATAATTACAACACTTAAAAGAATTAAACTAGGACTTCACAATTCCCAAGACAATTGGAACTCTTAAAAGTGGCGGCTGAAATTTGCTGGAATTTCTGATTTTTCTGCTTTTACCCTCCAAGTTTCCAGCTTTTGCCGTTTGGTCCCTGAAGTTCTTCAATTCAGCATAAAATGCCTATATTTTGCACAATTTTTCCAAAAGTCCCTGAAACTATAAAACAACACTAAAACATATATTAGATAACAAAAACCTCGAGAAATAGCATAATTTAAGCCGGAATAATACCCAATAACTGCGTATAAAATACAATCATCACACTACTAACATATAAATATTTTGATACTCGTTTTACTTTTAATCTTTTTTTCTACCTTCTCTCTTCAATTTTTATCCTTAATCACAAGAAGTTTTACGAGTCTTAGTGGATTAGTAACTTTTATTTATTTGCATATGCAATCACAAATCAAAAATTTGTTCAAAAATAAATATATAAAATGTTACTATAATTTGATCAATTTTGAGATCGATAAAACAAAAACAATATGTTGGTTTTTGACTCTAATTCTTTTTTTTTTTTCGTTACAGATTAATTTATATGAGAGATGTTGTAAAAGTTTTGTTGTCAAAGAATTGCCCAAAGAAAGATGCAAAATTAAAGGAATGGAACGGGGTGAATCTCTACCTTTGGTGCAGGTATAATGATTAATGAGCGCATGCGAATGCGAATGCTTTTATCATAGAAGGAAGCAAATTTTTTAAGTGAATTAGATGGCGGAATATATCAAGGAAAGTTTTAGGGTTTGTTTTTTTTCTTATTTATTAGGTATTTCTATGTTATATAGTTCTATACTCTATATAATTGAAAAAATATTTGTTATCTATTGGCAACTTCTATGCCCATCCATATATAAACAATAAATTAAAATTCTCATTAAACTAATCACAAGAACACCACTTATGATACCTATTATCCAAAGAGTATCATCCATTTACCCCTTCCTATTATCCAACGATGAATCCTTCCTGTAATATCAGCTATTTACCCGTTCCCTTCAATTTTAATCAAGTGGTCATGCTAGAGATAAAAACAGTCACGGATATTGGATAATTATGAGATGACATCCTTCCGAGTGGGCTAAGAGAGAGAATACCTAGACTATTTTTTTAAAATTTTTTTCTTTTGTTTTCTTAATTGAAAAAATAATTGGAAAATAAAACCGCAAATACAACTTGAGATTCAATAAATTATTATCAACGCAATTGGAGCATAAATAAAGAAAATAATTTTACATATATGTTGATATAAAAAAACTAGATTGAAAGTTAAATACATTTATTTATTAACTTTTTTTTTCAAAAGGTTGGAGGGGACATAGACCTTACTCAAACTCTTAATTATTATTTTAATGTATTGAAAGGCTAAAATTATATATATATATATATATATATATATATATATATATATATATATATATAAAAATATAGATGCCTTTCTTTGTGATTTTAGAAAACATAAATGGTGCATTCAGCCTCTCATTAATCTCAATTCTCAATAACCTCAAAGCAATAAACCGTGAAGCAAATTTGAATTACAACTCCTCCTTTCTTCTAACTTTTCGATTAGTAGATGACGTAGTGCCTCTTTAGAACTTTTGAACACTTGACATCTCCGTTAAGATAAGTGAATAACTAAATGGGCTATTAGAGTGGCTCTAGCATTATCCATGGAGTATTTGGGTAAGACTTGAACAACAATACTATCTTTGAAAATGCTTGAACATTTATTTATTGACTTTTTATTAATTAACTTGATTTAGTTACTAAACACAATTAAATTACTAATTAAATTTGATTTAGTTATACTAAGTGAAAAATTATCTTTGAGTTAGGTTTAAAATTAAAAAAAATTAATTTGATTTGAATTAGGTTTAAATTAAAAAAAAAACAAGTTTTGGGTATTTTATTTATTTATTTTAATTAAATTTAAATTAGCTAAAATTTAATTTAGCTAATTTAAATTTAAATTAATTAATAATTTAATTTAATAATTAATTTGATTTGAATTAAGTTTAAATTTAAAAAAAAAATTGGGTTTTGGCCTTAGGACCGGTTTTGTACCAATCCAAATGAGAAGATGGGCTAGGGACCGGTCTGCTAGCAGGCCAAATTGGGGGATGGGTCTGGGTCTGGTTTGGTGGCAGTCCAAAAGAGGGGATGGGTTGAGGCCTGGTCTGATAGCAGGCCAAAAATGGGGGGTTGGGTTGAGAGCGGGCAGTGGGCTTGTGGAGGAAATGAATGGGTTTAGGACTGGTTTCAATCCAGTCTTTAAACCCAAAAGTTGGTTTTTTTTTAAATTTAAACATAATTTCAAATCAAATTAATTATTAAATTTTAAATTAGTTAATTTAAATTTAATAAAAAAAAAAAATAAACTTTGAGTTAATTTAAATTTAATTAAAAAAACAAAAAAATTAAATTACCCAAAAATGTTTTTTAACATGTTTTTTTACCCCAAAACTTGTTTTTTTTTTAATTTAAACCTAATTCAAATCAAATTAATTATAAAATTTTAAATTATCTAATTTAAATTTAATAAAAAAACAAAAAAATAAATTTAATTAAAAAAACAAAAAAAAAAATTACGTAAAGGGTATTTTGGTCAAATATTTTATAAAAGTGTTGTATTAAATATTTTATAGGTACTGTATTAAGTACTTATGTTTATTAATTATATATTAAAATGACAATCAATTTCATTTATTAAGGTGTTGAATATTGACCCATCAAGTGAATACCATACGTAACCATAAATATTTTAATCAATTACTCATGTATTTTCTATTTAATAAAGTGAATATATAATTAATTACTTTCTTTCTTAAATGTTCATTTTCTTATTAAATGGCATCAGAATATCATGTTTCAATTAATCAATTAATACATGTATGTCATATAATATATTTTATAAAATGAGTATTACGCACTAAAAAGTGTTTTCACTAGAAAAAAAAAGTTAACCAGGACAATTTTTTTTAAGAATAGAAAAAAAGGATGGTAGGGCAACCAATATTTAGGAACGGAGACCGAACACTTTTTCAAAAGATTCAGGCATGAACCGCGGCTCTTTCTTGAAGATATTTCTCCATACATATGGCACGTCCTACCGCAGCTCTTTCTCCATAAAGTTGGTAAGCCATTGCAGATGTTTCTGGATAAAACCGGCGTGTCTTGGCAGCTGTAATTCATTTTGGTATGAAAATCAAACGAATTTCAATTGCGATGAGAGAATGTGTTGAAGAGAAGAGAGAAAAAGTTGAAAATGAGGCTTTTTTTTTTGTTTTTACTGAAGTGAGGGTAATATAGTGATTTAAACAGATAGAATAACGCGGGGGAATGCGGGGCATGGAGCGGCGCAAAGTCAGAATATAAAACTCCCAAGGATATACGAATTCTCAAACAGAAACAGAATTGTGCACAAAAACTTGCATCAAGCGAGAAAGGGAAAGAAAGCCGAAGCGGTCGAGATCCGGCGACGTTCGTCGGGTTTCGTCCATTTCATTCGCAGTTCCATTTTCGTGTAACGGATTGCGTTGTCGGGACGGTGGAGAGATGAAAGCCCCTTGCACCCTGGTCGCCTCCGTACTAGCGGCATCAACCGCTGCTCTCACCACCACTTCTGCCCCCGGTGACCGTGACGTCGCCTTACATCCACGTTCCAAGGAGGTAATTTCCATTACTTTTATGAGTTCATTATACGGGCGTATGTTTTCAGTCGATTCGCCTACCTGTAGAAACTGAAATTTTATTATTTTCGTTGATCTATACCAAGTTTTCAGCACATTCATGAATGATTAATTGCATTTTCGGTACAATTTTAATGAAGAGTAATTCTATTCCGTGGAAATTGGCCCTGCACGTTCCCGCTTCATTACGCCATCAATTAGAACCCGTGAATAGGGGATCCTGCGGTGATTGAATTGTTTCTTTATTAATTTTATAAACATTGTGCCTTAAATGTAATTTTAAGGCAAATCATCACGGACTCTATATTTTTATCATTTAAAATAAAAGATGGAGGCTCTCGATTTAATTACGCTGAACTTAACCCTAAATTGATTCTTGTTTCTAATTTCGGCAGGGATTGGGTCGTGGGAAAGCGAGGGATAGCAGTACGCGAATGTCGGCGTGTGGTAAGGAGAAATTCGCGCCGAGATTCGACGGATTGAGGTTCATTGAGACTTTGGTGACGGCCCACAGATGACTGACTGGGAGCGTTTTTTTGGAGGAAACATTATCACCGTCCGATTTTTTAATTTTTGGAAGTCGCCTTTATTATTGTGCAAGGCATTGGTTCATTGGTTGTAAGATTGACTCGATTGATTTTTATTTTGTTTTATTTTTTTACATATCGTGCAATTGCATGATTAACTGAGTTGTTTTTCGTCGGCAGCCTCGCACACTAAACGTGATTTTTTTATTATTATTTTTTTGAGGTTCAAAATGTAGTATTTATTTTTATGATTCATTGTATTTCGCAATTTTATGCAACTTAAGAATTGAGATGCAAGTTTGTACTATTTTTGTCTCTCCATATATTCAATAGATATGCCTGGTCAGATCTAATGGTACGGGAAATATTGTGCGCATTATAAAGACCCTAAGTTTACATTTTGGTTAAGCTGCAATCGATGGCCAATTAAATTATTTTACATTTTTAGATTTCTCTTTTAGCACAGGCACGTGGCTTGCAAAATGCTTTTTTTTTTTACTTTGGTGGGGTATAATGATGAGTTACAACGGTACTTTTGAATGAATTATCAATAAAAAAAGAATTTACCTTTTTGATCAATTAATTAACATATTTAAAATATAAATAAAAAAAGAAAATGGAAATGGAAATAAGTATAATCAAAATTATGTATTAACACCCAATGATAATTGGGTTAAAATTAAAGTTATCTATTTTGTTATTGATTTTTAATAAATATTATTTATTAACTTCTAATTAAGTATTTTATAATGAGTAAATTGGATAAGCTAATGAATTTGATAAAATTTGTCACCCCTTGTAAAATAACCATCGTGAGTGAGAGAGAGAGAGATGATGGGAGAGAGAGAGAGATGATGGACGATGGTAGAAGGAAAGAGAGATAACAGAGACTTAGCTTCAACGGCTTCAATTCAATGGCAGGGCGGTGGCGTCAATGAAGGCTGGTTTTGTTGAAGATATATGATAAAATCTAGAATTAAATAATTATTTGGTCCCTAAACTATCCACAAACTATGCGTTTGGTCCCGTGATTTTTTTTGAAATGTGTTTGGTCCTTAAACTCGATTTTTGCTAAGAGATTCCCCCCTCATAGAGTTACCGTCAATTTTGCCGTCAATTTTTTTATGAAATTCCAAATTTGCCCTTAGTAATGTTAATTGTTTAAAATAAAAAAATAAAAAAGAAAAAGGGAAAAGCAAGGAAAGGAGAATGACGGTGACATTCATTCTTCACCTCCCATTTCCAGATCAGATCCGACTCTCTTTCTTTATCTCCATGGTCCGGCGACCTCCGGCATCAACCGCACTCTCCATAGTGTCTTCACTTTGGCCGGCTTTCTCTCTCCACTCTCTGTAGCGCCGCCATCACCAACCCCCCATCTCTCCTCACTCAGATTCTGATAATGAAGCATACAGTCAGAGCTGTGAGAGATGAAGATCGAGAAGGAGGCCAGAGGGAGGAGATCAAGAGGCTTTTCGTTTTGACTTCGGAGGAGGCAGACCCTTCACAACCAAAAATTCACAATCACGGCTTCACTATTATCGATTTGTCCGACTATCTCTCTGTGTCCCAAGAGTCAAGCGGCCATTGTTGTGGTTTCTCCCTCTCAGTCTACCATCCAACCATCTTCGATCTCTCGCCCGATTTCTCTGTGCGCCATCGTGTATTTCTGCCGATCGATCTCGAACTTTCTCTCTCCCCGATATCCTCCGGCCAGTCCACCGTCCACTGCCATCAATCCGCCATCATGTATTTCTAGAGTAATTTTTTTGGAAGATAAACGAAAACAAAAATCAAGGGTGACTTTGGCAATTTCATTCTACCCTAGCTACAGACTCCATCCTTTATATGAATCATCTTGTTCATAGCCCCAGTCTCTTACGTTTTCTTCGCTTCTCCATTGCAGCCGCACCAAAAAAATCCATGATTTCAAGTTGTAAGGTACGATTATTCTCTCTTCAAACAAACTTGAATCTCTTAAATGGTATGTTATTGGGACATTTCAAGTCATAATTTGTTATCAATTGAATTTAGATCTGGATATTATGGCGCCCAGTCTCGATGATTCTTTGAATTTATTTGATCGACGAGCAGTTTATGTTGAATTTAGATCTTGATATTGTTCAACCGTGGTTTCTCTGGATATTAGATAGACTGGGACCAAATTTAGGGTTTCATAAGATGCCCAAAGACGTAAGGGCAAATTTGGGATTTTTAAAAAAAGTTAACGATAAAACTAACGGTAACCCCGTCAGGGGGTAATCTCTTATTAAAAACCTACTTTAAGGACCAAACACATTACAAAAAAAATACAAGGACCAAACGCATAGTATTGGTATAATTCAGGGACCAAAAAATTATTTTATCCTAAAATCTATAAACGAAAGCACACCTCTTGTAATTGGTCATGTTAACGGCACATGTTGCATTTAACAGCTATTTAACGTAAATAAAAATATTGTAAAAAATGTGATATCATGTACACGGATAACGATTCCAAATTCCAATACTAATATACTATGGCTAAGTGGAGAAATGGGTGGTGCAATTATCCAAAAAAAGAAAAAAACCTGTCATGTTAGTTACTTTGGTCACTGAATTTGCTCAATTTCCTATAATAATGTTGGATGTTTGATGTTTTTTATGTTGTTCTTTGAACTCAATTTTTGTCACTAAGGATGTTTAGATCAATTCCGATAAAACGAATTGTTTTCAAAATCTAAATAAATTGAAAGCTAAAGGTTTAATCTATAATTTATAGTGAGGGTAAATCTGATTTTTTTTTTCACAATTATTAGTTTATGATTATTTACACAAATTACATGAATGCATTTTTTTGGAGCCAAAACAACAGTTAAGATAAGTAAAAATCGCATAAACCCTTTTATTTACAATATCTGAAATTATTATTTTAGTAGTTTATATTTAAACGGTTTTCAAAAAATGTTGTATTAAATATTTTATATTTAAGTAGTTATTTTTTACATAGGTACTTAATACAGTACATATAAAATATTTAATACAACATTTTTTGAAAACAGTTTACCAATTTACCCTTTACTCAATTTATAATTAATGAAAAAAAAACAATATTAGTGATTGAGGTGGGTGGGAGGTGGTGGGGCTAGGCGAGAGTTAGTTTTTAATTAAATGAAAAAAAAAACTATTTTTTTCCTAGGCGTAGATGGTGGCGGAGGCTGGGCGAGAGATGGTGGAGGCTAGGCGAGCTGGGGGAGGCCCAGTCCAGGTGGGAGGGGTGGGGGAGGAATTGGGTGTGGGACAGACGAGTGGGGGGGAGGGACTGAGCTTGGCCCAAATGGTATGAGAGGGCCGAGAGCTGGGGGAGGGACTAGGCTTGGCCCATGCGGTGTGGGAGGGCTGCGGGAGGAGGTGGTGGGGCTGGGCAGACAGTGGTGGTCCGGTGGGCGATCGATGTTGGTCCGGGGGCGATGTTCAAATTTTTTTTGTTTTACTTTTGTTAAGAGTAATATAATATTTTTATAACAATTGAGTTCAAAGAACAACATAAAAAACATCAAACATCCAACATTATTATAGGTTAAGTATTGCTTTCATTTTTTTTTTAATACCTTTATGAAATTGTAGAAAAGTAGAGTTAGAGATAATAGTAGTAGTAATAATAATAACAGTGTTCAAAATGTTGATGTTATTTTTTTATTACCACTGCAATTATTATTATTATTATTATTATTATTATTATACTGAAAAGAAAAAATAAAAAACAATTATGCTATCAACGGGAAACATTAGGTTTTGTTTTAGATAGTTGGTACTCCCTTGGTTCCTAAATTATTGTCCTCCTTTTTTTTTCGTCCGTCCTAAAATAATTGTCAAGTTTGAAACTTACTTTTTTAAAACATCACTTTACCACTTTACCCTTACTTTTTCACTCTATTTTAATTATGAGTCACATACATATCGATTTTAAAGGAAACTACACATTAAACCAATATAAATAATCAAGTCAATTATTTTTTCTTAATCCGTGCACCGGATCAATTAGGACGATAATTTAGGAACGGAATGAGTATTTACTAGTATTTAACTATGTCCCTTTTGAAATACAAAATTATTTTTGAAACTTTTTGGATATA
Organism: Codonopsis lanceolata; assembly: GCA_013146195.2. Classification (NCBI taxonomy): domain Eukaryota; kingdom Viridiplantae; phylum Streptophyta; class Magnoliopsida; order Asterales; family Campanulaceae; genus Codonopsis; species Codonopsis lanceolata. Next base: position 36,689,316 of record CM028379.1, on the reverse strand, counting down.
ATTATTTTTAGGGATACTATCATAATTTTTTCCCCTAAATTTGATCATGGGATAAATTAAGGATATAAATTGCATTGGTAGCGATTTAAGGCGGAGAAGACTCCGTTTATTTCACGGAAAATGATTTTTGGAACATAACTTTTGGAAAATTAAAAGATTTCATTTTCTATTGTTTGATAAATATTTTGAAAATATGTCGAAAAACATTTTAGGTAGTTGACAAACACACGGAAATAATACAAAAAATAATTCATGAATACAAACAAAAAATATGTTCTAATATTAATACCTATTGAATATACACTAATATGTATGTGAAAGAAATTAGATTCACTTAGGCTTTACACTCTTTTTGAAAAAAAAAACATTTCAAATACAAATGTGGTGTGGATATTATATGCCAACTAAATTTATTCACATTGTGAATAACAATACTAACTTTACACATTCTATTTGAGGGTGTTGATACCTCTGATTCATCATTTCTATTGTTTGTTCTCTTTTCTTTTTTATTTTTCTGTCAAATTTTATTTAGTGTGATATATATCACATAAGATCAAATCCACATTTACATCAAAGAGTTTTTTTTTAATTGAATGGGAATGAAAAAGAAAAATTGACAAATATGATTGAAGGTGTTAATTATCACGATCACGTGAGATTAAATCTACGGTTGCATTGATGATATTTTTTATCATTACTTGTGGCAAATCAATAAAATCTTTTTTTTTCAATCTCACAAATACAAATAATGTAATTGATAATTAATATGAAGAAAATTTTTTTAAAAAAATTGATAGTGTTTGGAATGTCTCGAAAATAATATAACGGACACTAATTTTAAGACATAGTGAATATTTATTAAAATTATATATAAATATTTTGCTCATATACTATAAAAAGACTCATTTTATATTTTTTAAATTTTTATTTAAGTGTAATATTATGTGTATATGTAAATATGTATAATTGTGGAAAATGTGACGGGTAGAGGGGTGTCAGACATTTGAAAAATATTTTACGAAAAATGAATTTGTAACCATTTTTTTGAAAAGAAAACTTCATTTTCCGTTAACTTGTAAATTTTTTAAATTGCCTTCACTTTCTAATAATTATCAAACATTAAAATATATTTTTAGCCATACAAAGCATCACCATTGTAGTTTTTTTTTGGTATTCTTAGAAATATTCTTAGCTAAGAATATCAAATAACAACAATTGGAGAATTTCTTGACTTTATTCTTAAGGAGGAGAGAAAAAAAAATTTCTTAGGGCTTCTCCATTGTAGACTTCTAATTAACTTCTAATTAAGAAGTTAACACTTTGCTCACTATTGTAGACTTCTTAGGTGACACTTAGGAAAGAGAAAAAAAATCAACTTCCTAAATAAGAAGCAAAGGAGGAGAGAGAGAGGGGGGGATAGCCGCCCACTTTGTGGGGGTGGGGGAAGGGTTTTGTTTTTATTAGATGGTGTTAAATTTAATATTTTTTTATGTAAGAATGTTATATAATGAGATATATATTCTTAAGTGGGTAAGAAGAGAAAATTATATATGTGACAATAAGACCCAGTTAAAAAGTTATGTAAAAATATTAAATATTAGGGATACTCGTTAAGAATTTTTAGAAGGATTATTTTTAACTTTTCTTAGTCTCATGTATGAGAGAGGGTAGGCAAATGAAAATATTCTTTTATTAGGATATGTTAAATTTATTATTTTTTTGTGTAAAAAAATATATAAGAATATTATATATATAAATGGGATCTAATTAAGAAGTTGTTTAAGAATTTTGAACAATATAAATGCTCAGGGACGAGAGTAGTTGTCTCGTGTCTGGTTGACAGTAAAAAGAGTTGTAAACGATGGCATCGGGTCAAGAGCATACCGTCAAATACTCAAAACTAGTGGCAGACATCTCTCCCTTTCCCTGTTAGAGGGTTGCCTGCCTACTTGCCTCATCTCCACAAATCAAAAATCAACAGACAAAACTGTACTTGCATACCAACTCCATTTCAAGCTCTTTGGCTTTCTCCTAGTACAGGGACCACCCCCACAGGCCACATGCTTCAAGTGGCCTTCAATTTGGACCAGAAATTCATGCTCTATGGCTATGCCATCGCTTCCCAGTTGTTTGGTGGCGGGTTAATTTCGGGAGTAAGTAAGTCTTGTCGTAAATAGAACGAATCTCACCCTCTCACAACTCAGCTTGTTAATATAGAGGGAATAGAATGAAGATGATTCATTTTATACAAGATATTCGTAAAACATTTTATTCAAGTTGTTGTCTAATTTCGGTGCCTGTCCTGAGGTTTGGCCAAATTGCAGCTCCCCAAACGTTAAGACAATAGGCAGGAAGACCCCGCAAAATAAACAGTTATTAAAAAGAGGGATCACAGCTCCAAAGTGTAGTAAAAGAGAGCGTCTTAGACTCTTACTTAGCCCATAATAGTGTGACGAGAGATTGTGAGGCTACATCTATACCAAAAGAAGGTCTCAAGCACATGCCCAACTAAGTGCAATCCATGCCAGCCTAAAGCTATTATGTCCTTTTAGACTTGTACTGGGGTCTGGGGGCATCATTTCCAAAATTTTGGGTGATTCTTTCTTTTATTATTTATCAAAGAAAGAAACTAAAGAACAATAAAGGTAACATAAAAAAAATACTTGAATAGAGCATACAATCATCAACATTGGGTAGATCTCCGGGAGCCAATCTTGAGCAATTGCCGGAGCCTACTACTTACTAGTGACCTTAGAATTCTGTTAGGCATAGACAGAAGGGGAGTTGTTTTCTCATGTTCCGCTTGTTTCTTTTCCTTTCTTGTTTGTTCTCTTTCCCAATGTATCAAAAAAAAAGAGTAAAAATGTTAAGATATACTTCCTTCGTTCTGAACAAAGAGTCTATTATTCTATTTTGTAATATTTCACTTAAAAAGTTAATTTTTAAAAATTATGAATAAAAGTGTCACTTTATTACTAATAACCTACTAAAGTATCATTTTTTTAAAAAATTTGACTTTAAAACAGAGACTCTTTATCCGGAATAGAAGAAGTATTTGTGAACTTTCATTTCTTGTACCCCACTACTTTTCCATGATGTTATTGGTGTTCCATTCGGTGCAAAAAATTCATTTTTAATCCTTTTTAAATCAGCTTGAGTAAACTTTAACAAGAAATACTCCATTCATCCTAGAAAAATAGTCAATTGCATTGACTTTTTTTTTCCAATAAAAATGTCTCATTCTTAAAAGAAAATATATCTCTAGTTGTAAGGAATATTCAATATAACAATAGTGCTATTTGAAGGAGTCATAAACATAGTATATTTTGATATAGCACACGTTGACTCTAAAAAGTGGAGTTAAAAAAAAAGGGACTTCTAAACGAAACTGAACAAGTATAACTAGGGGCTTATGCCTAAACCACCAAATTGTAATCAAATTGAATGGTTTGATTTGGCTTAGAATTATGATAGCTCGATTTAATTTTGAAAAAGATTATAAATAGATCAATCCAATTCGGTTTTTGGTTTTTGGTGTCGAATCGAATCAAACCAATATTTTAATACTCCTTCCGTCCCTAATTAATCGTCCTAGTTGACCCGACGCACAGTTTAAGAAAAAATAACTGACTTGACTATTTATATTTGTTTAATGTATAATTTCCTTTAAAACTCATGTGTATGTGGCCTATAATTAAAGTAGAGTGAAAAAGTAAGGGTAAAGTGGTAAAAGTGATGTTCTAAAAAGGTAAGTTTCAAACTGGACAATTATTTTAGAACGGACGAAAAAGAAAAGGAGGACGATAATTTAGGGACGGAGGGAGTATGTTCGAATGGTTTGGTTTGTTTGGATGCTCTCTCAGTTATTCTGTAATACTGTAACTGCTTTAACGGTCAACACTCGTCGTTTAATCTTGGGGTTTGTCTGCCTATTGTCCAAACATTTGGGGGATCGCAATAAATAACCCTTAGTTTTGGTGCGGGTAAAACATCTGCCTCAAAATTGGAGTATATTCCTATTCCCGTTTATGCTTCGACACGTGAATTATTGAATGGGACAGCAGTGACTCTCCTGAGTCCACGTGTCATTTGGAAAAATGAAGGCAATTTCATGAACATGAGAACCTCAAACATTCAACTCTCCAAAACTCTTTCTTGACTGGGTGAGTCTTAGTGTAACTAATTTTTGAGATATTCTCTCTTCCGTTCCGATTTCTAATTTCAGTATCCCCAACGACTCACTCTGATTAATATACTCTTTTCCGTTCAGATTTCATGCTATGCTCTCTCTCTATATATATATAACAGTTTTAGTTCATTTGATGTATTAAATGGTGTTGCATTTAAGGTCTTAGGTGTTACTTCAGGTGTTCTGCTCTTCGATTAGGTGAGTATATTTATTGGAGTATTTATTTCCTTTTTCTGAGTGTTTTTTCTAAGCTTCTTCTCTGTGTTATTCAACCAGAAACCTAAAGAGAGATAGATAGATAGATAGATATAGCCGCTAAACAGGGAGGAACTAGAACAGATTCATTGTTGATATCATAAATAATCTAACCTCTAGCTAGACTGCAATTTGCTGCCATTTAGCATGTACCTACTTGAATTTGTGAATGCACATTGTTAATTATCTCACTTAATGAATTTGATCCTAGGTCAAAGTGATGGCCACCATTACCGCCTCTAAATTTGTGTCACATGCCAATGGTGGAGCAATTCTGGGTTCAGAAACCAACACTAACTTGGCCAAGATGGGCCCAAGGAACCTATTCATGACCCACAATGGCTTTAGATCCTTGAACGCGGTGGATATGTTACAAATGGCAACCAGCCCCAAGGCAACAGCTAGGCAAGTCAAGAGGACTGCAATCAAAACTGGGACTAAAAGTGGACCAGGAACTATCACATGTAAAACTGGGATGAGCTTGGTTTTTCTGGGAGCTGAGGTTGGTCCGTGGAGCAAGACTGGTGGACTTGGTGACGTTCTTGGAGGGCTTCCACCTGCCATGGCGGTAACTATTCTTTAGCTCTAGTTAATTGGTATATATTCATTTACCATATATTGAGCTATTGCTAATATCCAGGCTAATGGACACCGAGTTATGACTGTGTCCCCGCGCTATGACCAGTACAAAGATGCTTGGGACACTAATGTAGTAGTTGAGGTACCCTCGTGTGAGAGAGCACCAACAATTTATAGTTTTGTGCTCTTCAACTTAATATTGCTCGGCATTGCCTCCCTAAAAAGTTGATTTTCTATTGAAGATACAAGTTGCAGATAAAATTGAGACGGTTCGTTTCTTCCATTGCTACAAGCGTGGAGTTGATCGTATTTTTGTGGATCACCCAATTTTCCTGGAGAAGGTTAGCATTACTTTAAAATTAATGTAGTTGCAAAATCTAAATTGAAGTACTTCCATGTCACAAGACTTGAGTGAGTGCCAAGTTGACTGAATGCTGATGCTCGCAATCGCATCTTTTGAATTTTCAAAGGTTTGGGGGAAGACTGGATCAAAGATTTATGGTCCCAATGCAGGAGAGGATTACAAAGACAATCAGCTTAAATTCAGCTTGTTGTGCCAAGTAAGTGTTCTTCCTACTTGGTATTAATCACAATTTTCATTAGTTTGCCACTCGAGGGAATATGGAGTTCATGTATTTTTATGCTTCTTTCAGGCCGCTTTGATGGCACCAACGGTTCTGAACTTAAACAGTAGTAAATACTTTTCTGGACCATATGGTAGGTTCCCTGTCTCAATACTTTACAAGGTACATTTCGTATGGATCTTAGATATCACCAGGGAATGTAAACGAAAATGAATTTCAAAAACGGATTATATCATGAGTTTTATGGCTTCCTATACTTGATTAATACAGCATTTGTGTTTTTGAAGAACAGTACCAATATGGTCCTAGTCTCTGCCATTATTGTTATCTTTCTTCTCATTTTCCTGTTTTCTCTCTTGCGCTTAGGAAGACCAAAACAGAGATTTAGGGGTTTAACTTGGATTATGTAAAAAATTACTTATGAAAACACACCTAATGGCTAGAGTCTATGCAGGGGAAGATGTTATCTTTATTGCCAATGATTGGCACACCGCTCTCCTTCCATGCTACCTAAAAACTATGTACAAGTCCAGGGGAATGTACAAAAATGCCAAGGTATATATGCTGACATGACTTGGAAATATTTCAGGAGAATTGTGACCAAACTTAGGGATGCTAATTGGCGACTTTATTTAACGCTAACAGGTTGCTTTCTGCATTCATAACATTGCCTACCAAGGAAGATTTTCTTTTTCAGACTTCTCGCTTCTAAATTTGCCTGATCATGTTAGAAGCTCTTTTGATTTTATCGACGGGTAAGAGTAATTTAGTGACTAAGATATTTCCCATTGAAAAACACTGACATGGAATATACTAAACTATTTCGCATGATGAGTTACGCAAATCTATTGCTGTTGCAGGTATGAGAAGCCTGTGAAGGGAAGGAAAATAAACTGGATGAAGGCCGGAATATTAGAATCGGATAGGGTAGTAACTGTCAGCCCACACTATGCCAAGGAGCTTGTTTCTGGCGTTGAAAAGGGAGTAGAATTGGATAATATCATCCGTAAGACTGGCATAACTGGCATTGTCAATGGCATGGATATCCAAGAGTGGAATCCACTTACAGATAAATATGTTGATGTCAAATATGATATAACAACTGTAAGATTCAGTTATTCTTCGATTTAGATTCATGCTTACTAAAAAATTTCTTAAGTTTCTCACATAAAATATCCTTGCTTATGGGAATAAATTGTAGGTTGTGGATGCTAAGCCTTTATTGAAAGAAGCTCTTCAAGCAGAAGTTGGCTTACCTGTGGACAGGAATATCCCTCTGATTGGCTTCATTGGAAGGCTCGAAGAGCAGAAAGGATCGGATATCCTAGCAGCTGCTATTCCTAAATTCATTGGACAGGATGTTCAGATTGTAGTTCTTGTGAGTATTAAGAAGAAACTGTGTTTACTCCATTATTAATACTGCAACAGCTCTTTCTGAATCACAATGATGAGACCTGTTCATTCTATTAGGGAACTGGTAAGAAATACATGGAGAAACAGCTTGAGCAGCTCGAAATACTTTATCCGGACAAGGCTAGAGGGGTGGCAAAATTCAACGTTCCCTTGGCCCACAAGATTATTGCTGGAGCTGATTTCATGATTATTCCAAGTAGATTTGAACCATGCGGTCTCATTCAGTTGCATTCTATGCGATATGGAACGGTATAATCTTCTGCTTTCTTTCTTCCCCACTTCTCCCAGTACCCATAAGACACTTGGCGGACTCTGTTACATCAATGATCAAAATTTTGGTTCAAACTACGTGAACCATCTTTCTGCATACTTTAACCCTTCCCTGAGCTCATGATGGAGGGAGCCCTGTGCACCTGTTCCTTCCATTTTAAATTGTAGTGTTGCTCTGGGTTGAAGGAATAAACATGTCATAAAAGTTGATTGATTGCTGTCAAAAACCTTTGGTCTCTGTGAAATCAAACATTGAAACTATTTTCAACGTGTAATTTTTTATTCCTTGTGCTAATTCTTGTAGAACGAGTATACAGAATGTTCTTCTGACAAAACTACAATGAAATAGGTTCCTATTGTTGCCTCGACCGGTGGACTTGTTGACACCGTTGAAGAAGGATACACAGGGTTCCAAATTGGAGCTTTCAGTGTTGAAGTAAGTTTTCACTTACCCGGAATCTATGACCTCTTGCTCAACTTTTTATTCTCTTCCTATATTCTCGTACATTCCATTTTCAGAAGTAAAAAGTTTTGTTTATTGATTGTGATCAGTGTGACGCTGTTGAACCAGCTGACGTGTTGAAGATAGTGGAAACAGTCACGAGAGCCCTTGCACTCTATGGTACCCTTGCCTTGAACGAGATGATCAAGAATTGCATGTCACAAGACCTTTCGTGGAAGGTAAGTGTAGGTGCTGCCAAGAGTCAGTTCCTTGAGCAGTTGTTAAAGAGTGTCAATTACCAAGAGTCCTTTTTAAAGTCGTACTCCCGATCAACTTTGAACCATCCGCTTGCTTCTCATGCAGGGGCCTGCCAAGAATTGGGAACTAATGCTGCTTAGCTTGGGAGCGGCCGGTAGTGAACCTGGAATCGACGGGGAGGAGATTGCCCCACTTGCCAAGGAAAATGTTGCCACTCCATGAAGTGGCTTCGCGAAAAGTCTGCTTAGTAACATGCATGACATGGTTTTGATTTTCGCTTTCTGAAACTTTGTACAGTTTTTGTCTTCTGGTATGGTTTAGTGTACCAAGTGGGGAAAAGGAGACTTGATGCAGCCAACAAGCTGCGGTAGGTGTGAATCAAAGTATAGCAGTAAGTAACTGAGAATGCTAGCTTTGCTTAAAGGAGTCTGGAGATTCTACTTCCTTTAGGGACCATCACATGAGCCCATGGAATATTTCCCAGTACGGAGTGTCCCTCCTAAATTGAAGGGGGAATTTGACAAGCATCTTGGTAGAAAATCTTAATAACAATCTAATTTAAGAGAAGCATTTCTTAGGTTCATAATAACATATTTGGGTAAGCTATGAATTACTACATAGAAATGGACACTTGACAAAACAGATCAAACCTGATCAAGATTTACTGATATTAAACAGAAATGATTCCATCTCTCAAGTTAAGTGGGGATACGCAGTAACTGTTCCATCAGAAGACTAAGGACGGCTCAATTTAGGGGTGAGTTTTATCCGGTCTAGTTTTTTAGAAAAATTGAGAAAATCGAAATCAGACCAATAGTTCGATTCTCAAAAAATCAAAACTCCAACTAACCTAATATATACGAGAACCAATACATTAGTTCGGTCTAGAAAAATAATGTAAGATGTACGAGAATCAAGATCCGACAAGTATTATGCTTTTTACTTTTTAACTGTGTAATATAAATACATTATAAAATTTAAAAGATTTAAACTTCATAAAAAGATTAAAAAAACTTTCGAAAAAAGCACATTCAAGTATTCAACATCTAATTGAGTCGGTTCGATTTGGTTATGTGTTTTTTTGGTCGCGACCCGGGGCTGATCAAAATGTCTAATTCCATGAAAATTTAGATCCATAACCAAGCTAAAGTATTGGTCTGGTCCAATTTTAATTGGGTGAGTCTGGTTATGAGAAACTGCTCAATCACTAGTCACTGTCATAAAGATGACAAAACGCTGACCAAACTCATAAGAGCATTCCTATTGTATACAAAACTCATCTTCTTAACTATCTTCTTATTAAAAAGAGAGAAGTATACAATGGGAGATCTCTTCCTATTCTTGCCATTTAGGAGAGAGTTTTATCTTCTTATTTAAGGAAAAAATTTGGGCTAGAAGAATGGGGAGAGAGAGGGGTGGTGTGGAACACCGTTGGCCCAAAGCTGATGCTGATGCGTACACCACACGCATGGGAAAGAGGCATGGGAAGTGGTTCAGCGTGTGCGTGCATGACTTTTTGGTTTTGATTTGTATTTCTTTTTTTGAAATCATATCATTCCTTTTTATCGAAAATTGGCCAAATTGAAATTTGTTTTTATCTATAAATTAAACTTTATTTGTGTTTTAATCTTTATTTATTATTTAAATTATAAATTATATAATTTATGAGTAATTTATTATTTATAAATTCATTAACTTCTTTATTTATAAATTAATTTATATATACAGAATATTTAAATATAAAGTACATTAAATAAATTTATTTGTTTGAAAAATATAAAAATAAGATTGAAGTATAAAGTTAATAAGGTGATAGTGGGATTTAATTAAAAAGATGTTAAAAGGATTATACAATATAAAGATATATTATTAAGTTAATAAAAGAGAAAAATATATAAATAACAATAAAATTTAATTTAAAAAAAATAAAAAGATTATACAATATAAATGCTCTCATATAACCTAGTCCAGTAGGTTGATACCTATTTTATCTCATGGTACTTAGGGCTCGTTTGTTGTGGCTGATGGCTTATAACTTATGGCTGATAGCTTAAGGGTAATTTGAATGACTTTTGATTGCATGATAGGCATTTGTTACAATTTGAAAAGGCTTATGAATCGTTATAATTATTTGTTAAAAAAAAACTTGAAAATTAGTATTCATATTTTTATGTATATTTCATAAAAGGATGAAATGAAGACAATCAAATATTTATTAATGAATAGTTGTCTTCATGTTTAAAAAAAATCAAAAAAACTTAAAATTTTGGCTTTTGGCTTTTCAATGCATAAAGGATGTTATACTTTACTTATTGGTTTTTGGCTTATAAGCTGAAACAAACAATTTAAATATGACTTTTCAAAAATTAAAAGCCAAAAATCACTCCAAATAAGCTGCAACAAACGAGCAATTAAGTCAATAACCCTTAGCTAATGTAATTGTTGCATGAGATGAGTGTAAAAAAAATTATTAAGATTCTGCCGCAGTGATAAAGCTAAAGCAGCCAAAAAACTTTTTAACGGATATTATATTAATTGAATAAGTAGAAACAAAAACAAGCATAGGGAAAAGGAATCCATCAAGTGTTATGTTATGGTATGGCCCATCAATGAATGCTTTCTACTTAAATAAGTAATGCTTTACAAACACACATAGCTGAATGAATAGCTGATAGCCCTCACCCCTCCTCCCAATAAAATAAAATAATAGTCTCGTACTAAATTATCGTTCTCATTTTTTTTATTCGTTTTAAAATAATTATTCAGTTTAAAACTTAACTTTTTAGAACATCACTTTATCACTTTACCCTTATCTTTTCATCCTACTTTAATTATGAGCCACATACATATGGACTTAAAAGAAAATTACACATTAAACAAATATAAATAATCAAGTCAATTATTTTTTCTTAAACTGTGTACCAGGTCAACTAGAACGATTATTTAGAGACAGAACAGTCCTGTTTGAAAGTCATATTTGTAAAGAAAATGATATTTTTAGTAATTTAGTAATAATAAAATGATATTTTTATACTTAAAATTTTTAAAATAGATTCATTAAGTGAAACATTTCAAAATAAAATAGTGAACTCTTTACCTGAAACGAAGAAAGTAGTAAACAGATTGCATTCAATATTTTTGTAATATATTATTAATGGAGCAGAGTTAGTAATATATTCATTCGGACAATCTTGGGAACTCATTTTCTTAAATATGGCTAACTCTCATTGGTTGAAATGGTGAGACCCACAAAATGTTCAACCAATGAGAATATGTCACATCATAGAGTACTCATATTTTGATGCAACATGAAAATGACCCAAACATTACCTTATTCATTAACACATCGAAAATTGGAAATAACTACTGGGTGTTCACGCAACCCTTAACCAAAAAAATAATAAATATTTTTTTTGATAAATTAGCAGCAAATCAAAAACAAAAATAAAATAATAAAAATGCTAGAATTAATATTCTTTTTTTTCTAAAAAAAAAAATCTTAGAAACAAAGCAACTTTATCTTTCTTCCACGCAAAGAGTATGATGCAGCTAATGGTAAAATTAGTCGTAAACATAGCATTTTTGTAAATCATCCTTGTATGCCTGCGGAGTAAGAATAAACAAATTGGTTCATGCAATAAAAATGCAAAATCTTAGCATGCTCGTATATCTATGTGTAGTAATTTAAATTTATTAAATTTATTTGATGGTGAATCTTTCATTAAACCATCTGAATAACAGGAATTATTAAGTACAAAAATGTTAAGTTTACCACTAAGTCATGATGAAGTTTGAATAAAAAACAAATTTACCGGAAAACAAAAAACAAAAAAAGAAAGAAAAAAGTGGTACCAGAGAAAGCTTGGATATGGTGGGCATGTGAACTCTGTCGGATCCACCGACTTGCTCCCCGTGGAAACAACCTTTTTTTCAAAAATCAAAGCTGCATTTCGGTGTATAAGACTTCCTTCCTAACGTTATGTATATAATTTTGAAGTGAGTAAAATGACAATCAAGCCCCTTTGAATGCTGTATAAAACATTCATTTTAGAAAGAAAAATATAAATTCATTATCTATTACTCTCTTAAAATGTGTTCTTAGAACCCAGATAAATCAAATCTCAAAGTGAAAGATGTCATATTTCCCACTAAAATCAATCAAATCTTATGAACATAAAAACTTAAACAGTAAAAAGATGTCATCTCCCTCATTAGTCTCTTAACAATTGTTTTTACCAATTTGGTCTTATAACTTAAATTTTTAAGCGGTCAGTCGGTCAGTCATTTTAATAGATGTTGCTAAGTAGTTCGTGTGTCTACGTTTGGGTAAGAGCTATAATATATAATTTCTCAAACATAAACTATACTCCCTCCGTCCCTAAATAATCGTCCTGTTTGATCCGGCGCACAGTTTAAGAAAAAGTAATTGACTTGATTATTTATATTGGTTTAATGTGTAGTTTCCTTTAATGTCCATGTATATGTGACCCATAATTAAAGTAGAGTGAAAAAGTAAGAGTAAAGTGGTAAAAATGATGTTCTAAAAAGGTAAGTTTCAAAGTAGACAATTATTTTGGGACGAACGAAAAAGGAAAGGAGGACGATAATTTAGGGACGGAGGGAGTATTATAATTCACAAACGAATCCCTAAGGTTTGAAAAAAGACCACAAGGACTTTTTTTCAAACTATTTCACCGAATTTCTTCTAATCTTTCTAGGACTACTCATTTTTTTATTTCGTCTCTGCAATTGTCCCGACCCAACCACAGCTTGTCCCAAAACCAACTCTTCTTTTCTCAATTTTGAATCGCAATTCGTAATGGTTCAACACCAACTTAGAGGTGATTCTAGTATAATTGATGATTTTTTTTTCTTGGGTTAGCCAGTTTGATATGCTCCGAGGTTTCTGATAACGTGCACCGGTGGGGCGCAGTGGGAGATAGCTTTGATAATTTAACAACTGGGTTTCTCATATCTGACCACAAATTGAATATAACTTTCAAGAATGAAAGCTTTTAATGGGAATTTGGTGATACAAAGCTTAAGGGGGTCGAAGATGGCGGTTATAAACCGAAATTCAATGATCTTGAATAAATGAGGGTACTTAGAGGGAAGATCAATTTTTTTTGGAATTTGAAGGGAGGGATAGCTGGTTGGGGGTTTGCCGGAGGTTAGGATGTTGGTGTATATAAGCTTTTGCTTGTTTCTTTTGAGCTTTCTAAGACTAATAGTAGTTGTTTCTAGCAAGTAATGGTCTTTTTTTTCATCTGAAGGAAATACATAATTTAGTTATTTATGTTAATTGAGCTAATTGAAAAATTAAATCAAATTTGAGTATTTTGGTTTTTCTAGTAGAAAAGGGTTTGTGGACAAGAATGCCCTCATAAAGTGTCACGTAATAGATACATGATCCGTCCCAAAAGAATTTTTTTTTTTTTATAGATTTGCACACAAATTAAGAAACATTTTAAAAAATTGATCTACCCTTCTTCTTTTTTAAAAAAAGTTTTTCATATTCTTAATGCATTAAAGCTTCTCAATACATCATCTAATTAGAAAGTAATTAATAAAGATAATTTTGATAAAATATGGATAAATTTGTCTTAGAATTCTAAAACATTATTTATTTTAAGACAATTTTTTATTACTAAAACGTCATTTTCTTTGGAACGAGCAAGTATGTTCTAAAAAATATGTATACGATGGAGATGGTATCCATTTAGCAAAAAAATCAGATAAAAAGACTATTCGAGGACAGTAAAAATTGAACAAGAACGCAAACAGTGCAATAACATAATGAGTAATTTTATTCACACCTCAATATCCTTTCTTTACACTTCATGTACTGCATTGTACAATGTAGGATACATCATCTCAATGCAGTACAATACAAGAACGCAAACAATGCAATAACATAATGGGTAATTTTAACCACATCCCAGTATCCTCTCTTTACACCCTATATACTGTATTATACAGCGTAGGATACAACATCTTAATGCAGTACATGAGGTGTAAAGAGGGGATATTGGGGTGTGACTAAAATTATCCAAACATATTGTTGTTATTATGAAAAAGGATCGCTATTCAAACCCCCATATTCCTTCAAATTGACCTCAATTTCTATTTTTTTCTTAATGACAAAAATACTCTCAAGTCAAAAGACAATTATACTCTTGCAACTGATAAGTAGACCTTCATCCTATTTTTCTAAAACAAGAAACCTTTAAGTAAACCCTCACCTCAAAACAAATATACCCCCTTCTTCTCAACTCATTCTTCATCTCCTTCATCTCTAACTAAACTCCCCAACACATACTCATTCTTCAAACCCTTCTTCTTCATCCAACAAATATATCTCTTTATCACCACAATATTTTGTTCTCCTTCATATTTTCATCCTTTTATTGTGAAGAAATCAACTTCGAAAAACCTCAAACTTCCAAAAAAAAACCTAGGGCTTCAACATTAGGTGTGAAAAAAAATCAAGTATGGATGAAAAATAAGTCATTATTACTATTGCGATAAATATTTAAAACTTTTTTTTGTTTAAATTGTTTAAAAATTATTTTTTTCTACTTAAAAAGGAAGTCATCGTCGTGTACAGTTCGGACTTAGAGCATTGAACATTTTTGAAATGTTCGACTGGAACCAACCGAACATTTCAAGAATGGTCGGTGGCTGGCCGAACATTTCTGATTTGTTCCACCTTAGATGGTCGAACACTTTGTAAATGTTCCACCTGTGGTGGCCGAATAGTTTTAAAAAATTTCATGAGCTTGTGGTTTTGATGTGTTATTGTTTTTGGTAATAGGAAGGCTCACTTGAACGAAGAGACTAGGAGACTCGCTTGCTCGGGAAAGGGAGGAAAGAAAGTTGGCTGCCTTGAGGGAGAAGGAGAAAGAGAAAGAGCTGAGAGGCTATTGGTGTGTGAAAACAAGAGGCTGAAGGCCTCTGTTTATAGGTTGGGAGAGAGCAAGGTGGCTGGAGGCGGTTGTGAAGGAAGTCTTATACCTTGCGCAAAAGAAGCAGGTCGTGCAATGTATACAAGTTGGGGACTAAACATGTTGAGGGAGTGGCTACAAGGAGGCTGGAACAGCACCATTCGACTGCAAGGGGCAGGGGGTGTGGCGCCTTCAACTTGTTTCCCCTTTTGTGAATTTTCACAATTTCCTCCCTTTGTTAAGCTCCACTAGGCCCATTAAGTCATGTTTGCCCTCTAATGTAACGAAATCAAATTTCGTTAGTCCAATTAATTTGTAAATTTTATATTTTAAAACATTGTAAATTAAAAGGTGCAATTTTGGGTGTCTGAAGTGGAGAGAATCGAGAAGATAAAGGGATTTTTCCATCGTTTTCTCTCTCTAAGCTTCATCTCTCTCTCTCTCTCTCTCTCTCTCTCTCTCTCTCTCTCTCTTTCTGATGGATCTAAAACGAAATGGAAGTAAAAGGGGAAAGTACGGTGGAGTCAAAGCAGTAGACCTTAGCTGGTTCCCTAAGCCCATATGGAAAAAGACGTCTTGATTCAAATGGCAACAGACGAGAGGGAGTTAAATGGGACAAATGGCAACCTCGAATGTTAAAATAAGACAAACCTTAATATAGGTGGTAAATTGATATTTGGTAAAAACTTTGGGAGGTAAAAAATAATTTGGCCTTGTTTTGGCAAAGATGAAGACATCGAAAAGGATAAAAAAAAGTTTATATGCATATTGTTCGAGACAAGCATACAGAACATATTCAAAATGTTCACCCCCAGCGTTAGAACATTTCCAAAATGTTCGGCATACACACATAGAACAAATGTTGAACATCATCAAAATGTTTGGTTGATCGGGTTCAAATATTTTGATGATGTATACACCCTTTATGTCGAACATTTAACCCTAATTCCAGTGTTTAGGGTCGAAGTTTTTCAAACAAATCAAACAAACAAATACATGAAGGATTGTGCAGAAGGAGCAGAGTAGAAGATTGAGTAATACGCAGAAGAAGAAGATCACGCCTGCCCGTTTTGTGCCTTTGGCTTTGGGTATTGGAGGAGAGGGGGTATTGGTGTATTTGGAATATGGGTGTTGGGTTTTGAGGATTGATAGTGTAGTATTGAGTGTTCAAAAGTACAGTAATATTTGCTGCATTTTAACATTCAAAAGAATATAAAGAAAACAGGAAAGTGGGGAGGGGCGTGAGATAAAAGAACAAGAGACGCTATCAAAGAATTCCCCCCCATTTTTATTCTATTTTTAATTTTTGTATCACTATATTAGTTGTCAGTTGTCACCCTAGTGAACACGGCTCTATGTATATTAGTTATCACAGTATTAGTTGCCACTTTGGTCCTAGTCCGAAAATGTACCACGTACCCTTATTTTAATAATCAATACAAAATAAGAATGACAAGCATTACCCTAAAATTAATTCCCAATTTCCCTTTTGTTAAGACCTCTGTCGTCAATTATAACGGCACTTCCAACCCTTTCCCCATCGCCATTCGAGCTGTCCCAAACCCCCGGAGTGAACTTGCAAGCTTCGTAACCACGGTTAAGACCGACATCGTTACCATTTTTTGTATTTTCTCCTGCTTCATCTCGACAAAGTGTTCATCCATGAAGTTCACGGCAGCTCTGTTTCCTTCAATGCTATTTTTCATTTCTGGTAATGTTCATCATTTCTAAGTTTCTTCTACTCTGTTTCTTCAACTTTCGACCGCTAACTAACAGCATTGTTTTGCTTAATCTCTTTACAGTGCTCCTGTTCCCGGCATTGGTGGCTTCAGTCGGGATAAATTACGGCCAAATCGCCAACAACCTTCCGTCGCCCGAACACGTGGTTCCACTGGTAAAAAATATTGGTGCCAGTAGAGTTAAGCTCTACGACGCAGATCCCAAAGTTCTTAAAGCATTTGCCAACACCGGCGTCGAATTCATCGTTGGACTCGGAAATGAGTACTTGGCTAAGATGAGAGATCCGGCTAACGCTCAGGCCTGGGTGAAGGCAAACGTTCAGGCTTACTTACCTGCCACAAAGATCACCTCCATTGCCGTCGGCAACGAAGTATTAACATTCAACGACACTTCTCTCTCCGGCTGCCTCCTCCCGGCGATGCAGAGCGTCCACACTGCTCTCACTAGTTTAAACCTAGACAAGCAAGTCAGCGTCACGACCGCACACTCGGTGGCTATACTCGAGGCGTCGTATCCACCGTCGGCTGGAGCTTTCCGGCGAGATCTGAAAGGATGCATCACCCCGATTTTAGACTTCCTTTCTAATACTTGCTCTCCTTTCCTCATCAATGCATATCCCTTCTTCGCATACAAAGCTAGTCCGAAGCAAGTGTCTCTAGATTTCGTTTTATTTCAGCCGAATTCCGGAATTGTGGATCCAGGCACAAACTTTCACTACGATAACATGTTGTTCGCTCAAATCGATGCTGTATACGCAGCTCTCGCTTCGTTAGGGTTCAAAAGCTGCCAGTTCAGATCTCGGAGACCGGTTGGCCATCGAAGGGAGACGAAGACGAGGTCGGAGCTACGCCGGAGAATGCAAAGAAGTATAATGGAAATTTATTGAAGTTGATTTCTCAGAAAAAGGGAACACCAGCGAGGCCGAACACCGATTTGAATGTATTTGTGTTTGCTCTGTTTAACGAGAATATGAAGCCTGGACCGACTTCCGAGAGGAACTACGGGTTATTTAAGCCCGACGGAACTCCGGCGTATAACATTGATTCACAGGAAATGCCATCGTCAGTAATAACACGAGCACTAGCTCTGGTTCGAGTAACTCTCCAACGACAACAACGCCGTCGGCGCCGGGGAACTCCTCGTCGGGTTATTTAGCCATATCTGCATCTACGGTAAGTTCGCAATTACTATTACTGAGGCTAACGTGCGCACTTGGTGATGTGCGCACGGGGGCAGCGGGTAGGCTGGCGCATTATAGAATTATTGTGTGGTGTTGTACAACATTTTGACACGTGGGTGAGATAGTAAGTTAGTAACTGGCGTCCACTAGGTGCAGAGTCACAGTCTATCATAATTGACGGGTACGGGAAAACCATCTAGATCTTTCTTATCTTGGGAACTGATAACGTCATTTTATTCTCTCTGTTTTACAGGTAAATACGTAGTTCTAGTTATAGTTCGTTCAGCAACTCAGTTAGTATTTTATTTTTTTCGAGCGAGTGCTTATCTTATAACTACATTTGTTATAAGATAATTTATTGATCAATCATAGTGTAAAAAAGATATATTTTACTCGGATAGAGTATATAGTTAACATCATTGAAAAGGCTTTATGCCAGTTTTTTCATTATGAGATAACAGTTTTGGTGCGCATTATCGTACTCCATTGGCATTTAGTAAGTAGCAGATTGCAGAACTGTAGAATAATATGCAATGGTAGTTTAATGTTCTCTAGTCCAGTTGAGTTGTCGCTCAGTTTCCAATATGTTAACTGTTTTCTCTTCAGTCCCAGCTTCTGTTTACAAGTTATGTGCCAGTTTCTTGCAGTTGCCTCATGGGTGCTTAGTTTAATTGTAAACTTAGCCTTGTGCTGTTCAATGTTCATTAAATGATAAAACTCCCATATGGTATTCTCCCTTTGCCTAGTTTGGATGAATATTTCGCCACTTGGTTTAAGTTTACGACTATTAACTGTTGTTTCAAATATATAGTAGGATTCTCATATTTCCATCTCTGGCTGATCTCAGGGAAGGGTTCTTCTAAACAGTGGCATATTGCTCTTCTTATGCTTGGTGGGTTCAATTTCATTGGCCGCCCAAATCTGATTATTTGAACTGGAAGGAAGGCTCAGCTTTAAAGCCATGACAAAAGGTTCAGATGCGCATCAAGGAATCAGATGGAGAGAGAATCTGAGAATAGAATCAATCATACGCAACTTGGCATTTAGGGAAAGGTGAAATTCTGCTTCTTTGCTTGGATGTCGTCCTATGGAATCATTTCTCCCGCATTTGTAGCTTTACAAAAGTGAATTTACACCCGATGCGAACAGCTGGACCTCAACTTATCGTATTCTTTTTGTTTCACTACTTAGAAGATGGATCTATTGGAACAGGGCAGATTGTCGGATTTTTTTGTTTTCATCCCTTTCTTTCTAGCTTGTACTTGTGTATTTTACTTTTACCCGTCTACTACTACTATTATGCTACTGTTTAAATTTATTTAATTTCTGCCGAGTGTAAGCAGGTAGATTGGTTACATCTTACATGCACGCACCAGCAGGCTCCAACGACTTTATTTTATGATTTTAAGATAATTGTGACGCTCATTGCTGTACGGAAGTTTGAGAAAAGTGAAAAGTGAAAAGTTTCACCCATGAAAATGCTCTGATTAAAAATATTTTTGTAATCATACGTTCGCTAGCTCGACTTTAAAAAAGAAAATCATAAAAATGATGATTATTTAATATTTAGGTCGGGGGATATAGTCAAACATATTAATTGTAGTCCGTAGATTAATAAGTATGTTAACTACACCCGAAGCAGGTGGAAAGCTTTCCAACAAAAAAATACTGAGGTTTATTGGTACCTGAATAAGGGCTACAAAAAGAAAAAAAAGAAGGTAAAACAACAAAAGTAGGCATTAATTCGACCTGCCAATGGTTGCAGGAAATTTCTTCTTTACTAGTCGGCGGCATACTATTACATCCCTAAGAATAAAAATGAATTTATGTGCATCCCCCATCCCGTATCCTGTTCGACCCAGTGTCTCTGTTAGCTCCGCAATTCCAAACACAACGATCTATGATCAAAACTCTTTCAAAATCATGACTCCCACAAAGCCGAAGAGGGATACAAAAGTCAAAATCTATATGCCCCTGAAACCACCACCATCAAAATTTGTTCAGTTACTCTCCAGCAAGTGCCCTTCCAAAAATTTAATGACCCTAGGATGTCTCTCCTACTGCCCCATTTGGTTCAACCTTCACTCTTTGGTAAAACAACACATACGCAGCCGATGTCCTAATGTCACCTTCACTAACCGGGGACACATGGGAATCATCGAAATGATACCATCTGTTTTCATCAATCAGCTGCACAGTCAAAGAAAATAAATATTCAAATCACTTTACATAAAATGCATCCCGTATCAGAAACATGTTGAAAGCTAAAGGAGGTGGCATAAATTGATTTTCTGCCTCTTGCTGCGCTTCTTTTCCACGGCGTAGCATGTAGAGGGTACAGATGAATAAGGGAATTGCTACTGTTGGGAAAAAGGCACCCATAGTCCATGGAGCTGAAGGTCGCATGCAATCCCAGCAGTAGCACTAACAAGATATATATGGAGATAAACATGGATAAGTATTTACCTTGGCATACGCAGAATAGTGGCCCCCACCAAGGCCACCATAATGGTTACTAATAGCGTACAGCTCATACACATGAGATCCTGCAGATGCATCCTTGCACTTCACGTATTTACTTAAATCAAGATTATGAATAGGAAAATTCACGAAGGTGTCAAGTTTGTTCTTCAAAAACCGGCTGTACGAGAACCGTTTCAAGTGAAAGACAAGTATATCAGGTAACCTCCACAAATCCAACTTCTTGGTGGCTTGTCTATGCTCCTTACAACCAGGGCAATACCTGTATTAAATTAAAAAAATTGAATAGTTTAACAACTCAAAAAGCTTAATCTTCACATTGCGAAAAAAAAAAAAGGAAAAAAAACGTATTCAAGCATTAACAAAATACATACCACATATCATCTGGCCCTAGAGGTTCCTCCTTCAAGAATGCATCCAAGCATGAAAATAAAGAGATAGCTTCTTGCTTTGTTTTTTTCACAGTAAACCCTGTTTTGTGCACTACAGGGAGATCCTTGAGGTAGCTGGCATCATATAAGTCATGTTCTTTGTCGGTCCAATCTAGCATAACCCTCACTATTCGACCTGGTTCTATGGGCATACTTTTTGCTATTGGCTTGCAGCGCATACCCCTTTCATCTGACAAGCAGAGCTGGAAGGATGACTCCCTACTGGGCATTTCTTCATTGTCTGAGTCATGCTTGGACAGGTTAGTCAGCTCAGATTCAGTTAAGCTATCACTAGTGGATTCTTCGGTGGCTTTTGATGCAGAACCATTTTCCGTTGCTCCATTAGTAATAGTTGAGGAGGAAAATAATTTTCTTCTCAGTGGAGATAACACTCTATCAACAGCAAGATCTATATCAGCTCCAAATTCTGCACCTTCTAAATGAGTAACCAACGGTGTCAAGAAAGGCTTCCTCTCCCCGGGCTTGGAGTTGTCTAATATAGACCTGGAGAAGAAGATTCCTTGGTCATGAAATTTCACAGAACCCCACAGAGAACTTTCAACAATTAGGCCTCAACGCAACTAGCCTTTCGGTCAGACAAAAGCACACAGAAACACATTCTTTGGAAAGACATGCCATGCCTAAACAGGGTTTCCATTTTCTTTTATGAAGATACATACTTGGTAGCAAACACCCAAGTATATCATGAAAATAGCAAATAGGTAAGGTAAACAAATGCAAGTCTTGAGATACCTGTGCATTATAGTTAAGTCAATATTGAAATCAAAACAACCACAAAATGTTGAATCAACACTCCATGACAAATAAGTAAGCCAAGTGCTTTCTTGAAAACCATATTGTCTGAACATAACGGCAACCAACTAAATTTACCACCTGAACTATTAAAGCAACCTAATAGCAACCTACTATATTTACTACCTCCAGTAATGAAACTCCCAATCGTAAACATTGTATAGGTGAAAGGACATCTATCTAATAGCTTGTGTCAACTAATGTGTACTCCCATTAATCCATCAAACACCATTTATCCACCACCTTCTTTGACATCTGAACTAAGTGAAACTATAATCTGAGAATTAGAGAATGAGAACTTACCTTTCCAAATACCGATGGTATATCTCAAGTCTGGGCGACTCTGCCTGTTTCTTGGAAAGTCTGTAGGCTACAATGCATTCATCATCTTTTATGCTCTGCAATGGCTCCCCAGGGTTGTCCAAGTATCGATAGAACTTGTGATCATAAACCTGGAGGAGAACCAACTCCATCAGAAAATCTTGCATAAAAGGATTGGACAAAAATAATAAGCAAGATCAAAGGTGTCTGACCTCTGCAAAAATTAGGATTTCATCACTCGCCAAGCAACATGCCATACTTATAGACTGCAACAGATCTTTGCAGCATCCTTGTTTAAGGACGTTAACAGTGAATGGCATGGGTAGTGAACTTCCATCCCCATAAAACACAGTTACTGTCATGGAACGAGTAGCAGTTGAAGGTAGCGGCAATGACAAGTACATGAACGGGTCAAATGTGATTGAGATCTTGTTGCAAACGGGGCAAACCAAGGTTGACTTATATTGGCCCTGTAATTTTTTTCCTCACATTAGCTTATTAGGAAACAACAAGACGTACCAATTAGTAAATTAAAAATTACAAAATTAAAGTCAAATTAAAAGTGTAACAAGTCCTAACAAAGGCACATTTTCTTTCAAGAAAATTTACTACTCCCTCCGTCCCGAAATAATTATTCTACTTTCCTTTTTTGTTTGTTCCAAAAAAAATCCCAATTTCTAAACTTCCCTGTTTAAAAAACACTTTTACCATTTTACCCTTTCCTTTTTTTCCTACTTTAATAATAGTCCCACATGCATAAGGGCTTTAAAGGAAATTACATATCATACCAATATTTATAATAAATTCAAATTAGTTTTTTTTAATCTAGGTGCCTAGTCAAACAAAACAATTATTTAGGAATGGAGGGAGTACATAATTTTCCCCTTCGCTATTAAATTCTTCCGCAATTTGAAATGTCAAAAGAATACCCAAACATTCAACTTCAAAAATTCACATCCACACAAAAATATATCATTTAAGTTCTAGAACTTTGGGTAAAGTCAAAATGGATACTTTTGGAGATACAAAGCAAAATGTCTCACTATTATTATTATTATTATTATGAAAGGGTTAAAAGTAAAAGTAATAAACATGAAGCAATAAAAGCATCAAATGTAGGGAACAAATATCAAGCTCAAATTAAACAAGGAGGCCCGAAGGGGTGGGAGAGATGACAAGAGCACTCAGGCAAGGACCTTGAAAAGATAACTTACAACCAGTGATAGCAGATTACCAACCTCATCATAGGAGTATTCAGAAGATAAAATAAGAATGTATATAAACAAAGAAGCACACACCTGGCAGACATCCACAACTACTGAATCATTCCGAGCCTTGTGGTATCTCCAATACTCATCCGCAAGTTCCTCATCAGGGCGACCATCATAATCCTTTGTCTCAAAGTAAGGCTTTTGCTTGACACGGTTTAAATCTTCATGTAAACCATCCAGCAAGAAGGCAAGAAGTTCCTAGAGAGGAGTTCAATAGCCTTATTGTTTGCATAGTAAAGAATCTCATCTGGTAATTTGCATCAGATAAAATTATAATATATATATATATATATATAGTCCTTGATTACCAGCCAAATCAACAGTTCAATGAAATGTCCACAGCATAATCAGTGATGGGCTTGCCCTAACTATAGAACTCAAATGAATAAAAACATCGCAAAACCATAGCCACAAGTTGCACCAAAGAACTGTTATGAAATACCTTGCAAATCACACATTGTACAACCAGAACATCAAGCATTGACTTAGTCGAGAATTACTGTCCACATGAAAGCTCCATGATCATAATAGTTTTAAAGCATAGCAAACTAGTTTACTTACTTCATCTAAAAAAAAAAAAGTTTTGGCTCCCCACCCAACTATTACAATAGCATTTTGCCAGGAGGTAACAGACATGTCTATTAAATCTACGAGGACACCCAATCCTCATTCATATAGGGAAAAAAATGCACATATTGCCCTGCTGGTCACCTATAAACCTAAATCAGCTTCGAAGGAATAGGAAACTATCCACTGTGTCTGAGCTTACTAATTTATGACACTTCCAAATTTAAAGTATAACTGACTAAAATTCAAACTTTAGCAGGCAGCTTAAATGAAAATTCTACATTATATTTTGATCTTCATGAGATTAGGTCAAACGATGTATCAGGCAGCGTAGTTTAACAAGAACTAGTTCAGATAGAAGATATATAGCTAACCCTGCCTAATTTATGTGCCACAGGAAATAATGCTTATTATTTGAAACATCACAAGGCCAAACATTTAACCAGCACTTACTTGAGAATCATGCTGGTTGTATCCACTAAACTGGGGAGCAAAACGAGCAAGTTTTCCTTTAAATGCACGAGGAGCAACTGGAGTACGCCCAGAGGACCAGAGTTTCCGCAACAGCTCACCAAATGCAATTGCAAGTTCACCCTGAATAATCACATAAATATCAGAAACTTCAAAAAATGAACAAAATGCTCTCGCCAATGATAAAATTTTGGCATGACAATTAAGTACAACATAACATACATGCATTCCCAGAGGATTTTGCTTGTTGATCTCATCAGTGTAATCTTGCAAAAGTACTCCATGAGGGGGGTGTATGAACTAAACATTGAAGAGCACTATTCATAAAACAAGTATTCCCTAAATTCTGTAATCCAGCTAAACCACCTTTATCCCCTTTGGATACAGTCCTCAAAGTATCATAACCATCCTCCATATCTGCAGATACTGAAGTTAAGCTACTTCCCTGATACGAATTTGAACTATGACCGGTTGAATAACCATTCGACAAACTTGGGCCCCCAGCAATTGTGACTTGTGATCTATATGGTTCCAATGCTAATTTATTTCCGGTTGAATCCATGCCAACTCCAGCCGACCGAAAACCATCAACTTGCACTTCTAGAAGAATCTGCAGAAAACTGGAGGTCAGGACAAGCAAGAGGTGCAATAAACAAGCTGGAGTCATTCAGGATGTGGAAAACCCATGCTCCATAAGATCCAAGAATGTCATAATTTGTCAACACACGGAACAAGATAGCTGGATTACTATATAAGATGGTAACCAATTTATAAAATCACATCTGGAAATACTGATTAAAGGAAAGCTATTCCAAGCAAAATTGCTTAAGCAAAGATGAGAGCTATACAAGCATATACATCTAGACTTCATCAACATGCACAATTTTGTATATTTGGGGTTGTGTCAGCAAACTGGATTGATAAGTTTGAATTTTGTCACTCTGAAACTGGATGGACATTACTAAGGTATTCAAGTCATAAGAACACATAGGAGGCCTTAGCCTACCTCATAAAAAAGAAGCAGATCAAGCAAGTAAATGGCAGCGTTCAAACTTTAAAAGAGCAAAGGGTCAACTGCAAAGTCTGTGGAAACATAATTACGTTCTCTTAGCCAACAACAACCCAATAACAAACAGGATGTCTGACCTTACAACATGACATTCTCCTGGTTGGAAAACAAAATCAGGGTGAAGTAAAACAAAGAAGAGATTCTGTCAAAACCTTATTGAAGAAGCAATCGCTCTCCGGTATGGCATTCACCGAAAAAAGAAAACTTGATTGCTAATCAAACAAGAGATTTTTCTTAGAAAAATCAACCATGAAAAGACATATGGTACTCACGGATTGATCCATCTGCAGGTTCAATTCCTCCAAGGTTTGACTTGAATCAATTAAAACGGTCTCCTTGCAATTATTGAAATAGTCCCAGATGCGTGCCTAAAGAAACTCAAGGGGTCAATAAGATAATCCTTGGAGAGAGACAAGAGACAATTTATGTAGAGCAACATAAAGAAAAGGATAGTTTAAGGAACTATATAAACATCCAAACTCATGAATTTGAACCTTGTCTCTGTCTATCCCTTTAAGTACCGACACCCTCTCATAAAGCTCATGTAATGAAGCCTGAAATTTTATAAAACAGCAGGAACTTGCACCGTTAGCCAACAAAACTAA